>JAYRCH010000231.1:600000-1015782 GCA_037179445.1 Phengaris alcon alcon
ACGTGGATGAGTTTGTTCCCGCGCTGTGGGAGACGCACGAACCGAAGGTAAGATAGCCTATTTTTTAACCGACTTGAAAAAAGGAGGTTCTTTATTTTTGTTAAATGTTCAGACCAAATATCTCTATAAAATGTACAGTACAATGTACAGTATCTTTGCATATCCGTTATCCACTGTAAACAATGTATCTTATACGGTTCTAGGATCACAAAATAAGATTTAGCTTATTACTTCAACAAGAAAACTTTAGGATGCAATGTTCCAGGAAATAAAACTTTATTTAATAAAACTCATCTTAATTTCCAGCTAGTAATCCATGTGGGTGTATCAAATATCGCAAAATGTATGACAATAGAGCAACAAGCACATAAAAAGGGTTACCAGAAGATGGATTATTTTGACAAGTGCCCGGCAAACCATGTGTGCTCTGCTGGTAGTGCACTCCGGATATGCACCAAGCTGAACGTGCAGGGCTTATGTGAAAAGTTTAATGATGGCAACCCCATAGCTGATACTAGTGCAGAGCTTTCTCTTGATGCTGGCAGGTAATAATAAATAGCATTGTGCCTGCTGCACTCCATTCAGAGTTATTTACCTCGGAGATTCTATGAGAGCACAGGAGAGGCGTCCATACAAGCCGGCTTCCCTTAAGAATATTGCTTATTTATAATACATATTTATTTTTAAAATACAGCACACAAATAAAACAAAACAATAATTGTGCCCTATGCACCCAAAACATTGCGCTAACACCATAAATAAAAAGTCACTATTAATTTACCAGCTTGTATGGATAAAAATGAACTTTATATTGATAAAAATAAAAACAAATGAAAAATTACAAAAATATTAGATTTTCATTATTTCAAGGAGAGAGTAAGGTTCATATGGTTTTATAAGCAAAATAAAAATAAGTATTGTTGTTTAGTTACGTTTATGCTTCACTACTGTAAAGAGAGTGATCCTTATGTATATTTTTATCCATACTAAACACACCGGCATATTTAGCGGAACACAAAAGAAAGGTCCATAATTAAAAAAATATGGTTTTATTTTAAAATCTACTTACTACACTTCTTTTGTTATTTAAAGTTTCATTTGTTTTACTTAAAATGAGATCACATTAAGAACAGATTTTGCGAGTAAAGGCTATTTGTGAAAAATGGTACATTTTTGAACTTTTCATGTAACCGTGAAAAGTGAAAATTAATATTAAAATAACAATTAATTAAATTAGAAAAATGGTGATGAATATCGCGTATTTCCTCTACGTGCTCGTATTAAAGTTTCTACCCGTCTAGGCATACTGAGAATGATGTTATCGATGGTCTCCTGGGATAGTCTCCGCCATTCCTCAACTACGGCGATTCGCAGTTCACCCACGTTGGCAGGAGCTGGAATTCTGGACTTAACTTTTCTTTTCAGCAAGTCCCAAACGTGCTCTATTGGGTTCATATCTGGTGATCTCGCCGGCCACTCCATAACAGTGATATTCATATCATTAAGATAAGCTTGAGTTACCCGAGCGGTATGCGGCCGAGCATTATCCTGCATAAAAACAAAATCGTCACCGATATAATGGGGCAAACGGTACGACATTTTCTTCTAAAACTTCTCTGATATAGCGGTCTGCAGTCAGACTCCCTCTGTCAATCACTACCAAGTCTGTGCGAGCTCCCAAACAAATGCCCGCCCAAACCATTATTGATCCACCACCATATGCAACTGTAGTTTCAAAATTTGTCTGAATGTATCGTTCTCCTTTGCGTCTGTATATTCTTTGCCTGCCGTCAATTTGATTTAAGATAATTCTGCACTCATCATTAAACAATACCTTACTCCATTGGTCCGCGTTCCAAAGTCGATGTTCCTGAGCAAAAGTTAACCTGTTTCTACGATGATTTACCTCGAGCCTTGGAGCCTTGGTGGGCACAAATGAACCCAAACCAGCTTCTTCGAACCTTCTTCATACCGTACGCTCACTTACGGTTACACCCCGCACTGCTTCTAACTCATGTCGGGCTTGGACGGCCGTCAAACGGGGGTTCCTATGCACACGAAAACGAATGAAACGATCATCCCTACTCGAAGTGCATCTTTTTCTGCCTTGTCCTGCTCTTCTCACATAAGTACCGGTCTCCCTGAACCGTTGGATACTGCGATGGATCGTTGAAACTGGTCGACGAAGATCTCTGGATATCAGTCTGTAGGTTTTACCATTTCTTCGCATTTCGAGTGCCCTGGCAATCTCCGTTGGGGCTAAGTCAGGCATAATTCAGTCCTCAACTCCAAAAGGATACGCGATTAAAAAAAACTAACAAAAAACAGTATTTCAATGAAATTTTAAATCAAACTCAGAAGGAAGAAATACTCGAAGTTCGCTCCAGATAAGGTGTATTTGAATAAAATTAAAACAATTGCGTAAAATGTGATGTTCAGTTGTTTTCTTAATTTGAAAATATTTCTTTTTAAATTAAATGACGTATAAACCAGCCAGCAACCTTATATGATACTGATATGAAACCTTTATTTTATGTTCCGCTAAATATGCCAGTGTGTGTAGAACTCTGAGCAAAGCTCAATCTCCCGGGTACTTAATTATTTAAGCCAATAGAGGCTTATGTCTCTATTGAACTTTAATATTTCTTTTTCAGATACCTTTGTGAATACATCTACTACACATCGCTGTGCGTGGACAACAGCAGAACATTGTTCGTCCACGTGCCAGACCTGAATATTTACACCTCCGAGCAGACAGCAAAGGCACTGGAGAGGATACTCGATATTTGCCTACAGCAAATCAATGAGATGGATGTTGTGACGGACAAATTTAAACCCACCTAACTAGAAGCCAATGAATAGATGTAATAAACTACACACTATACTTTGTTCCAATTCAGTTGAACCACATCAACCACAACACTATTACGCTAACAATATAAATATCACTCATATTTACCATGCAATAAATAATTACAAGGGCACATTAATTTAAATTGAATCTGAAAGAGTATAATAAACTACGTTATTCCATACTAAAGTGCAGTCGCGGAGCACGTTGAACGTAGAATTTCGTACATTGAATTATCGCTACTCGTCTCTTTCACTCGCGCACGAATATATTGCTATCGCGCTCCTATCGCGTACCTGTGTAAACGCGACAGCAATATATTCGCGCGCGAGTGAAAGAGTAGCGATGAGTCAATGTACGAAATTCTACGTGTGCCGCGACAGCACTTAAGCATAATATTCGTTAGCGTGACTTTAACGGAAATTAAAACTAAAGCTAAATTAATGAAAAATATTAGGTCCTTATATATGAAATTGGCGTTTTGTCGTAATTGCCACTTTGATCTCAAATATATCTTCTTTGGTTAGGAATTCCAATTTCAAATTTATACCGCTATTTACTCATGCATTTGTGTTTCGAAAACCGTAATTCATTTGTTTTTTCCTCTTTTGGTTTTCTCTTTGCGTCACTCTGTTTACAAAATGGAAAACTTGAAATATCGTATTATTTTCAAGTACGAGTTCCATCGTGGCACCAGTGCTGCAGAAACGGCTCGAAGGATTAATGATGTGTATGACGGCGGTGTCGCAAAAGAAAACACAGTGCGTTTTTGGTTCCAACGTTTTCGTTCCAACGTTCACAAGCCCCGTGGACGGCCGGAGACCAAATTTGATAATGAAGAATTGAAGGCTATTGTGGAAGCGGACCCATCGCAAACCACGTCCGAGCTAGCTGCAGGCTGCGGTGTTAGTGATAAAATTGTTTTAATCCACTTTAAGGAAATTGAAAGGTGGGTACCTCATGAATTGAGTGCAGCAAACCGACAAACGCGCGTCGACTGCTGCGTTACATTACTCAACCGGCACAATAATGAAGGGATTTTAACTAGAATCATTGCCTGTGATGAAAAGTCGATCCTGTACGATAATCGGAAATGCTCATCGCAATGTCTGAACCCTAGCGAACCGGCCAAAGCCTGCTCCAAGCGAAAATTGACTTAAAAATAGTTACTAGTGAGTGTTTGGTGGACTAGTGCCGGTGTCGTTCACTGCAGCTTTCTTAAATCTGGCCAGACGATTACGGCAGATGTCTATTGCCAGCAACTGCAAATCATGATGGAAAAGCTAGCTGCTAAACAACCGAGGTTGGTCATTCGCTCTAGGTCACTGCTGCTTCAGGACAACGCTAGACCACACACTGCACAAAAGACGGCTACCAAATTAGAGGAGCTTCAATTGGAATGTCTAATACATCCACCGTACTCCCCGGACCTTGCTCCTACAGATTACCATTTTTTCGAAATTTGGATAACTTCTTGCAAGGGAAAAACGAGACACAGACGAGAAACCACTTGGAATAACCATGCCTTAGAGTTGCAATATCTTAAATTATTTATTTCCAATAGTAAAACTTTGACAACTCATATCTTCGAAATGTGACACTTGACGCGGTTTTGTTCAAGATTATTTTTTGTTTGTATTGATGTTAGCTATCCATTTTTGAAAGAATTATTCGTTAACGCGATTAAAAAAAAAAAACAAAATGGCGGACATGTAGGTCGGCCAAAATCTTCATACCCCTTTAAATTGTTTGTATCTTCGTTGTTTTTTAAGATATACGAAAATGGGTTCTAGATTGTTTATTAACATGTTGTCTAATATCGAATAGACGAAAAAAAATTTTTTAGGCATCATGCCTATTATTGTATTTAAACAAGATCAGCCAGTGTAGGTACTTAAAACAGTTTTACATTAGTAATATTTTACTTATTATTTATGTGTTACATTCATTCCATTTAAGGAATTTTAATCGCAATGTTACCAAAGTATTATTTGTAATATAGGTACATTATTATTGTTGTTTTGTTTATCTTTGTTTTATTTACCCTGTATATTAATTATTACTATCCACACGCGTGAACGCGTGTGTGTAAAATCACGTGCTTACATGTGTAACACATTTTCAATACTGTTTTAGTATGTATCATAAAATCGACATAAAATTCTAGGAAATATAATACGTTCCAGTACAATTAAACCCACTTTGCTAATGTCTTTCGGGAATCGTCGTTTTTCATAAATCGTCTGTCACTTTCAAAGAAAAACGAAGATTGCCGAGAGATATTAACAAGGTGGTCGTACTGTATTAGGCTTAGAACGATATTCCTTCTTCCGTGGTATTAGGTATAATTATGTTCGTATGTAATAATATGGTTAAACAACATTCAGTAGGTAGGGTCCCTACCACGGCTATATCCCTATACACGGCTGAGTTATAGATTTTCGAGGCCGAGCACTGGGAAAAAGTATATTACTTTTTTGCAATAGCTTTTTTTAAAGGGTTGATTTTATAAGAAACTTTAATACCTACATGACTGATTTATTTAACACAAATTACTTAATACTTTTATTAGCGAAAAAATTCAAGCGATTATATTCTTGATAACCACTAGAAGGCTGACTACTGCTACCGTTACCCTATAACAGTCTCATAACTTATATTTTTTTTTATAAAATGTTGGTGACGCCTTAATAAATTTTAACGATGTAGGTTTTTAAGATTAGATTTTTATTTTGTCCCTTCGGAGTTACTATGAGAGTGATCCTCATGTCGTCGGCCTGAAGGTTCTGTCTCCCAGGTATAATACTTATCATCTATGGTTCTGTCCGAGTTAAAATAACTAAACGAATGCTGTACTGAATAGACGTGTGTAGTTCGCGAATGAATCGTTCTATTGGACTAGTTCACTTGCCTCATGTCGTTAACTCATTCAGTTTCAATACATACATGTGTTTAGTTCAAGAGTCAAGACCATAAGAGTCAAGACCAGCCCTGCACGCTCGACAATGCACCAAACGACAATAAACTCACTAGCAGCAAGTAATATTAAACATTTTGTTAAATGAACGAGAAAAACTAACAAAAACACACTACCTATTAAAGGAAGGGAATAGTAAGACTAGAGCTGTTACTCATTAAAAAGTATACGTGTAGTATGCGTTAGTAAGTAAAAAAGTACCCAGTGAACTAGTTACTGTGCTACTGAACTAAAAGAGTGATATAATTCTCCGTGATCAAAAGATATTTTATCCTTTTTGTGACACATTCTGCGCACCCCTAGTACTGAAGTAAAACTGCATTAAATTATTTAGCAACATGTTTAATATCGACAAAGCTACGAAGCCGTTGTACTCCTTGCAGGTTCACGTCGTAACACCGTACATGCTCAAACCGCTGCATCCACCGCATCACTCTGGCGTGGCGACGCGTCACCGGCACCAGAGTCTCCATAGACGTGACGGTGGCGATAATACATAGGTCGCATACACTCATCTGAAAATAGTTTGTCATATACCTAAGAGTTCTTAAGCTTTAAATCCATAACATAAACGAAACCACACAATTTGCCCTTAATGTATAAGAAGGGCGTATCTATATTTTTTAACTTATATTTCGTGTTTATATATTTTATACTAGCGACCCGCCCCAGCTTCGCACGAGTGCAATGTATTCAGTATTATACATATAAACCTTCCTCTTGAATCACTCTGTATATTGCTGAAAACTGCATTAAAATCCGTTGAGTAAGTACTAAGATCTAAGCGAACAGGAGAGGAAGCGACTTCATTTTATACTATGTACTTAAAGATAAAGAATTGGCGTGTGGCTTTGTTGGTGCTAGTGATGACCACAAGGTGGAGCAGAGAAGTAGTTTTACTTGACGGATGACTGACTGAGCAACTCTTCGAGAAAGCTTGAAACCGTTTCATTTTATATTTGTGATATAGGCCATTTGTCAATGGTTAGCCTCTACTGCTCCCGAGTCCGTCTACGTCACACATGCAGTAAATGTATACCTCGTCACCAGCCAGCCAAGTGTGGTCTTTCAGTTTGTACTCCAAGTGATCCAGAGCGCGATGCCATTCTTCAATTTTCTCCTTTACTGGCCATTGGTCGGCGAAAAATGATGACTGCAAAATCAATGAAAAGTATTTTGAACATGTCTCGACTTTTAAATGAAGTGTTTATAAAACGTACTACTAAAACTTAGGTATTGTAGGCAAATCATAGAAAACGATGAAATGTATGATAGATCCTTATAAATAAAAGACTACAATGTATAGTACCTAATATTAAAATATACCTACATATAAGATAAAAAGATCTAAAATTTTGGTGATTCTTTGAAGTTTGATAGTGGAGGAACTCGAGTTTGATAAATTTAATTATGTACTTCAAGAATTCAAGGGTCAAGCGTCCGGGATGCGTGGGAAAGGAAGTGTGGTAGGTACTTACAGGGAGTAGGGCTAACACGTCGGCGCGGGCGCCCGGGCGGCGTGACCGCGGCGCGTGTCGTGACCCGTGTCGAGTTTATATTTAACAGGTCCCGACTACAGGTACTTTATTTTTAGCATAATCATGATGGGCACCAGATAGGATAATTATTTATTAGTGAGTATTAATGCAATCTTTCACAATCTTCTAATAAGTAAGTGTCGGATAGCTAATTCGGAAGTTTTGTCGCTGCTTAGGTACTTTATATGGACAGAGACAAAACATGCAAAATATAAGCTATTTAACACTTAATAGTAGATTGTGCAACTGGCCCTTAAACAGGTGAATTTGGTAGGGTCTATTCGCGAAAGTACGAGCCATCAGAACAAATGTCAACATTTATCAATAACGCTTAGGGCATGTTCACATTTGGCCATTTGTGATAAGTAGATAGGTAAATTAATGAGTATCATAGCAGGTAAGTAAGTAGTCGATTACAAAATGCTATGTACTTAAAATCTACGTTTAAGATATAGAGACCGACATAGTCTAATATACTGATATTGCATTAAGTTTTCGTCGAATTTTGAGAAAACAT
Source organism: Phengaris alcon alcon (assembly GCA_037179445.1). Classification (NCBI taxonomy): domain Eukaryota; kingdom Metazoa; phylum Arthropoda; class Insecta; order Lepidoptera; family Lycaenidae; genus Phengaris; species Phengaris alcon. Next base: position 607,884 of record JAYRCH010000231.1, read on the forward strand.
GGAGGTGATAAGCCATCGCTTTTACAGTACTTATGTTAGGTAGGAAGTTCTTTTATTGCAATTCCTTTGTTACGTTTTAAAATCAAGTATACCAGCACGTAGCTGTCGATGGGGAACAAGGTGCCGGCGTTGTAGAACAGCATCTCGTGGACTCTGGCGCGCCGGTCGGGCTCCGCTGGCAGGAGGCGGCGCCCCCGGGCTCCGGCGCGGCCGCATAGGTATAGGGCGATAGCGTGACTGTCCGCTATCACCGTTGTGTCGGTCACCAGAGCCGGCACCCTTTGGAGTGGGTTTATCTGCGAAACATCATTATAGACATGATTAATGATTATCCTACGAATTGTAATTATGTGAAAGTGTGCAAGGAATATAATATTATTATTACACTGTGCTAGTGTGTGTATTGACTATTGGTGTATACAGAGACAATAGCGTCCTACAATTCTACCTACCAACTTGCCAGTTATTTATTCTGAACAGAGTAGGTACCTATAATGTTACCTATTATGCCTTATGTATGCCGTAAAATCATAATGAATAATTTTTATTTTCAAATGAAACTTGTCAAGCTTTTTTGGAGAGTCAAATTATTATTAAACAAAAAATTAAACCGACTTCCAAAGTAAAAAAACACAAAAAAGTATGAAAGAAATCTTATTTTCTAAATAATTGCCAGTCTACATTCGGCTAAAATTTTTAATATTTCTCTACACAATCTTCATTATTTAGAAGTCGGTAACAGCCCAAACAATATTCTGATAAAACAATATTTTATAGAACTAACGTTTAAGTTGGCTGGTGCCGACTTCAAAATTATGAATGTTGTGTATTTTACTCTGGAAGTAGTTTTAATTTTTTGTTTAAAAATAATATTTTTTCCATTTTTAGTTATATTTGTTATATTATACTAACACATTTTAAGAACTTTTAAAATAAACTATCGAATGTATAATTGAATACGCGCCAAGCTTCCATTAGGTATTGTATATAAGATGATGATGATTACTGCAAGTTACATAATGGCATATGCTTGCAGTTCTTTAAACAATGTCGAAATTTCCAAACGCGTATCTTTAAAGCCTGAGGAGTTCTGTTTAGTGCTTTTGAATTCAGGGTATACCTTGTTGCAAAATCTTACTTTTTGGTAGCATATGCTACTTGGGTTACTTCAGAAAGAGTCAAAATCACTATATTATGTGTCCATATAAATTTCGAGGGCTTCCTTCGATTCCTCATGGATGATCATCAGATCATATATATATATATATACGAGTATATATATATATATATAGGGTCGGTCGTAAATAATGGACAACCGGTAAACTGGAGTTGGTCCGGATGTGAAACTGTAATTAAATCGTATTTTCTTGCCAGGGTTTCTAACCATATGAAAATGGCGTAGCATTTTATACTTTTTTATAAAATTTGCAACTTTTTTCGTTCATTCAGTTGCCATATCATCAAATTTAGGTATTTCTGTGTGATTTTTTTATTATTATACTCCTGAAGACGTGTATTATTTAATTTTAATAAAATTTTAGATGTTTTTAACGTAAATAATTTTCAAAATCATCTTTTTATGCTTTTTTTAAAACTATTTTTTTCTTAATGTCAACTTTGATCATTTACTGTGAAAAAAAAAGTATGGCGCTATAGCTGCCCATTATCTTAATAAATTGTCTAGTATGTGTAGTTTCTAAAAAGGTATTACAATGTGTACTTTACTTGCAATATTAAGTTACAGGAGCGAGATCAATATCAAGGTCAGAATTCAAAATTTTATGATAATGATCTTATTCTACCAAAATTCTTTACACAAACGTTATTGGGCCACTAATAAGGATTTTTAGATGAAAAACAGGTTGTTTTTAGTAAATTTTTATTTTATTTTATCAATTACTTAAACTAAATGCTCGAAATGCCCTCCGCCGGCAGCAATACAAGCTCTACATCGCCTAATCTTTTAATCCGACGCGCATAGCCGGCTTCTGCGATTTTACTTGTTGCTACTTGAATGCGCGTACGCAACTCTTCCACAGAACTTATTGCTTCCTTGTACACTACTTCCTTAATGCAGACCCAGTAAAAAAAGGCCAACGGGTTAAGGTCTGGCGAACGTGGAGGCCATAAAATTGGACCCAATCGCCCTATCCATCTATCTGGATATGTATTATTTAAATGTTCCCTTACACGAACAGCGTAACGTGCTGGCCACCCATCGTTTTGAAGCCACATCTCGTTTCTTATCTCCTGTGGAACGTCTTGAAGTAATCCAGGTAAAGTATTTATTAGAAAATCCAAATACATATCCGCATTTAATATTGCCGGCAACTTAAATGGACCAATGAATTGTCCGTTAATAATGCCAGTCCATAAATTTATTTTAAACTGATACTGCGATCTGTCTTCACGTATCAATCTTGGGTTTTCAAGTTGCCAGCTGTGTAAATTGTGGAGGTTCAAAAAACCATCTTTTCGACACGTTGACTCGTCACTCCATAAAATTTTATTAAAATAACTTGGGTCTTTTCTCATCTTTTGCAGCATTGTGCGACAAAATTTTACTCTTGCAGCAGCGTCCCTTGGCATTAGTGTTTGAACCCTTTGATAATGAAAGGGATATAATTCATGCCTTTTTTAAATTCTGTGCACGGATTTTTGAGGTATCCCGGTACGCCGTGAAATAACACTTAAGGACGTACCAGGGTCTTCAGCGACTATTTCCAGTACTTCGGCTGCATTGTGTCGATGAGGTCGTCCTTCACTGGCCCCGTCTATGCCGGTCCCAGGAAATCGTCCTTCCATAAATGCATTGTGCACTCTAATAAATAAATGAAGACACGGTAATCAGGATGTCGAGCATTTGGATATTTTTCACGGTAAACACTTGCTGCTCTGGTAGCGTTGCCATTACATAAACCATAAATGTAATGCACGTTTGTGTATTCAGCCGACGTGTATTGCTGAGGCATGATGCAAAAACTTCCAAACAACAAATCCAATCGATAGCACAAAACAATGTCCGTAAATGAGAGCTAAGCCGTCAGTATCACCAGGTTCACAAGTCCAAATCACAAGTCAAATCAAAGTCCGATATTAGAAAGCCGTAACAAATTGACGAAAGTAACGAAAACAAGAGCACATGCGATAGTCAAAATCACACTCAGATGTGTACACTCTACAATCAGGAGCGCGCCCTAAAGCCAAAAACATGCTAACCTTTTCACACACCGTGAGTTTGAAAGGGACAGTGTGCATCTGCCTAGTAACAATGACCATCAATCGTCCTTTTCACGCATAGAGGCCCATTGTATTGCTGTCTTTGTTAGTTTTTTACCTGATGATCCTTTTTTCGAATAAACTTGTCGCAAAATGTTTATCGCATGAAACATTGAGAGCACAACAATTTTAAATTTGAACACTTTTATTACATTATTACCATGGAGTTATGATATTTTTTTTTACTAAAAACAACCTGTTGTTCTTCTGAAAATCCTTATTAGTGGCCCAATAACGTTTGTGTAAATAATTTTGGTAGAATAAGATCATTATGACGAAGTTTTATAACCTTTTATAACAATACTTAAAAATTTTGAATTCTGACCTTGATATTGATCTCGCTCCTGTAACTTAATATTGCAAGTAAAGTACACATTGTAATACCTTTTTAGAAACTACACATACTAGACAATTTATTAAGATAATGGGCAGCTATAGCGCCATACTTTTTTTTTCACAGTAAATGATCAAAGTTGACATTAAGAAAAAAATAGTTTAAAAAAAAGCATAAAAAGATGATTTTGAAAATTTTTTACGTTAAAAACATCTAAAATTTTATTAAAATTAAATAATACACGTCTTCAGGAGTATAATAATAAAAAAATCACACATAAATACCTAAATTTGATGAAATGGCAACTGAATGAAAGAAAAAGTAGCGAAATTTATAAAAAAGTATAAAATGCTACGCCATTTTCATATGGTTAGAAACCCTGGCAAGTAAATACGATTTTCTTACAGTTTCACATCCGGACCAACTCCAGTTCACGGGTTATCCATTATTTACGACAGACCCTGTATATACACAGCCGAACGTATAACCGCCTCCTTTTTTTGGAAGTCGGTTAAAAAGCTACCACCGCTCCGTATCGTAAGTACTCGTGTTACCCCTATGTATATTAGCTCCATGCGTGTTTATATTCGATGCTTAGTCTAGACTCTAGCTAGACTAAACATGCTTCAATGAAATTTTAAACCTACTTAAGGTATACTATACACACTTAAGTAGGTATACTATACCTACTTAAGTGTGTATAGTATACCTGATTTTTTTGAGTGATTTTTATCCCGGCTAAATAGACGTAAATAAGTGCATATATAAGGTCCGGTTAAATCAATTACGGATATTTTAGGCATATTATGATCTACTGCTTATTCAGAGACGGTTAGGCTGAAAAAAAATTGTCATACTCGAAAAAAAAAATCTTCCTCTCCTCTATATGGGCGAGTTTGCGTTGAGCGGAGAGTCACACATACATGAGATGATATTTTACTTCGAGTATGACATATTTTTTTTGCCTAAACGTCTTTATAATAGGCAGTATATCATATACTCAAAATATCCGTAATTGATTTTACCAAACCTTTTTTTTCGAACATTTTTTTCCTAGAATTCTCGCAGTGGGTATAGATAGATTTTAATTTAGGTAGTTACGTAAGTATATTTTTCATGAATTCATTTTAGAAACAAACCCGTGCAGCATATTATAAAGATCGTAAGTATAATCTCACTGTTCTTTAGAAGTGACCTACATACGTTTTTACGCTCTTTAAGTACCCTAGGACACTGAACGCATAATGCGTCATGCGTGCAACGCCGTGCACCAAATACAGTGGAATACATTATGACGATAAAAGGACGCTGGTCGCTGCAACATAATTTGACTAATTGCGTTGATAACCATATAAAGTACGGACAGTGGTTTATTGTTGTTCAATGATGAAATGATGAAAATTGCTGCAACATTTTTAATGCGGAATGCCTACAAATTGGTTAGACTAGGAAAATTCTTGCGGAGGTTCCTTTGCGAGAGGTTTCGTAGTTTACTGTGTTGCTGTGTGCGAGTGTTTGTCACTACTCAGTACTCGCCGTGAAGAAGTTAACTACAATTAGTATGGCATCGAATTAGTTACATTTGTTTGCCACTAGGGGCGTTGTTTCGATGCCCCATGCCATACAAATTTTAAGAGGTCCCATACACGGTCCGGTTTTACTTAAGTTCGGCCTGAACGGATGCAAAATCGTATTGTCTCTGTGCAATTTCGAGATCGCATCAGTCGGCCGTATGGACTGAAGCGATTCGTTCCAGTGTTGCCAACTCTGTTTTTGCGAAACTACTAAACTCGCGTCGTTTTCTACTAAAAAGTACTAAAAGAGTACCGATAACTATAAAAAAGGTACTAAACTTAGGAATCCCTAAAAGTTTTTTTAAGTATTTTGTGTTTACAAACATACATACATTTTCAGTTTTAATATTTATCCGTTAAATAAAAAAAATATATTAGGAAATATATACGTATATAGAAATTAAATCGGTAGTTTTAAGCGACTTACGGACGCTAACTATTATGTGCTATTATGATAAAGTGTCTCAATAGCACATAGTAGCAGGCCATTTTGCATATTATGATTACTGGCCACGCGGGCCACCTTTTGTCTGGCGTAAGCGAATAATTTCTCTTCGATATTTTTGTAGACTTTATTTCAGGAGGTATCTGGCGTCGCCAGGCTAATATGCAGTAATAATTAGATGAAAATATGGAAAGGTAAAGGAAAGATACGCCTACCGAACCAGCTTCTGTGAAGGGCGTTTGCAGCTGGAGTTTTCGTCTCTTTCTTCTGCTCACAACACTTTAGTATTTCCAGAATTCTTATCGCTTTTCTCTATAAATTCGGAATATATCTCACTTTCGTGGGTGGGAATTAGTAGCGGAAAAGTCTAAATAACACACGCACTGTCGGCCATTGCACACGCCTCCATCTCTCGACGCGACGACTTGCATTGTCCTCCGTCGCGTATCTTCGTATTTCTTCGGTTAGCGTCGGAGAGGGAAGGGGGGGGGGGGGTGGAATACTGCTTATTGATATTATGAGATGTCACTCATAGTGGCTCGACGCTCCTAGATGGCGCTACCAATTACTATCTAGCTATTTTCTACAAAACCACTACTAACAACTAAATTCCTACTAAGGAGGGAATAAAATACAAAATTTAGTAGTAAAATTTGTAAAACAACTAAGTTGGCAACATTAATTCTGACCTGTACGGATGGACTGAACGGCAATTAAATTGGACTGAACGGTAATAAAATTAGAGTGTAAAATAAAACCGGTCAAGTGCGAGTCGACAATGTGAGTTCCGTACAAAACGGAAAAAATCACGTTTGTTGTATGTGAGCCTCAAATTTTTATTTTATTCTGTTTTTAGTATTTGTTGTTATAACGGCAATAGAAATACATACATCGTTTTTGAAAATTTTAACTGTCGAGCTATCACGGTATAAGAAGGTTAAGATACAGAATGGCGACAGACGGACGAACAGCAAAGTCTCAGTAATAGGGTCCCGTTTTTACCCTTTGGGCACGGAACCCTAAAAATGGCACGTGGTCTAAAGAAATTTATTAAAGTTCATTGAAGTATTTAAAACTTTAGAGCCACTATGGTTGACACTATTACTATAAAACAAAGAGAAATGATTTCTATACCATATTACTGGAGTAATGTATGACACAATAATTCGGTTTCGTCGATAGCGTGATTACAATGGCAGCAAAATACAATTAATAAACAAAATAATAGCCTAAACTGACCAAGAGCATATCACGACATGTCTAAGGAGGGTTCCGTAACTATCAACGCGCAATAGGTTTTCTTTGAATTACTACAAAAGTTATTGTCATAAAATTATTACAGAAGCTAGGATAGCGGCGGACAGACAGACAGAAAGCCGGGGAGAGTGAAATTATAAGCGTTCCTTAAGTATTACGGAACCCTAAAAACACGACCGAAGCTTGCGGCAAATTTCCGTGTATGTGCTCGAATCCGTTCAGGCCGAACTGACGTCAGTTCTAACTGAAACGATCGGCCTCTCGTCTGTGGGAGCATTAAGATTTGTAAGTAGTTAGGTATCTTCTTCGCGGTGAGCAGTGACAAAAACTCGCGGACCGCTCACACTGAAGACTAAATGATCGCATAATTACTTACATAGGAAATAGGCTACATTTTCAGTGGGGTGGATATTGTTCTACCCGAATGAAGTTGCAGGGAGGATCTAGTTGCATACTTAATATTAGGTAATTATATATATATGTGTATTTTATAATAAACTTCTTATACCTTCTTATAGTCCTCTGTCTCGTGACCTCCCTTGAAGAGGTCTACACGTTTATACTCCATCTCCACGTTTAGCACAGAGGCCGTCATCCGAACGAACCTCACGGGCGGGGAAGCGTCATCGCCATACAATACAAGCTTCTTAGATGACATCCTACAACAAAATTCTGTTTATGAAAATAAATACTGAGAGCTGTTTGACATATTATAGCTCCGTTCAGACTTCAGATAGAATTTATCTACGTAAACAAAGAGAACACTATACATATCACTACACACATCTGATCGAATTTGAAGCTAACGGTGTGGGTACCTGACAGTTTTGCCCTGTCGTCTGTCAGGTACGCTTGAGCTAAGTATGGAAACCCTATGGATTAAAATATTATCTTTGTGTTTTTATCTGAAGATTATTATTCTGTCGCATTCTAGATTTTAGTACATTATATAAATTGTGATTCTAGTGTGTGTGATTTAAAACTATATATAAAGTGGGTAGGTACTAGAGTATATAGGTATGATTTGGCATATATCGTACCTGCGTACTACCTTCACCAACACGCTTATTTTGCATACTTATTACTATTTACTAGGTGGTCTGTAATAACACTAGCTATAGTATAATAGTAGTGAATGGTGTCTACTTACATTCTAGTAATTCTAGACAGGCGATGCGTTGTGTTACATATTTTTCTGAGAACCATATTCGTTGTTTCCCACACGAGACACGTCACGCGCGTGATCTGTCATAACACATATAGCACAGATACTAGTCACAACTGTTTGATCCCACTGGGACATTACAATTGCAAAGCGAAATGAATTTTAATGCTGGCTATAAACTATGTAAAAACACAATCGAATGATAAACCATCGCATCCTGGAGACAGAATTTGTAATTTGAACCATCCTTCAAGTTCGTTATTCTTGTCATGGGACAAATGAGCAGACTCGATCCTCAAAAAACCGCGGCCTTACAAAATACCGGCGGTGTGGAGTTTGCAGTATGTACGCCACGTGAATAAAGGGTACCGGAGGCCCAGAATACATTTAATGCACTTGCAACTGGTGGTGTGGTAATCGCGCATCATCAGGCGATACGTCTGCTCGTTCGCCAGCTTGCAACGATAGAAGTCTTGTAGGTTAATATGGTGCACATTACTATGCTACCATAAACCGACATTCGGGTAACAGTTAAAGAGAAAAGTAATATAAAGGAGGTTTATTTGAATTATAAAAATAAAAAAATTAAACACATGTTTGGTTCAGTTACAGTAAGGCACATAAAAGGCCATAGATTGCAATTAAAGCTTAGGATTACTTATAGTAATATAATATACTTAAAATTATACTTACTCTAACATTATGTTAAAATAAATAAAATATGCCCTGTGCAGGAAGTCAGACAGAGATTCCTGAGTGCCCTTCTAGACGGGCCTTAGGCACAAGTTAAGAAATAAGTACATAGTTGCCTAGAGCTATTTAGCTAAATACTTTACGACAAGGAATTAAAATTTAAATGGACTACAAATTACGTTAAAATGATGTCAAAATGACTATAACAATATAATTTTACAAGAAATATTGTACATAACAAACCACAATAGAATGTTGAAATTGTTTACATTTCTTTGAAAAATTGCATTCATGTAGTTAATTGCAATACTTTTTGGGTGTGTGCATGCGTGTTGGGTCTGTTCCAACGTGAGCATCGAGGACGGCCATGTTTTGAAACACATTATAACATTCTTTGTCTTTCCTCTTTAGTACAAATACGATATGATTAAAGTTGGTAAGTTAGGTTAGGAAGGTTGTGTGTGAGCTAAATGTTATGAGCACACTGCATGGTCCAAACAGGGATAATTTTATGTTGCCTTGACAATATAAGAGTGTTAAACCACTGCTCAAGCTTATTTTGTTCTATGAATTTTTCACTATAAACTTCACTAAGTAAATAAAGCAGACTCATATTTGAATAAACAGTATTGTATTTATATATTTAATAAATATATTTCTTCATCCAACTATTTAGAACACTGTGCTAATACTTTTCTTCCTAACTAAATTGATACAAGTTTTTTTTTCTGTGCTGTAGACACATTAAACAAATAATATTCTGAATAAGATATATTCTACTTAATATATTTTCTTCAATATAAAACAATATTAATATCTCAGATTTAATTTGATAGAAAACATTGTAGAAGTGCACAATGCTTAGTTATTACCTTTACCATTGTTACATTGATAAATCATACAATTGTTTGTAATGGTAAACAAAATGGTTGATTACTTTGTTGCATCAATAAAATATTGTTACCAATACAGCACTGAGTTACTAAATGCCCTCTATTCAATGAATATAAGTACATTTCCTGTGTCAATCCTTATAGACATATTATTACCAAAAGAATCTAAGATTATTAAGAAAATAAATTCGATAATTCTAAAGCTAAAATAACACTAAGATTATATTAAAGCACCAAATCAGGCACCAAATTATTATTTGGTTTTTTCTCTGTTACTCCAATTTAGAATACTAGAACTGAGATTACGTAAAAGAATATTCGTAGAAAGAATAAATTGGAATCCTCTTAGTAAATCAGATGAATTGAATGTTTAAAAGCTTTAAAAACAACTTAAAAATTCTTGTGAGTTCTGAAATATGTCTATGTATGTCTATCTATGTAAAATTAATGTCAAGTTTATTGTAATCATAATGTCAACTCTTATAGCTATTCTTATTTTAAACTGTTTTCGGTTTTAATAAATTGTATAAAATCAGTCTTAAAATGTCTTTATCAATTGTTTATATAAGATAAATATAATATATATCCAATAAATTATAATTAAGGTAAAATATAGGTATTAGGTGATTCTATATTCTATTTTGCTAAATCAGAAAGATTTAAGAAATTTTAGTGCCAATATATAAGTTATTATAAAGTTTGAGAAAGGTATAAAAAATTGAGAAAAATAATATGGTTTTGGCAACACCTTAACTAGTGGTTTTTTTTTAGATCTGGAATGTCTTTAACTTGAGATATAAAATTGATAATAATCATTAGATTGTAATGCTTAAATTCAAAATAGTTCCTAAAACTATTATTTTTTATAACTAGCCACATGGACTCATACAATGAAATAATTAAAACCTAAAAAAAATGGCTCATTGGTTCCTGCAGGTACTTCTACAGTTAACTAAAAATAAATTAAACCTTAAGCAGTAATACAGTAAATATTTATACAAAATAAAATTATACAAAAATTAGTAAAATAAAATTAGTAACGAAATTTGAGTCAATATTTTAAGCTTGAGCTTCATTATGAATCAGAGAGTGAAATTAGAAATATAATTAGAGATTCAAATAAAATCTTTCATATAAAGACTTCTGATTTTTTTGTTCAATTTCACATAAAGCAAACAAAATCTTAAACAAAAAATAATAGAATTAAATGTATAATTAGGCTGTCCCTAATCTAGGATATGTTTTTTTATATTTGATAATATTTATAAGTTGCCATACCAGTGTTGATGACACATTGTAGTTAATGTAGTAGATGTTTCTATTGAATCTTGCATCCTCGCCGCTTCTTCTGCATGGCAGCTTGCTTGCTGTTTTTCTTAGCTAGGCCCTCAGCTGTGATGTCCGATATAACTGACAACCTCTTGGATGGGCCAGGGCGTTCAAAACTCCCTTGACTGTGATCAGATTGAAATGACGAATTATAGAGATTGTTGTTCTCACTGACACTGTGGGACATTGATGTGTTGGGGCTGTTGTTATTGGGCCCATCGGTTGGATAGTGAGATGCAGGTCTGATGCTCACTGGATCTGGAAATCTTGGTTTCTTGCCTGTCGCAGGTGGAGGTGGAGGTTGTCTGTGATGCACTGAGGTACTGGCGGCAGGCTTGTCCAAGTCAAATGAGTGTGTGTGTACATGGAAGTTGTTTGTATTTGAGCTGCTCGAGCCCTGTGTATAATATTGTTTTGACATCTCTTTGGACAACAGGGCACTCGCTTTGGACTGTATTTGCTCCTTCTCGAAAGGTTCAACATAATTCAAATCTGAATCCACCGATTTGCAGAGCCTCATACCGTTTTCTCTGATCATATCTCGAGGATTGCTATAGGCGTCACAGAGAGTCGCCTGTGGTAGTTCTGGCAGCTCCTGTTGCTGAGCCATGCGCTGCTGTTTTTTCAACAGAGCTTTTTGTCTTGCTTTTTCTTTTGCCCTCTGCAGCTTCTTGTACTCTCTTTCTTGGAGTAACCTGGCGAGCTCGCCGTCCTGGGCCTCCACAGCGCATCTCATGTCGGCTAGCATGTCGTCTTGACCTTCGGCTTGCTGGCTCAGCTGCCTCGCTAGTCTGGCGTCTTTTTCCTCTTGTTCCAGTCGGCGTCTCATCTCCTCTAGCTCGGACGCAGATAATCCCAGCTCGTCAGGGTCGATGTCCGGCGGCGGCGCGCGGCGGGCGGAGGAGCTGGGCTGGGGTTGCTGCGGCTCGGGCACCTGGTGGCGTCGATGCCTGCGCAGGTTGATCTCGGCCATCTCCCGCGCGATGTCGGCGTCCAGCTCGGCCTGGCGGCGACACGCCTGCTCCCGTAGCCACACCTCGTGCTCGATGCCGCGCTGTTCGTTCAGAGCAACGGGAAAGTCCTCCCGGATCTGTTGGTTCCGGTACCTGTTCTCGCAGAGATGGGACGATATTTCCCTGTCCTGCATTCGGTGCGCCAGGGCCCCGTCGGCCCGCACCAGCCACTGCTCCCGCATGTCAGTAACATGACCGATCTTCGGCATTGTATCCCTTGTTTGTATGCCCGACATACTTACAAGGTCCTATGTACTATATAAAAATGTTTGCTATTTATGATTTTAAATAGTATATATTATGCTCATTATATCTTTTTTATTTTGTTTGTACCACGATATAGCAACAATACAGTCTATTTCATCGACCAAAATGTATTCACTAACTTTCCTTGTCGTTCGTGAGAAGAAAAGAGCACTTTACGATCACAACGATCGCAAAATTAACAATGGGTTTGATTATCTACATAATTAATTACTAACTTCCACATTATTGTACTAGTCACACAATCACATCATCTCCCTTCCTTTCTTCGTATACAATAAATTCTTGAAAAGTTGATCGCAGAACATTTCTGTCATTTTCTTGATCAAACAAATTGAAACAAATTCCACTTTTTGAAGTTCCAGTTTTGACGTAGGATGTAAATACTCTTTAATCTATGCTCTATGGTAATTTTTAAAAAATATGGCAGCACAGTCTAAAACCATTGTAACCAACGCACGCGGTCGCGAACTCTCCGCGAACGTTTGAATGACTGTGTACAACGCGCCTTACAGTATGTGATGAGATAAGTAGACAAAATATAGACTCAACTTGCCCGACATGGACAATGGACATTGACAAGACCCAAACAAGACCACGGGTACTTGACGTCATTTGTCAAAAGAAGAAGACAGTTAAATCTATGGCCTCTATTGATTGGTCGACGAGGAAATGTAAAAAATGGCTGCTTTGCCTTCTCCTACTCAGGTAGAATTTACGCAAATTAAATAACAGTGTAGTGTTGACTTTAAAAATACGGTTTTATAACCAAGTTCATAAATATATATCCCAGTTAGCGAAGTTCGAATGGTATCTAGGACCTAAGGACTATAGAATTTCGGCTCAAAAGTGTCGCGTACTTGTCGGGATTAACTGCTGTTATAATTGTTAAAGTAAACTGGTTTTCTCGTTGAACTATGAGATTTTGTGCACCGAATTAAGAGTGTGGTGACTGTTTGTGGTGTTTATAATTTTTTTTTATAAAGTACTTTAAAAACTGCTTTAATTACATTAGTTTTTGCGCGAACAATAAATGTCAGTACGAGTAGACATGTCACACCCATACAACAAGCGAGTTTAAATAATTTACATTACAATCAATTTATAATCGTGCTTTCAAAATGTGGATTGAACCGTTGCAGGTGGCAGGGACTCACAGCTCTATATACGAAGCATACTATCACCAAGTGAGTATCACCTTCAATTTTTACATACTTACCTATCAGTAATATATATGTTTATATTTGTACATAGCTCTTTGTAAATAATAGAACATCAGATATTTACATAAGAACACTATCGCCGTCAAGTATTTGTGTATTGAGCAATTATAAAGGAGTACACAAGGTCACAACAAAAAAATCAATAAACTTCATATTTTAGGACTACAAAACTATTATGTCTTATAAGAGTGATTTATTTTGTATTGCTGACTTATTCCTTAATTTAAAATGGTCAGATAATGTAAAATGTAGTTCTATGTATTCTAAAAAAGTACTGTTTTCTTAAATACTGACAAGCAATTTGGAGACAATGTCAGGTGTATTACCATTGAAAAATATTCTTTTGTCTACCAAAGTCCAGTAAATATTCTGAACTTTAATTGTTCCATACTTTTTGGAAATGCTTTGAAGATATTTTCTGTTATTTATTAAAAAAAAAAAATTTAATACATTTACTATGTTTAAATGTCTTTACAACTTTTTGATAACAAATTAATATTTAATTACTTATTTAATACGTAAGCTAAAAGTTGCATTAACCTTGTATTTTTTTAAGTTAGATTTCTAAGGTCAGATTTCTCAGGCCCACTATTTATTGTACTGACAATAGACTAGTCGTTTTTAAGTCAATAGTTTCCTTTTAAATAACACAGACAGTAGACAATTTTTGGGGCCTGAGGCTATGACTTCTGTTAACAATATAATAAGTCTCATGTAATATTGTTAAAGCCTTCCACAAACAACCTTCCAAGATGTATCTAAAATTCTATCCTTATTTAACTTCCAGGTCGATCCTAATGGCACAGGGGCTATTCAAGCCCTAGACGCTGCAAGATTCCTCAAAAAATCTCGCCTCAGCGATGTCGTGCTCAGCAAAATATGGGACCTCTCAGATCCTACGGGCAAAGGGTACCTGGACAAAGTAAGAACAAGTTTATTATATTCATGGTTATATTGGAGGCCTACTTTTAGCCAAATGTGACCTAGGTTTTATTCTGACAATATATTATGGTTTCGGTAGTTAAAATTAAAGTAATTAAGTTGAATTAAGTTGAAGTTATCATGTCAGGAAATATAACTTAAGTCCTTTTCATCCATGATTGCCATTTGCCAGTGAAGTTATCATGTCAGGAAACATAATTAGCTCATAGTACATTACAAATACTAAAATAAACTTAAGTCCTTTTCATCCATGATTGCCATTTGCTAGTGAAGTTATCATGTCAGGAAACATAATTAGTTCATAGTACATTACAAATACTAAAATAAACTTAAGTCCTTTTCATCCATGATTGCCATTTGCCAGTGAAGTTATCATGTCAGGAAACATAATTAGTTCATAGTACATTACAAATACTAAAAAAACTTAAGTCCTTTTCATCCATGATTGCCATTTGCCAGTGAAGTTATCATGTCAGGAAACAGAATTATTTCATAGTTCTTAACCTTCTTTTTAGACCTTAATAGCTTCAAAAACATTTTATTAGAATTTAAATATCTATATCTTTATATAAACAATAGTTTGCATCAATAAATTAAAGATTAACTTGATCATAGAGCTATTTATTATATCCTTTGTAGTACTGTGCAAATGTGCTACCAGCGGAGTTACAAGATCGTTGCCTGTTTTTAGCCACCTCCAACTCTTATATCATCATTCAATTGGTGAAACACAATGCAAGGATTATTTCTTGCTGGTTTTCGCCGGTGTTTGTACCTTTGTAGAAGCTATTAAATTTGAATTAAAGCCCTAATATTTAATTTAAACAAATAGATAAAATTGAAGTGTCTGTTTGTAATTTTAAATTAACAGTGTTACACTAAATGCATTATATATTATATGATATACAACTTGGCAACTTTTATCTTAGGGTTTGTTTCCATTAATAGTTCCATTACGGCCCCTTTACACCACGTAAACGAAGTTGCGGGCACTACCTAGTAATAAATGGATACTGAATATGAAATAGTAACCAGTGTAAAATTAGTAGTAACTGGGAGCTCTCCGCGCGCCGGCAGCGACGCTGATTGAGCCAATTGTGACGAGGGGCGACCTTTGTCAATGTCTTGACGTGCTTGCGAGATTCGATCGTGATTTTGTCCGGCTCATAACGTAATAATTTACTAAAAACTCTATAATTCATATCCCAAGAGCCTATTTCACAATCGCCTAATAAGTGTCGCATAGCTTACGAGGGCGGCACTGAAAATTTCGGGAATCAAGGAAGTGACACAACATTACTATTTAAAAATGTATTTATTGCTTTTCGAAGTATTCTCCGCGAAATTTGACACATTTTTCCATACGATGGAACCAATCATTGAAGCAACCATTCCATTCGGAAGTTGGGGTCTCCAAAATGGCCGTTTTGTAGACGTCCACAGCTTTTTCAGGTGATGAAAATCTCTGACCACGCAATTTATTCTTTATTTTAGGGAAAGTATAGAAATCATTAGGGCTTAGGTCGGGGCTGTACGGCGGATGGTCTAATAAGTCTATGATTTCTTGCTCTAAAAACTCTTTTGTTCTGTGCGCGGTGTGAGAACTCGCATTGTCGTGATGGAGGATGATGCGGCGGTTTCAGTTACTCTTTACGGAGTTCAGAAACGACCTGTGGCAAACAAATGTTAGCATACCATTCTGCATTAACCGTTCTTTGTCCCTCAAGAGGAATAGTCGCAACATGGCCGGTTTTGGAGACAAACGTGGCCACCATTTTTTTTGCAACACTCCGTGAACGAACAATTTTTGTTGGCTTTAACTCATCTTCGAACACCCAAACTCGTGACTGGTTTTTTGTTTCGGGTTCGTACGCGTATATCCAGGATGCGTCACCTGATACGATGTTGTATACAGCATTTGAGGATCCTGCGTGGAATCTTTCGAGAGTTCTGACGCACCAAGTAACGCGAGCCGCTTTTTGCTCTTCACAGAGTAAATGCGGTATCCATCGGGAAAACAACTTTTTTACACCTAATTGTTCATGCAAGATTATTTGTATTTGACTCATGCCAATGTCTAAAGTTGCATGAATTTCGCGGTATGTCACATGTCTATCTTCCTCAATCAGCTTACGCACAGCATCAACGTTTTCTTGGGTGACTGCAGTTTTTGGACGACCTTGACGGGGATCATCACTGAGCTTGACACGTCCACGTTGAAATTCAGCAAACCAGCGATAAATTGTGGTTTTTGATGGGGCTTCATCACCAAATGCAGAAATTATCCGGTCAACACACTGTTTTTGTGTTAAACCACTTCGAAAGTCATAATAAATCATCGCTCTAGAATTTTCTCGTGTCAATTCCATTTTCTCAACGACTAAACAAGTTTGACAAGACCTTGTGACAAGACCGAGAATCTTTTTTTAAATAAATAAACGGTATTCGATTTTTAAAACCAAGGAGTTTTAACTTAAAAAGATTTTAATATGACAGGAACAGTGGAAATATTCCATTTCCGATACTTTTAGTGCAGCCCTCGTATTCGGATGTTTCGTCGCAGCCTATTTTATACTGAGCGACAGAGATAAAACGTGCAGATAAGCTTTCCTTATGCTTATCAGTAGATCGAGAAACTTTGATAGCAAAAATTGTCGTCTAAACTCTATGGATTATAAAGGTGCATTTATACGCGAAATTTTTTGGGCAATCCACGGATGGATCAATCTGAAACAATTAGTGGAGCGATGTGGAGCAATTAAAAAAAAATCGGCAAATGTTCTGATTGAATTGCTCATGTATGAAAGTATTGTCTAGTTTGTTGGAGTTACTCCTTATCGCTCAATATTGTAGTTGCAAAAGATGTTCTCAAATTGCTGCTTGTTGCCGTTGCCGTAAATTATTTGATATTTTGTCACGTCCCAATTGACCATAATTGCTCATGATTGGTAAATTTTTGTTGCCCATGTAAGCGCACCTTAAGGTATAGTTATGGAAGTATGGAAGTTGTTAAAAAAATAAGAATCATTATCTGTTTTGAACTTTGATAATATAATTTAGCCAAATTTTATAAGTAGTGATTTTCTTACCTACTCTTTCATATTTTAATAAATTTGCTCAGAACTTCGAAAGTGTACCAAGGAGTGTAGTTCATATTCAGTCCTAAAACTAAACCCCGGGGACATTGACAGTTTCCTTCCTGAAGGCTGTATTATGTAGTGAGGGCCCTCGTCGCGAGTGTGACGTTTAAGGACCCTTGTGACAACGTGAATTACCAACTACAATTTTTCATTATAAATCTTTGGCATAGGGTTGAAGTTTATGATGTCTTGGGTTCACTTGTTTACTCCATTTTAACAAGGAAAATCGAGAATTTTAAACAATTAAATAAAAATAGTTAAACATCTTTCCAAGATGAATTTATCAATTTGCTTTCGTAAAGTCGCAAAAGAAAAGCTACCACTGCGATAGCTTGTAGCGGTGGATACTGAGAGCAGGCGATACAAACTCGTGCGGGAGTAGTATGCGCGAATTGAAGTTGATTTAATGTTTTTTTCTAATTGATATGGCAAATATGAAATAACGTAAGGCCGCTGCTTCGAATTGGGCAGTGACAGCAGCGGCGCGGGCGACGCGCGCAGACGTGAGCCATAGTCACCGCTCGCGCTTGTCAGAAATGCACTCCTGTTAAGCGGTGACCTCGGCATGGCAGCGGCGCTCGCTTTGCTGTCAATATCCGACGCCACCGCGCTGCCGCCGCGACATTCGAGGCAGGCAGCGGCCTAAAGTGCGCATGTCAAAAGCCCGGAATAATAATGTCATAACATTCAGGCAGAGTGCCATGTGTCTGAATGCAATTTATTGGGGTTTATACTCGTTGACCGACTTGTGTGAAATATTATGCACGTTCCTCGTGAACTCTGTTAAAAGGTCACGAACATTAGTGCTTCCAATGACTGACACGACATTATTTCTAGTCACTAAACTTCTAGGCCATTTTAGTAAATCAACGGATTTATTACACACTCGACAATCCGATTAACTCTTAAATGTTTCATCTTAATCTGAGCAATATTTATTTTATATAAATATATTTTAGACATACTTAGCAAGTTTCCCGGGACACTTGGGACGAAATAACCTCATGATACGTTTTTAAGCGTATGTATTGGGTTTATTAATTAATTGGATTTTGCTGTTGTAGACGCGGTTATTACTTACCATCAGGCTACCGGTTTGCACGTTTACCTTTAGAGAGCAAACTTTTTTTGCACAAACTTTTTCGTGTGTTATTTCAACTCAGTTAAAATCTTACTTATCGCCTGTCTAGATAGCAATCGTGGCCGAGTTTTTAATAAGTTATTAATGAGCGTTTAATGGGGCTCAGTCCTGAGGGTTACAATTTACGATCAATGAAGTGTTTAGCAGGGGATAATCTAAAGGAGGGCAAACCGGGCCACTTGCCCCGGGCGGCAGTCTCATGGGGGTGCCAAATCCTTGATAGAAGAATTCGAAATATATGAAATAAATGAATATGAATGCATCTTAAGAGATCAAGTAAATTGTTTTTGAACGCGTGCGTAGTGTTTGAAAACAAAACTGCCTATGCGACGGACTTTGAGGAGCTCATAGATTCTTTTGCAGCAAAGACACGCCGTAGTAGTAGTTGTACTCTTTTCTGGTCGTATGTGACCATATATTTTTTCTGTGTTTCTGTTTTATGTCACAAATAAAGTTATTAGCTAATATATGATAAAAAGTTTAAAATTAAAGACATAATATATTTTCACATATGTTCACAAAAAATGCTACTCATTTGTCAGTTTTTATCAAACACTGAAGGGCGCCACTATCAAGTTTTGCCCCGGTTCGAAAAAATCGTAGATCCGGGGCTGGTGTTTAGCCCGTCGTGGCCCGTGGGGCGGGTCCGACACTCGAGAACTTCACATCATCCGATCCGAGAATCAGTGTCGGCCGGCGCGATACGATATTGGGGCAAGTACGGCACGTTAGGCAAGTTAGGCACGAAATACATATGTCTGATGACTGTCTTATATCAGAGCGAATATGAGTGGGACAGGTATATCACACCACTTAAATTGTGAGTGTAGAAGTAGAAGTTTGTGTAATGTTCATAAAATGTTATTACTAGCTTTTGCCTGCGACTCCGCCTGGATCGCCTGGTGGTAAGCTATTACCGCCGCTCATGGAGAGTAGCAACTCGCAACACCATTGCGCTCTTGCGGTCCCTAAAATCCCCAACCCCGCTTGGGCTTCCGGTAACCTCGGCTTACCTTTCACTCGGCGAAACACAACACAACGTTATTTCACGCCTGTTTGCTCTGAGGCCGTAGAGCCGCCCTATTCGTGACGAAGCATGGCTCTTCCACGTAAAAGTTCCCGTATCGCGAACAAAGTAGCGAACAACATTTAAGTTTCCTACTAATAATAATAATTATTATAAATGTAAAAGTTTGTGAGGATGGATGGATGTTTGTTAAGAGTAACACGCAAAAACTACGGAACGGATTTTGATTAAATTTGGTATGGTAGTAGTTTGAGCTCTGGATTAACACATCGGACACATTATCCCGAAAAAGTACAGTGTTCCTGTGGGATACTGTATTTACGCGGGCAGAGCCGCGGGCTAAAGCTAGTTTCATATATTTAACTTGCTCCGTTATCGAATAATATTATATCGGATCGGATTAATTGGAGACAAACGCTCAAACCTCGTGAATAATTCACAAGTAAGTCCCATTCGAGTACTCGTGCTTATGTTGAGACGTGTCGCGTGAGCGGCGCGGCATTGTACACGAGGTATTATGTGTACGAACACTGACATAGATACGATCAATGAAATGTAGACAATAAGCGTAGTTAATGTGTACACGTGTAACCCCCGACCCAAAAAGAGGAGTGTTATAAGTTTGACGTGTCCGTCTGTGGCATGAGGCATCGTAGCTCCTTAACGAATAGTCTGATTATGATTCGGTTTTTTAGGGTTCCGTAGTTTATGGTTTCGTCATACGTCCGTCCGTCCGTCTGTCTTCGGCCTACCGTCCAAACGGTTAGTGCTAGAAAGATGAAACTTTGCATGGATGTGTGTATTTACCACGTCGACAAAGTGCTAAAATAAAATCACGTTTTTTTTTGGATAGGTACCTCCCCGACACGTGAAGTGTTTTATTTTCTCCCTTCTACCCCATAGTGTGAGGAAGGGTTTGTCAACCCCAAATTTAAAAAACCAGGATTTGAAGTTGAAAAACCAGGACAATTCAATTTAAAAACAGGACGCAGCATTAAAGTTGCAACAGTTAATTTAATAAGTTAAATAAAATACATGGAATGCTAATAATAATATTTTATCATAAAAGTATTTGAATAAAATTAAATTACAAAGAAAAATTGTAAAAGTGTCGCGCGAATTTTAAAATACACGACTTTGTCAGGGCGCTAACAATCCAGGACGCTGCTTTGAAACTATCCAGGACAGCCTAGGACACTGTAGAAACCACGACATGTCCTGAGAAAACAGGACGGCTGGCAACCATCGTGTGCGGTATCATTAGATAGGTCTTTTAAAAACTAAGACGATTT
Source organism: Phengaris alcon alcon (assembly GCA_037179445.1). Classification (NCBI taxonomy): domain Eukaryota; kingdom Metazoa; phylum Arthropoda; class Insecta; order Lepidoptera; family Lycaenidae; genus Phengaris; species Phengaris alcon. The sequence goes on from JAYRCH010000231.1 coordinate 628,895, forward strand.
TTTGATTGAGATGTCCGTTTAAGAGATACTCAACTTTAAAGCGCATTTTTTTGTTAAAATAAGGCGGCCCCCGTCCTCCTCCCCTCTCTAAAAGCTAAACGGCTCGCTCGAAAAATCTGAAAAAATGTATGACGGTAGTCCATGTGGTGAACTTTAAAGGAAAACTATACCGGCTCATGTTAGTTTAGGAGTTATGGATGCCTAACTTGTATAATGCGCTCACTTGAGATTAAACTCTATGCGAGTCCGACTCGCACTTGGTCGGTTTTTGTTTGAAAGCTGACGTGAATGAGAGCGTTCATAGCTATAATTCATCATCACCAGCTCGCTCACTGTTTGACAATACGTATTTTTTTTTAATTTCTTTAAATACATGTTTCTTGCGTTTTAAAAGCAATATAATATGATAATACAATAATTGTTTTGTCGTATTTTACGTATTAAAAGCGTTATATTATGGAGTTTACATTTAACTGAATTTTTGAGGGATCTGTGCTAGTGCTCATAACTGAGGAACGCTACGATTACTAGGCCAGTTTAAGTGTTGTATTTATGCGGCAGTGAGATATTTAATGTCAAACCGCATACGTAACAATTTAATTGCGTCAGAGTTGAATTCGTATTGAAATAAGGCTTAGCATGGAACACGGCTAATGCTGTGATTAAATAAAAGATTTTATCACTTCCTGTTGGTTTGGGGGCCGAAAATTACAATGGTATGTAAGAAAATATCACGCTCTTAAACATAGGAAAGTTAGGCGGGGGTGCGTGTCGCGCCGCGTGTACACTGTAGAGTTTCGGAATTCCTCGATTATCTGGTGCCGGCTTGGACTATAGATAATATAGATGTATAGTTGTTACAGCTGAATGTGTAGTGTGCACCACTAGGTTTGTGCGGTTTTGTTTCCGGAGTTCCGTAGATGATAATGAAAAGCCCCCGTAGTTATTAGCTAAGACCCTAAGACTATATGTTCCGGAATCCGGCTGGCTCGGGAAAATTCAGAACTCTGCGCTAATTCAATAGAGCTGAAAATCGAACACACAAGTGTCGAGTCAAATGTCAATGTCATATATGACAGCTCGGCACTTGGATTTTCAACTCTATTGTATTAGCGCACAGTTATATTTTCAGCGTTCTGACTTTTCCCGGGCGATAAGATAAGATTTTCCATCTTATAATATATAAGATGGAAAATCTTACCTTTCATATTACAATAAAAATGGGTTGCAATTCCAATGTCTCGCTAAAACTTGAGACCGGCTGGAACGATTTGGCTAATTTTGGTCTTGAAAAATAAACGGTAACAAATATTGAAAAAATTGCAGGCAAAATATTAACACTATATTTATAGGTGCGACAGAACAACGTGTGTCGGGACAGCAAAAAAAAAAAGCTATATAAAAAGATATCGCCCAAAAAGCGACTCGCTATCAGTTGTTTATGAGCACCGAGCCTCTGAAATTGGGTATCTCCCAATTCTTTGTGTGTATTCAGGATGACCTAATATTTTCCTACCCAGACACGATACGGAGGCTGCGGCGCGCCCAGACGTCTAGTCCGACTCGGACAGGACAGGCGTCCCCCGTCATATTCATTTGTGACTTAACGTCACTACACGCCGATACGCGACGTGTCGCGACTCGGCGCAGTATTTTTAAGATAACTCTTTTAGCGATTGTCATTAAAACGTGTATCTTGTATAGTGCATAAAGTTCAATTTTGAATCGCTATCTTCAAAATGTAGCGCCGCGTCGCGTCTCGGTGTGAACCTTGATATTTGTCAGGTGCTTTGATTATTGTTTTATTTTATATTATTAATTATTGTTGCAAAATTGTTCGTTACAATAAGAGAATTAGACGACATAGAGAGCTCCGTGCCCTAGTGGGTAGACCGTTCGATTCGCAGTCGAGAGAGTGCAGGTTCGATTCCCAGGTTGGGGCGTGTGCCAATGAGACTTTTGCAGATCTCGAGTACATTATACGGACGCTCTAACGGTGAAGGAAAACATCGTGAGGAAACCCGCACACGGTTGACCGCAGACGTAATAATGGACCGGTCGTTCCTCTGGACTGGGCTGACACACTGATACAGTGGTTTTTTGTGTTTACAAAAAAACCACTGTATTTTCAGTTTTAATATTAAATTGAAAATATGATAATTTTACCGTTAAATTTAAAAAAAAACTTGAGAGGTGTCAAGGGACACCCGGATGGAACGAAGTTCCTTTCTAATAAGTGAAGGAATTCTAATAAAATTTTACTTTTTTTAAGTTATAATATTTTTTTTTTATTATTAACAAATATAATGTAATATAAACTTAATCAGTAGGCTCAATTTTAGTACTAATTGAGAGAGAGAGAGAGAGAGAGACAGACAAAGAAACACGCGCACGCCGCACGGCTTACAACTATAGCAAAAAGTGTCGTTACAACTTTTAGTCTTAATTTTTTCCGTCTAGCCCCCTTTCGCAACGCGCGATAAGGAACTTCGTCCCAATATAGCAGGAAATATTACGTATATAGAAATTAAACCAGTAGTTTTAAGCAACTTACGGACGCGCGCTACTATGTGCTATTATGATAAGGTGTCATATAGCACGTAGTAGGAGGCTATTTTGCATATTATGATTACTGTCTAGCTATTTTCTACGAAACCACTACTAACAACTAAATTCCTACTAAAGAGGGAATAAAATACTAAATTTATTAGTAAAACTTTGTAAAACATCTAAGTTCGCATCATTAATTCTGACCTGAACGGATGGACTGAACGGTAATAAAATTCGAGTGTAAAATCTCAGTAATAGGGTCCCGTTTTTACCCTTAAGGTACGGAACCCTAAAAATAGCACGTGGTCTAAAGAACATTTATTAGAGTTCATTGAAGTATTTAAAACTTTAGAGCCACTATGGTTGATAAAATCTAAAGACTATTACTATAAAAAAAAATAGATATGATTTCTATAGACTATAACATATTACTGGAAAAATGTATGACAATTGGGTTTCGTCGATAGCGTGACTACAGTTGCAGCGAAATACAATTAATAAATAAAATAATAGCCTAAACCAGTAATTCCCAAAGTGGTTCAGGTGGACCCCCAGGAGTCCACGGGAGACTCGACGGGGGTCTACGTTGGACGTGACAAAAAATGGGGCACTACAATCGTAAGCAGGGGTGCATGAAAATTAATTTGGTTGCGATAGTGAAGAACTAAAATATTGGCTTGTTATTTTAAATAATATGATACCTAAATTAAACCTTCTCAATAAGACAATTATCTCCTATCAATCCCAGCAAAATTTTGAAAGTGGTCTATGAAACAAAAGAGTCTGGGAACCACTGGCCTAAACTAACCAAGAGCATGTCACGACATGTCTAAGGAGGGTTCCGTAACTATCAACGCGCAATAGGATTTCTTTGAATTACTTCAAAAGTTATTGTCATATAGTTATTACAGAAGCTAGGAGAGCGGACAGACAGACAGACGGACGGACAGAGCGAAACTATAAGGGTTTCTTAAGTATTACGGAACCCTAAAAACACGACCGAAGCTCGCCGCAAACCAGATGCGATTTTCCGTGTATGTGCTCGAATCCGTTCAGGCCGAACCTTGGATTAAAACGCCTATAAACCGGGTACGCGTACGAAAAGTGAAGCAAATCATACTGAGCCATATCGGCTCAGTTTGTTCGAACGACCCGTCAGTTGTCAAGGTCAAGCGCTAGAGCATACATTTCCGACTATTAAAAACATGACGGTTTGTGTCGTTATTGGATGTCACAATGCATCGGAAAAGAATTAAAAAAGTTTCGGAGATAACATTTCATATGTAAGTATGAAATGTTATGTGATATGTCCGAACAATTTGACTTGTATTAAGCCAAATATTTAAAACATTTTAAAATAAAATCATATAATGTCGCCGTCCTGCTGTCCTATTATGAATTGCAGTGGCGTGCACAGGATTATGACACTGGGTATGCGGCGAAGTACTCGGTCACAAAAACTTTTTCGTTTATAGATTTTTAGCATAGCTACAGTCAAGCGACGGATCTCTAAGTCGAAACCATGCCAACAGAGCAAGTCTTAGATGTACTACTATTCATGTACATCTTCTACGGCAACGCAGACAAAACAGCGATCGATCGTCGCGGCGGAAGAAATTCTAATAAGTAAAATAATAAGCATATTTTAAAATATTATAACTACTCACCAGTCAGTCAGCTTCAATTTTCACATATTCAAGGTTCCGGTTACTTGAGATTACTATATCCCGATGTAAATTACTAAATAATATGCAAAGAAAACAATATAATTTAATCGTGTGTACACAACCACACAGCCAGTTATACGTTTCATAACTTTTAACATGAAATTTTCGAGTTTCATTATTTTTTTGCTGGTTTAATTGTTGTAACTCGGGTACACACCTACCTTTAGAAAGAATTTGAATCTTTTCACTGAATGACAATTGTGAGAACTTGTTATTTTTAATTTTTAATAAACACACATTTTCAACACAAACCTCACAGTCAAATAACATTTAAAAAAAATCAACTAACTTACTAATAAAATTAAATCACTACAATTATTATAGAAACTCAGTAATAAACTGTTAAATGTACACACTTTCAAATGTTAAAATGAAAAATCTTTTAAGAAAACTATAAATAAACTGGAGCGATTAAATTGTAAACAATGCTTATCACATGAAATATGCAATATGGCCCCCGCGAAACACAAAGCGTTTCTTCTATTTAAACAAATAAAACCTTACTAAACAAAAATACGTGTATGCATATACACGTATATGCATACGTGATTTATTAGATTTCCGACTATTCTTTTTACTCGGATTATAGGCAACGAATAATTTCCGACAAGCCAGTTCGGCGGTTTTCGGAAGCGTTCGGATAGCCGAGAGCCATCGCCTGCCGCGGGAGTTTCTGCTATATAATCATGTCGATATTCATGGGTGTGTGCGTTTGCGAAGTATGAAAATTACACATACATGCGATGATTTGTCCTGCAGAACGCAACTGCATGAGATGTTGCTATTTATAATTAATTTATTTACTATTAATTAATTATTAAAGTCATCTAAAACGTACGAACGTTTTATTAAAATATCTGTGAATAACAAGTAAAGCACTGCATTTCTGCCTATATGGAGCGCACGCCCCTGATGAATTGTGAAAGTGTTACTCGTAATAATAAATTTATTTCAACATTTTCATGGCTAAGTAATAGTTGCAACTTTTTAAATATTTTCAGAATTTATTAACTATCAATCAAAATTATTGCCAGTTTTAAGATAATCCTTAATATATTCCTGAATACCAGTTTAATATAAATAATGTTCACAAATCGTATTTAGATGGTTTAAAATGAAATATAAGTTATATTTTTACATCTCACGATATTAAGAAAAACAAATACAATAATTCCAACTTTAAGAGCAACAATAGTCCCTTAAAACTGTACACACTCCACAACTTTAAAGTTTTGTTTGTGTGCGTGTCGGTATGTAATGCTTACGCCTACATCTATCTGTTGCTTGCTTCACTTTGTACGATGCGTTTGTTTGAAGACTATCTAGGCGTTATTAATCTAAGGGCCGAACTGACTTCAGTTCGGTCGGATGCGATTTTTTCCGTTATCTGCTCGAATCCGTTCAGGCCGAACTGACGTCAGTTCTAACTGAAACGATCGGCCTCTCGTATGTGTGGCCCTTTAACGGGATACGAAAATTTTCGGAATTTTGAACGCGTGTAAAATCATAACTACTTCATATTAAAAAAAAAACTGTATACCTACATAATAGCTTTCCTGTAACAAAGTTTCAAGTGATTTTATATACCTAGTAACATTCTGCATTGACAAGTACGTATTAGTAACGTCATCGAAAGAGAATTGTATAAAAATTACAGCGCCCATACAATTGACATTTGATAACGTTACGAATACGTCGTTGTCAACTGTTCCTGCTTAGGCTACAGATAGCTCTTATCATTGTACAATGTACATCCACATTTACAAACTTAGTGTACATGGAACTAAATAGTTATGACTGACGTGAATTTTGGTGATGGACGATCTGCTCAAACTTCTGAGGTATTTCTGTTGTGCATGAAACAAAATAGTAGACAGAACGCATAAAGGTAAGCGATTATTGCCGCGCGTGAACCCGATACATCCGTAGCCGGCATAAAACCTCGCCTCCCCTTTTGAAACTCGCTCAGTGTGAGACAAGTGCTATGTAACGCCGATTTTTTATGAGGCTATTGCATCTCTGTAAGAGCCAAATGGCCCTCAGCACGCTTAGCATAGCCACTGTGCAAATGGTTTCTTTCTACGGTAGAAATTAGAATAGACACAACTAAATATTGACAAGTGAAAGCTGTCATTTAATCCATATTCTTTTGTGGACAAAACGCATTTCTATCGTGGTCATGCTAAGCGTTCTGGCTTAAAATGAGTTGTCCAGTAACTGTGTGTTCATATCACACCGGTTTTATATGAGGCCGTCGTGTCAGTAGCTATGTGTGTGTGCGCAGTCGGGGCTGTTCGCGGCGCTCAAGCTCGTGGCGCTGGCGCAGGCCGGCAAGGACATCAACATGAGCAACATACACGCCGAGGCGCCGCCACCCAAAGTGGTGAGTAAAGTCGAGAAAAAGTCATCATAGTAATTTTAAACCGTGGCCAGTACTAAAAGGGCCAAAACGTTGCTATAGTCGAGTGCATGAGACAAAATAAAAAAATGTAATTATATGTAGGGTATCTTTGAATCAAATTGAAATTTTACTTAAAAATAACTCCGTACCGACGGTTGACAAATATTGCGCCAGACGCAAGATAAACCGACCAAGCGAAACTGCTTCTTAGTTATGAATGACACGTATGCTACTTAGGGTTGATTGAATTTAGTATTCATTTCATTTTGACAGTATTTTGACAGATATTTATTGCTTACATAAAATATTCTCTCTCGTGGTTTTTAGTTTAGTTGAAAATAATAATAACAGGATCTAGGTTTTTCTCTCATGTACTTTCAATTGTTTATACACCGGCATATTTAGTGGAACATAAAATAAAGGTTTGATATCAGTATCATATAAGGTTGCTGGCTGGTTTATACGTCATTTAATTTAAAAAGATAACAACTGAACATCACATTTTATGCAATTGTTTTAATTTTATTCAAATACACCTTATCTGGAGCGAACTTCGAGTATTTCTTCCTTCTGAGTTTGATTTAAAATTTCATTGAAATACTGTTTTTCGTAATTTTTTTTTTATCGCGTATCTTTTTGGAGTTGAGGACTGAATTATGCCTGACTTAGCCCTAACGGAGATTGCCAGGGCACTCGAAATGCGAAGAAATGGTCAAACCTACAGAGTGATATCCAGAGATCTTCGTCGACCAGTTTCAACGATCCATCGCAGTATCCAACGGTTCAGGGAGTACTGTACCGGTACTTATGTGAGAAGAGCAGGACAAGGCAGAAAAAGACGCACTTCGAGTAGGGATGATCGTTTCATTCGGCTTCGTGTACGTAGGAACCCCCGTTTGACGGCCGTCCAAGCCCGACATGAGCTAGAAGCAGTACGGGGTGTAACCGTAAGTGAGCGTACGGTACGAAGAAGGTTCGAAGAAGCTGGTTTGGGTTCATTTGTGCCCGCCAAGGCTCCAAGGCTCCAAGGCTCGAGGTAAATCATCGTAGAAACAGGTTAACTTTTGCTCAGGAACATCGACTTTGGAACGCGGACCAATGGAGTAAGGTATTGTTTAGTGATGAGTGCAGAATTCTCTTAAATCAAATTGACGGCAGGCAAAGAATATACAGACGCAAAGGAGAACGATACATTCAGACAAATTTTGAAACTACAGTTGCATACGGTGGTGGATCAATAATGGTTTGGGCGGGCATTTGTTTGGGAGCTCGCACAGACTTGGTAGTGATTGACAGAGGGAGCCTGACAGACCGCTATATCAGAGAAGTTTTAGAAGAAAATGTCGTACCGTTTGCCCCATATATCGGTGACGATTTTGTTTTTATGCAGGATAATGCTCGGCCGCATACCGCTCGGGTAACTCAAGCTTATCTTAATGATATGAATATCACTGTTATGTAGTGGCCGGCGAGATCGCACGTTTGGGACTTTCTGAAAAGAAAAGTTAAGTCCAGAATTCCAGCTCCTGCCAACGTGGGTGAACTGCGAATCGCCGTAGTTGAGGAATGGCGGAGACTATCCCAGGAGATCATCGATAACATCATTCTCAGTATGCCTAGACGGGTAGAAACTTTAATAAGAGCACGTGGAGGAAATACGCGATATTAATCACCATTTTTCTAATTTAATTAATTGTTATTTTAATATTAATTTTCACTTTTCCCAGTTACATGAAAAGTTCAAAAATGTACCATTTTTCACAAATAGCCTTTACTCGCAAAATCTGTTCTTAATGTGATCTCATTTTAAGTAAAACAAATGAAACTTTAAATAACAAAAGAAGTGTAGTAAGTAGATTTTAAAATAAATCCATATTTTTTAATTATGGACCTTTCTTTTGTGTTCCGCTAAATATGCCGGTGTGTTTAGTTGTAATCTGAAATTGAAATATAAACTATACTGCAATGGTTTGTTACGTAGAAGACTAGAGTCATAAAACAGTAAACATCATGGACAAGTGATAAATATTTGTTAATACACAATACGACTTATTTTTTTTATATTTAAAAAATGATACCTCTCGTATTACTCGAGTATCTCTAGCGTAAACCTTGTTAATTTTTTGTCTTGTTTCATCTAGGGTGAACTGCCGAAGGTACCACCACCAGTAGCGGCCGGCCTGGCCCCGCTCTCGGACTGGAGCGTGCGACCCGCCGAGCGCGACAAGTACAGCCAGCTCTTCGACTCACTGCAGCCCGCCAACGGCCTCCTCCCCGGAGCCAGGGTGAAGGGCGTGCTGATGGAGTCCAAGCTGCCGCTGGACACGCTCGGCAAGATCTGGGATCTGGCGGATCAGGATAAGGATGGGATGCTGGATAGACACGAATTCATAGTGGTGAGTTACTCCGCCATTCTTACATATTATAAATAGTAAATATAAAGGCAGAAAGTGAGACAAATAACTACATACTTTTTATTGACTTATCGTATGTACTATCAGGGAATCTATTATTTTATTAATTCATAAGCAGTTCACTTTTGTCATAATTTGTTCGTATTATGTTATTCATTTGATATCAAACTGACATGTCATTGACATTGTATTGTGACTGCATGTCATAATTTACATATAAATTACGAGAACACTTTAACATAATATTATGATGCCGATGTATACGAGGTAGTCTTAAGCCGCTAAAAGGTCATCTAAGTGACACCAACTGACCAGAATTAGTGCGATAAATTGGACATCATTGTGACTGTGATACACCGTTTTTTAAATTGTTGAACAAGAAGCCAGAATTATCTAAGAACTAAATTCCATTCCAGGCAATGCACCTGGTGTACAAGGCGCTGGAGAAGCACGCGGTGCCGACCACGTTGCCTCCGGAGCTGCGCGCCAAGCCCGCTCGGCCCCCGTCGCGACCCCCATCCCGACCCCCGTCGCGGCCCCCATCGCGGCCCCCGTCGCCGCAGCCGCGCGCGCCGCCGCCGCGCCCCGGCCCGCCGCCCGCGCAGCCGCAGTCCAACGCCTCGCTGCTCGAGGGCCTGCTGGATCTGTCTAGTGTGAGTGTTCAATGTCCACGGTTTATTATTGTACAATATACTACAGTACAGTGACACTTTATTGTACAACGAAACTACAAAATTCAACAAATTTTACAATAAATTTCACATAAAGTTATGTACAAAAGGCGAACTTATTGCTAGTGAGCAATCTCTACCAGCCAACCTTTTGTCTATGAGATCGATCATGGAAAATAAAAAAGATCGTGTAGGTGTACAAACTAAGAAAGCTTTATTAACTTCAAACTTATAAAGATACAATATACAATAACGACAAGTTCAGTCGCCGGAAACCCGACGTACTCTTTTTGAATCTTACGCTGGGACTATATGCTCTGGAATCCGAAACGCCAGTGAAAATTCAGAGCAGTAAAATTAGAACTCTGGACTAACCTACTCTATAACAATAGGGTTGAAAATCGAACACATGAGTGTCGAGTCAAATGTCAATGTCACATATGACGCTCGACACTTCGATTTCGACTTTATTGTATTATCGCAGATGTCTATTTTCAGTGCTCTGAATTTTCCCAGGTCCGCCGGATTCCAGATCATATAGTCTCAGCCTTATTGCCATAGTAATAAGGTCGAAATTTAGTTTAGTTCTTTACATCTTACTATGTTAAATTGGATATTCTCTCAATTTTCCGAATGAAAATTACCTAACGACTAATTCTATTTTTTAAGTCATAATGATATACTATGCGCCACAAGTGAATTAGTAAATGACTAACATTCGCTCCCTGCAGCCCCCCGGCCCCGCTGCGCCCGCCGCGCCGCCCGCGTCGGCGGCCAGCAGCTGGATCACGCCCGCGGACCGCGCGCGCTACGCCGAGCAGTTCCGCGCGGCCGATGCCGACCGCGACGGCCTGGTGTCCGGCGCAGAGGTAATGCAGAGGACGCGGCGATCGTTGTTACAGCTTAACTATGGACTGACATTAATGAATAATTGCAACATATACACCTACAGGTGATGTGTGAAAGAGTTTACATTACAAGAGTAATCGACCACTGAGGGTTGAAGATTATTACACAACTAATATCGATATTAAAAGAAGGGTCAAAGGACACTGGCGAATACTGCCTGATTTTCCATCAAGAGCGGCCAAGTTTCGAACATATGTGGTTTTATAGTACTTAAAAAGTTATTATGCAAAAAAAAAAAATTTAGGACTTGGAAATAAAAAGTTATGAATCTCCGAATATCAGCGAATTCATGTGCAAAATACGTACTTATCTGTGGTAATTGTTGTCATCATATCTGTAGTCTTTGGTTATCATGCTGTAAATTGTCAATTTGAGACGTAAAATCTCCATCTAGTGACCCATCTGATGGGCTAAAGAGTTATTTTTTATTGGAGTATAAAGTTATTTTCTTTTTCTATATTTCAACAGTTTAGTACTAGTTTAAAAAAAAAAAAATACTTGGGGTGTGAAATAGATCGAGGGATCTAATCTACTATTTATATTTATACCAACAAAAATAATTATTATGTTTTTGGTTTTTGTGCGTGGAAGCGACATCTATCATTTATCTGTTAGCATATTGCGCTTCCAAACAAACATGTTATTATATCATTACATAATTGACATCACCACTAACAGATGTAGCTTATCCGCAAACCGCCACTAGGGCAATTTATTCAACAATAGGTTAGCTTATATTTAAAGCAATTATATTTTATCCCCCGAGTTTTATGTATAATATTATTGCTTTATTTTTTCCTATGTTCATAAAGTACAACTTACAATAAATATGTTTTGTGGCCAACGTATTTAAATTACCAGGCAGTAAATGTATGGCGGCTTGCCGATCTCCTTTGGGGGTTATAAATTATTAAAAAAAAATAGAATTGAGCTGGGCCACCCACCCACTTCGACGGTAGGATCGTGAGTAGCGACCTATTCTCAGACCTACCGAATATACCTGCATAAAAGTGACCAAGCCGTTTCGGAGGAGATTTGTTTCAAACACTTTTTTACTTAGGTGCGCGGTCTGCTGCTGGCGACGGGCCTGCCGCAGGGCACGCTAGCGCAGATCTGGGCGTTGTGCGACAACGCGGGCGCGGGCAAGCTCACGCGCGACCAGTTTGCCGCCTGCATGTGCCTCGTGCAGCGCGCGCTTCGCGGCCTGCCGCCGCCCGCCGCGCTGCCGCCCGACCTGCTCAACCCGCCGCCCACCGCCGCGCCAGCCGTGCCCGCCCTGCCCGCCATGCCAGCGCAACCGCCGCCTAAGGTAGCAATATTGAAACTACGAGAAGGAATTTTATAAATTATGAACGTCTTTCAAAATGCGTAGCCCGTAAATCAACCCAAATAAACATACGTGATATTCGAAACTAATGAGCAGTATCACTCGGTCGGATTTATGTTGATACATACCATAGTATTTTTTTTTGTATTTGATGTTAGTAAACTAATTATGTAGGTTTTATACACTAATGTATAAAAAAAACCTTTTTTGTGACTTCCAAATGCATCTTTATATATATAATTCTACTGAACGTGTGTATGTCACTGAACTCCTCTTAAACGGCTGGACAGATTTGAATGAATTTTATTGTATGCGTTTGGGTAGTGCCCTGGATGGTTTAGATTTACAAATCAGCCCGGCAGGACAACGTCTGTCGGGTCCGCTCGTATAATTATAAAACTACACACAAAATCCTAATTCTTTTTACTTTTATCAAGATGTAATACCTAATAATTTCTTAATTTATTTATCAAACAAATTTTTTACATGTTGTAATACCCAATTGTCAACCATTGGCACGGCGCCATTTTTAAGTTAATCTGACAGTACATATTTTTATCCAAGTTATCGAGGAACTATCTAAATAGATTTTCTATTTAATCCAATGTTTGTTACATATCTCCGTTTTTGTTATAAGTTTGACATCTCTGTCTGTCTATCTGACTGTGTGTCTGTCCGTGGCATCGACTAGCTCGAAAACGGATGAACCTATTTTGATATATTTATTTGTTTGAAAGCTGACATGATCGAGAGTGTTCATAGCTATACCTCATCATCATCAGCTTACTGCTTGACAATTCGGGGGCTACTTAATTTTTTTAATTTGGTATATTTAATTTCTCCTATTTTGATCAACACTGTTATATCGCTTTTACTACCGCATAGTGATTCTAAAGAAAAATTGTAATGTCAAAGTAACTAAAATGACATGTATATATATATACATATGTATATACATCTGTATATACAGATGTATATACATATGTATATATATATATATACAGATGTATATACAGATGTGTTTTCAGGCAATGTTTCAAGTAGGAAAGTTGATCCCATAGTAAAAGTTGCTTATATTCAAGAGTATATTCAATCCTGAAAGTTTGAACACTGACTGGAAAAACAACCGGTGTAATATATACCATCTTTTTGTACCATATAAATGCAAATAAAATAATCTTATCTTATAATGTATATAGCTTGTTTTCGCGGCTCCGCCCGCGTAAATCCAGTATCTCACGGGAACACTGTCGTTTTCCGGATTAAATGTAGCCTATGTTTTAATCCAGAGTCTAAACTACTACCACACCAAATTTCAACAAATTCATTTCCATAATTTTTCGTGAAAGAGTAACAAAACTCCATCCATACACCCATCCTCCTAAACTTTCACATTTTATTTATTTAATATATACACCAACAAGGAACAAACATTGTTAAAAGCCAAAATTGCACATTCATGCTGTTATCATATCTAAATGCTGCCTTAATTATAGGTGAAATAGGTGCAATACAGCTTGCATCTTTTATAAGTATTTACATAATATCAGGGAGATCAATATGTTAATAGGGATTTATGTAATTTACAAATTAAACAATAACCTAATAAGTAATGAGAAATAAACGAAAAAAAAACAAAACATAAATGGAGATTTATAACAGCTGAGACTTAGCAAAGTTGGTCGACAATTACTACGATTTTGATTGCGTTTTTATTATTTTTTTAAAATTTATATAACTTAGAAAATATACAGGTGTCGGTCGTACATGATTGACATTTGTAATAGTAGTAAGATTTTGTATTTGTTGTAAAATCATATACTTACTGTGTGACAGTTCTGAGACGAATATGACTGACCGTGACAGTAAACAAACATTTTAATCAATTCAATTTTCCTCCAAATTATATAAACATTGTTTTTATTATTCAAGGTTATCTGAATTGAATGTGCGATAAGAGGGTGACCATATTATTAGGCAAAAAGTTTTTTACGACTTGTCGACAATATCATTGAAAGTGTTTTACAAATATTTATTTATTGTGAATATAGAATAGTTATAGTGTTTTTTTTTGTTAAAGCAATGATACACATACACGCAGTATTCAAGTTAGTAAAATCAATGTTGTATTGTCAACTGCTGTGACGTCACTCGTGCATATTTTTTTGTATAGTGCGTTTTAATGCTCTCCAACGATCCCACTTGTGTGATTACTGTATTGACAACAGTCGGTCGTAGATATGAATGAGGGATGGACATTGGACGTAAATAACTCGTGGTCACCGAGAGCCGTTTGTTGCACCCGCCCGCGCCGCGCTGATCGACCGCGAAATTGGTCTCATTTGATATCGTGCGCCGGCTTGTGCTACTGTGTTACATATATATCGCAATATGGTACTCTCACAAAATATTACTATTGTAATTGTATTCATATTTTATAAAAAACTAACTGTCGCGACGGACGTTGTTTGTTCTGTTTTCACTATAAACTAATCTACTACGTCTTCTCACGCCGGGCCTTGGGCGCTGAACCATGGTCAGGGACTGAGCCCCTCTACATGGGGTGGGATGACGCGCCCAGTACAAATACTGGACGCATTTCGTCACGTTTTGGGGGAAGAAACCCCCGCGGCAGAACGCAGGGGAAACCCGAGGTGTCAACTGAGGGTGATGGTGGCGATGGCCGCGGGCGGCCGAGACCTGCGGTCGACTCTGGCGACGCGTGGGAAGGGGGGGGGGGGGGGTTGTTCCCCTGTGTGTGCGCGCTTGGGTTTGGCCGAACCTCGGCTGTGCGGGGCGGGGGCCCGGATTCGCCGCAGGCCGCCGTCGGAGGGCATTTGGGCGGGGGGGTACCAGTACACCCCCGCGAGAATGCCGAAGGCAACCCGGGGCGGGCGGTGTCCTTTCCGCACAAGCTAGGTTCGGCGAGCGGGCGGTGGTGCGTGCGGTCCTGGGTCGAGCGTGAGCTGGACCTCGATGAGGCTGGGCTATACGACGTCTCGGACTCTGCACGGGAATAGTTCAGGTGGTCGCGGCTTGAAAGCTCCGGGTCATGGTCCGTCATGTTCAACAGAATAGTACATAAAACACATGAGCCACAGTCACACTGCACAGTAACAAGTGTACGTATCAACAAAAAGAGTACTCACAATTACGTGGAAAGACGGTCACTAAGTGTACGCACACGAAACGCAACGAAACGGCACACACACTTAGGGGGGCTGACTCCTCGTGACCCCAACGTTGGGCCGAGACTCAACGGGAGGCCAAGAGCAGGGCAACTCCCCAGCAAGGCGCCAATCCACACCTTATTCTAATGAATAAAGTGTGAATTGACGAACGCTATCAGGAATTCACTGGGCACTGCTCTAGTGGGCGGGGTCGACACGAAGGTGGAGTGGAGCACTACAACACGCACTAGAAGTCAGGACGATCCCACTATAAACTAGAATACGCTACTGTCTATATATACACACTGTCTATCTTTCTCGCACCCGGGACATTATATCCCTCCTTCTCTAGCATATGTGGCACTATATCTCTCCTCTGTCAGGCGGCGTCGCCGGTGTCGCTGGGCCCGCAGCCGACGCCGGAGCTGGAGGCGGTGGCGCGCGAGGTGGAGGCGCTGGCGCGCGAGCGGCTGGCGCTGGAGGCCGAGCTGGCGGACAAGCAGCGCGACGTCACTGTGAAGACCGGCGAGGCCAACAGTCTGCAGGTATGAACCGCTAAAATAAGCACAAATTCAAAGCAAATTCAAGTTTTATTTCCATATAGGTTAATAATAACACTTACGGAACTGTCCCTACGTGATGCCCACCACCGGTTCGGGAACTAACCTGGGCGAAGAACCGGCGTAAGAAACTCGCACGGGGCCTTCTTTTAGTAAAATGATTGAAAATAGTTCTTTTAAAAAAAATGTATTTTTACAATATAAAAACTTAGTCTATATAATATTAGGTCGGTGAAATAAAATTCCATTATTTTTGCGTGAATTTCAAGGTGCGGCACCCAAACATCGAGCTTCTTTTGGTATCCAACTTTGCGTAAATGGTTTAAAACTGTTGTATGGTCGATCTTCAGCTCCTGGCCGACGATACGACTACTACATGCCGGCCAACTTCGATTATTTCTGTGATATTACAATTATCGACTGAGCGACATTTCACATTTTCACATTTCACAGACATTTCCGACGATGAGCCTGCCTGTGCGAGATGCATATTTAACATCAAAAATGTCGAAACGAAATCGACGAAATCAAAATTGCACGTAGTTAGCTGTTACAGTAACGGCACCATAATCACTATTCATAAATTAAGCCGCCTGGCTTGGCATTGTCGCCTTTATCACAGAAAAACTTTAAAATGTATCGAATTTTCTCTTTGTTGATTTTAATTTTTAACACCCTGTAACTCACGACTGAATGAACCAATCAAAAAATAGAAGAATGTTTTTTTTTATTGTAAATTTGTCACCATGACAACAAGCATAAATTTGAAATTGTTCGATTGGTATCGATCATACAATATATATATATTATATATATTTGAAATCAGCTGTCTTCATCAATCATAATATTATATATATCAGGTGCCTTAATTATAAAAATTTATACGAGTAAGTGTCCGAACAAATGCTTGGCGTTTTGTACACCTGGCAATGGTACCATAGTGTTATGCCATATTGCCTATACTTTGCAGTTCATAAAAATAAATTTTTCTTTTTAGTATTAGTACGAATGACTATTATAACGTGCACTTATGGTCACAAAGTCTAATAGTTAAGGTAATGGAACGTTCCAGAACGAGCTGGACACGCTGACGGCGACGCTGAAGCAGCTGGAGAACCAGAAGGGCGAGGCGCAGAAGCGGCTCGGCGAGCTCAAGGCGCAGGTGGACAAGCTGCGCTCGCAGGCCGCGGCGCAGGAGGCGGCGGCGGCCGAGACCGAGGCTGAGGTTCTGTTATATTTATATATTCCATTTTTACATAACGTCATCGAGCATCATAAACTGTGGAAACGCTACGCAGTTTGTTATTTTGTCTTTCGTGCTGGATATAAATTGTATGACCAATGTATATAATATAGTTTATATTCATCATCATTAAATTCCCAGGTGGCAGCGCGGCGCGCGGCGGCCACGACGCTCCGCGAGCGGGAACGCGCGCTCGCCGCCGATGCCGACGCCGCCACCGCCGAGGCAGACGCGCTCACGCAGCAGCTCAGCAAGACTGTGCTCGCCGTCAGCCAGGTGCGTGTCAGTAGCTGACTGTGTCATGGACCCGACCGTGCCGTGAATACATAACAAAGTTACATGGTAATCTTGGTACGCAGCAAAATGACAGGAAAATGGTGGCGCTTCCGTACTACGTGTGAAGAGCCCCAGTCCTCACTTAGCGTATTTAATTTTTTGATACTTTAGCTATCCCAGCTTTAGTCCATTCGCGTTAAGAAATCTGTTAATGTTAATAAATCACGCGTACATATTATGTCAAAATGGCTTACTAAAATTGGTTAATGATCACGGCTTATGCGTCTTTGGTCAATATTGATTTTCTTACATTTCACTGTCTTCTTAACGCGAGTAGAATATAGTGGTGTAATTTAATGGCGTAACTTAGAGATAATAGATACGTTTATATTGCAACACCAAACAGGATTTTGTTATTATTCGTGTTTTGAAGAGCCCCATCGAATAAATTTTAAAGTTATATTCAAATATAAATTGGCTTATGTTACTCGTTTCTCAGGCGAAGATCAAGATAAGTCACCTGGAGGAGCACCTAGGTGCGGTCGAGGCGGCGACGGCGGCGCTGGCGGCGGGCGGCGCGGCGGCAGCAACAGTGTCGCTCACACTGCAGCCGCTGCACACGCCGCAGCATCTGCAGCGCCTGGTGCGCGGCGAGACGCCCAACGACCTGGTAAGCGATTACGGCTACCTGTGGTCACACGAAATTATTTACAAATGCGTCCTCGATGCTGTCACAACAACACAAGCGTGATTTCACGGTGGTTTTGTATATACTGTCGTTCAAGTTGCAGCTCGACCAGGCATAAGATGAAAATCGCTTTACAGCGCCGTTGAATCGTGCGCACGCACACATACTCACGTGTAAATACGTTGTTCACCTACGTCTGCAGTCGCTGCGGTCACTTTCTTTGTGTGTAAATATGGTGAGGCGTCCTAGTGAAAAGGAAATTGTTTAGGTACATGTTGTAGATGTACACACATTGTACGTATGCATGTTATGTACTGTGTTATGTGTAGCGCACACTGCACATCAACTATTGTGAAGAGTTGTCATCGCGTAAGGTTGTAACCGGTAACATGTGTCCTGAATAAACTACTGTTGTATCATTTGGAGAGTCCCCTAAATTATTATGGTTCTCCCATGTCGATGCTGATTGATGACGTGACGTCGCAGGACGACGACGACGAGTTCAGCAAGAAGGAGTTCGGTGCGATGAACGGCTCGGCGGGCGGCTTCGACTCCGACCCCTTTAAGGACTCGGCGTTCGGGGGCAATCAGGCCGCGGATCCCTTCGCACCCAACGGCTCCGCTAACCCTAGTAATAAGGTATAATAATTGGATATATTAATAGTGATTTCGATTCCGGGTACAACTAAATATACAGAGAGGAACTAAGGTAAATCGTCATTTTCGATCGATTCGACGTGCATATCGTATAAAGCCGTCCTTTATACGATATGCACGTCGAATCGATCGTATGTAGTCATATTAGAACTATAACTATAACTTTATATTAGAGTTGTACGCGTCTTTTTAATCGACTACGGCGAAGCCAAAAGGAAAGTTAATTTTGGCAGTGTGTATGTATGTGTGCGAATAGTGGCAGTGGCCCTAAACCGAGATTTCCGATCGAGTGGATGGTATGCTTTCAGCTGTTGAAATACCTCTGAAATACAGAAATTCGATAGCGCGATTCAGGACTGTGTCCGCTGATTGCTGATTGGTCCGCCATATCACTCTCCCAATGTGGCGGACCAATCAGCGAAGAAGGAAATTCCACCGTGAGGTAATATTCGTGTCTTAGAAGACTAATATGACTATATTTATAAAACAGGCTACGCGAGTGCAAATAGACACACAAAAATCATCTATACAAACGTAGTTGAGTGTTATATGGTATTGCAGATGACGGACGGCTTTGGTAGCGACCCGTTCGCGTCCAGCGCGGACCCCTTCGCTGGCGACGCCTTCTCGCCTACCAACACCGCTAATCCCAACACCGCTAATCCCAACACGGACGTGAGTAAACTATATTCGGACATGGGATGTAGGCGCCACCTAGCTCCGCTTGCATAGTGCTTGCTACTGACGTCGCATTGTGAATATAATTATTGATGTTGTAAAACAACGTTCCACACGTGCTCTAAATGTCAAGGTTTGATTTTTTTCTATTTCCGTTTACAAACTGACTCGTTCAGATAAAAAAAATCAAACATGCGACGACGTCTTGCTTGCCGCACAAATATATGTGTGTATATATATATATTTTTTAATTTTTATTCAGGAACAAACAGTTATTTAATACAAAATATTTTTATAAAGTAATACATAATTAAGAAACGTAAACCTAGAGTTCCATAGAAAGAAGTAATAAATATATAAAACTTAAAGCTACAACACATGCATACGGATCAGCTTATAACAATGTTTCTAATTTTGTAATTTGCATTTTGTTTCATTTTGATCACAATGAAACAGATCTAAATCATCAAAATACTTATTATATATATTGCAAGACCTTCTAATAAAAGCATTATTAGCATTAGAAGTCCTGGATTGCGGTACACTAAAAAGGTTTCTTTTTCTAACAATTCTTTCTTGTCTCCGGGGCACACGAATCTCAATACTTCTAAGTAGCTCAGGTGTATCTACAAAGTTATGAATTATTTTGTATAAGAACACAACATCACAAACTAGACGGCGCTTTGCTAAGGGAGGTATGTTATATCTCGAAATTGAAGATTCGTAATCAGTATATAAGTTACCCATTCTAAATTCCAAGCACTTCAAAAATTTTTTCTGTAGTGTTTCCAATCTCAGAGTGAGTTTTGTATTGCGGAGACCACACCGTACCAACGAACTCTAAGTGACTGCGGATATAGCTATAATATAGTATCTTGTAGGTAAAATAATTCTTAAAAGGCTTAGAGATACGCATAATAAAACCCATTTTTTTATAGGCCTTAGCTAATATTTCATTAATGTGTGAAACAAATGTAAGTTTAGAGTCCATCAAGACACCCAGATCGCGAATCTCTGATGTTCTTTTTAAATAATGCCCACCAAGTTTATATTTAAATAAAATCGGTTTATGTTTAAGGCTAAAAGTAATTACATTGCATTTATCAGGATTAAGGAAAAGGTTATTTTTGACACATTCATTTTCAAAAACCGTTATATCATTTTGAAGAAGTTCACAGTGGTGTGTGTTATAGATAACTCTAAATATTTTTGTATCGTCAGCATAAAGAAGGGTGTAGCTATTTTTTAAAACATTACTTATGTCATTTATGTATAGAACAAATAGTAGTGGTGCTAAACCCTTGAGGCACACTAGAGGTTATTTGCCTATAACTAGAAGTAAAGCCTTTTAAAACAACAACCTGACACCTGTTATTTACATAAGAACTTAACCAGCGAAACAGATCGCCGTGGACACCAAGATTCCAAAGTTTTAATAATAAGGTGTAGTGAGAAATTTTGTTGAAAGCGTTGGCAAAGTCGGTGTACACGGCGTCTACTTGATATTTTTTATCAAAGGCATCGCGAATAATTTCCGTAAAAGATAAAAGATTACTCTCAACGCTACGTTCTCTATAGAAACCGTGTTGTTGCGGAGAAATAAATGGACGGACAACAGCAAATAGTTGTTGAGCAATAATGTCTTCTAAAATCTTTACAAATACACAGGTCTTAGAGATGGGTCTGTATTTTTCTATAACATCGCTTAAAGAACCCTTAGGAATTGGAGTTATCCAGGCCCTTTTCCATGCCAAAGGAACACAACCTTCTGATATAGGTTTTTTATACAAAATAGTTAGAGGAGTTGTTAGTGCAGATGCACATTTTCTTACGAGACTCGGATGTACACCATCAGTTCCAGCTCCTTTTTTAGGATCAACTGATTTTAGAAATTTATTTACTAAGTTTTCGGTGATCTCAATAGGACCAATGTCAAACAGGGGATTACTAGGCGGCTGTAGATTATTTATGGGCGGAGCGTTCACTGTTGGGGGTTCAAAAACTGAATGAAAGTGTTCATTAAACAAGTCACATATATCTCTTCCATTAGTGACATATTTATTCTTATAATGCATTTTTTGTGGCAGTTCACCAAAATTAAAGTTCGACTTTACATATGACCATAGGCATGTCGGGTTCGTCTTAATCATGTTTTCAGAGTCAACTATATATTTTTTATAATTTTCTAGTTCCATTAATTTTGAACGTTTTCTTAATAATTTAAAAGTTTCAAAATCTAAAGGGTTATTGTAAAGCTTCCAGCGCTTATGATATTTTCTTTTTTCATTAAGTAATTTTCTTAGAGGTTTTGTGTACCAGATCGGACAGGATTTAGTGGAATATCGCACTTCGCGTTTAGGAATAAATTTATTTAATTGATTATTTAATACGTTGTAAAATTTAAAAATACATTCTTCCATGGACAGTTTTTTAAAAAATAAATTTCAATTTATTTTGAAAAGCTCATCATTTATGCTATCAAAATTTGCTAGATTAAGATTATATGCGGTATTATTATTTGGTTTGAGATAATCATTTAAATCTGCTGATACGGTAATTAACAGATATTTATGATGGGCATTTTCTGAAGTTAAAGGATCGTCACAACATGTTACTTCACAGTTTGTATTGAATTCGATTCGATCAAGAATTCGATCATTAATATTTTTAACGAAATTATGTTGTTTTAAATTTGTAAAAGCCATAAATTCATTCAAAAGTTGTACTGACGTATTGTTATTTACGGTTAAGGAAATATTTTTATATGAGGAATTCCATTCAGCGTCAGAGATATTGAAATCTCCTGTGACAAAATAATGCCATTGGGATACTCCACTATAAGTTGGTTTGTTATATCAAAAAATGTACCAAGGGCATCACGGTGTCCAGGACCATGGGGAATGTAAATACAGCCAATATTGAGGGAAGATTTATTGCGGTTATTCAGGGGTATAGAGGTCCAAATACATTCTGAGGCGGTAGGGGATGGGGTAGGCCAGTTATGTTGAAAAGGGCCTAATGCGGATCTTAGAGCGATAATCACACCACCACCGCGAGAAACCCCGCTCGCTTCAGAACGATCGCATCGATAAACTACAAAACTACTGTCAAAATATTCTCGATCATAGAAATCAGCTGTAAGCCAACTTTCTGTTAAGCAAATAAAGTCATATTCACTCTGAGCGAACATAGATTTAAATGTATGAGATTTTGTTCGTAAACCCCTAACATTTTGGTTATAGCCATTAATTAGTGTTGACATTGTTAATAATTAATTTAATTTGATATTTTAAAGTGGTCAAAAATACGAAAAAGAAACCTTGATGATAATCACAAATCACTAATGAAAAATCTAATGTTTTGCAAACAAGTACATACGAAAAAGAATATTTTGTAACATAAGCTAAAGCCTGTACATATATAAGAACAAAAATACAAGGGCTGCACTAAAAGTATCGGGAATGGAATATTTCCACTGTTCCTGTCATATTAAAATCTTTTTAATTTAAGACTCCTTGGTTTTAAAAATCGAATACCGTTTATTTATTTAAAAAAAGATTCTCGGTCTTGTCACAAGGTCTTGTCAAACTTGTTTAGTCGTTGAGAAAATGGAATTGACTCGAGAAAATTCTAGAGCGATGATTTATTATGACTTTCGAAGTAGTTTAACACAAAAACAGTGTGTTGACCGGATGATTTCTGCATTTGGTGATGAAGCCCCATCCAAAACCACAATTTATCGGTGGTTTGCTGAATTTCAACGTGGACGTGTCAAGCTCAGTGATGATCCCCGTCAAGGTCGTCCAAAAACTGCAGTCACCCAAGAAAACGTTGATGCTGTGCGTAAGCTGATTGAGGAAGATCGACATGTGACATACCGCGAAATTCAGGCAACTTTAGACATTGGCATGAGTTAAATACAAATAATCTTGCATGAACAATTAGGTGTAAAAAAGTTGTTTTCCCGATGGATACCGCATTTGCTCTGTGAAGAGCAAAGAGCGGCTCGCGTTACTTGGTGCGTCAGAACTCTCGAAAGATTCCACGCAGGATCCTCAAATGCTGTATACAACATCGTATCAGGTGACGAATCCTGGATATACGCGTACGAACCCGAAACAAAAAACCAGTCACGAGTTTGGGTGTTCGAAAATGAGTTAAAGCCAACAAAAATTGTTCGTTCACGGAGTGTTGCAAAAAAATGGTGGCCACGTTTGTCTCCAAAACCGGCCATGTTGCGACTATTCCTCTTGAGGGACAAAGAACGGTTAATGCAGAATGGTATGCTAACATTTGTTTGCCACAGGGCCTTTCTGAACTCCGTAAAGAGAACTGCAACCGCCGCATCATCCTCCATCACGACAATGCGAGTTCTCACACCGCGCACAGAACAAAAGAGTTTTTAGAGCAAGAAATCATAGAACTATTAGACCATCCGCCGTACAGCCCCGACCTAAGCCCTAATGATTTATATACTTTCCCTAAAATAAAGAATAAATTGCGTGGTCAGAGATTTTCATCACCTGAAGAAGCTGTGGACGCCTACAAAACGGCCATTTTGGAGACCCCAAGTTCCGAATGGAATGGTTGCTTCAATGATTGGTTCCATCGTATGGAAAAATGTGTCAAATTTCGCGGAGAATACTTCGAAAAGCAATAAATACATTTTTAAATAGTAATGTTGTGTCACTTCCTTGATTCCCGAAATGTTCAGTGCCGCCCTCGTATACACTACATAAGCTAGAACTAAAACTTGTACGTATAAAAAACGCAATATAAGAACAAAAATAATAACTACAATTACAGTTGTATTGAGTAATATTGGCCTAAGAAGAGCGATAAATATTTAGAGTTTTAAGTAAGAATAGTCACTTCAATTTGTCTAGATCAATATCTTTAGAGATATATATAGCTTTTGATTTATCGTTTTTTCGCATCATAATCTTACAATCACGAACCCATAAGTAAGAATAGTTTAAGTCCTTCTTCAGCTGTCTGGCTCGCTTCAGAAGAAGTTTTTTATTCGGAGTAAGATGGTCGCTCACATACAGGTTAAGTGATGGGCCCGGAAGGCCTATGTCTGCAGTAGTAAGACCACGACGAGCGCGAACCGCTGCCAGAAAGCCATCCTTGCGAACACGCTGAATAAACCTGACTATTATTGCCGGTGGTCTATTATCCGCAACACTGTCTGTGGTAGAATTGACGCTTATCCTACCAAAACGAGGTACACGGTGTATGCGATCGATGTCCACAGGTTCTATAATAAAGCCGACCTTGTTGGATATGGAATGCAGTATGGTGACAAGGTTCTCGCCTTTACTCAAAGGTACCCCGGAGATTTCAACATTATTCATTCGTGACTGTTGATCTCAGTTTTCGTTTTCTTGCTTAAGACGTGCGACCGTTACTTGAGCAGCATCGAGGTCTTGTTGCAATTGACTTTTAAGGGCCAACTTCTTTTCTACTTCTGTTAGCCTATCGTCAAAATAGCCGAGTCTAGACTCCATGCTACTGTCTTTGAATGCCTGCACACCCGATGATGTGGATTTTATATCGGTCTTCATATCCGAGAATTCCGCCCGAAGTGCCTTTACTTCTTGAAATAATTCCAAGACTTGACCTTTCTGGTCGATTTGTGCAGAGCGTCGGCACTGGATGCATCTCCATGCTGCTTTTTTTTCACTGCTTAATTTACGGTAACTGGTCTCTGATATACCGGAGCCAGCATAATGAAGGACTCCAAGACAGGTATTACATGTAACATAGTCAGTAGCATCTTCGTTGCACTTAATGCAAATCATATTTAAGTCAATTAAAATTATAAACTTTTGTTGGTATTTTGTTGGCAGTATTAGAGAAATTTTTTTCCTTCAGTGGCAACACTAATAATGTCAATGTCACCGAAGTTGTCACTTGTCACTTGATATTTGACAGTTATGACGATTGACGACACAATCTTGACACTTCACAGCTAAGAATGTTATTATTTTTCTACCTCCAATATACCAAACAAAGCAAAAAATAATTGAACGTTTAGTTTTGTTTTGGTCAAATTTCATTGAAATTTCAAGGAAATATTGTTTGCCCACAGTTATCCAAGCTTGCGAAACACTAAACTACGTTTTAAGTCACTTTCAATGTTCGAAATTCACTTTTCTTAATGTTTATGAAATTAAAAAACTGGAGCGATCTTAATACCGTGTATAATTTTGACATATATTTTATAATATGAAAAATTTATTAAAAATTTCTGAACATTTAGCAAAAAACAGGCTAGAATGGTATGGTATGAATGGTATAATGTGCGAACGAGTAAGCTTGAATCCCAGCTTGGAATTATTATACATGAAATTGTTTCTTTATTTATCTGAACGTGCGCCCACAGCCGGCGTGGGAGTCGGACCCGTTCGCGGTGCTGCACGCACCGACGCGCGCGTCTTCCGGCGCCGCGCTCGCCGCCGCGCCCGCCGCCGCGCCCGCAGCCGGCGGCAAGCGGCACAAGACGCCGCCCCCGCGCCCCGCGCCGCCGCGCCCCATGCCCCCGCACAAGGTGAGCACACACACAATTACATGAACACGCGCAAACAAACTATGACGTTAACGAAAACGTCTTATAATTTTTGCTTGCACATAATATATAACAGAGACCTCATGCTTAATTAAATCATCAAAAGTCATAACGTATTATCAATAATCAAAGTAATATTTTCGTTCATTTTTGTTTTTTTGAAGATATCTTTATTACTTATTACATAATAATTATAGGATACAGTACTATTATATAACTGACACACCACAAACGACACAATGCTACAGTTTTAAGTACTTTTTAAATGATTATTATTCATATAGTTCAAACAGTATTTTATAAAAAACATATATTATTAGTACCTAGTAACTTTATGTTTTTAATGAAATTATTTTCAGAGTGTTTTTATATTAGTGAAATTATGTTTCCCCCGAACCCCTGCGGCATGAGTTGAGAGCGGATAAGCTAATTGTTTTTTTTATTTTATTTTTTCGCTGCAGAGAAAGTAAAAAAATGTTTAAAAGTACGTAAAATATTCTATGTTTTGTACCTTAGATGCGCGTCTCTCTAGTTGCGAGAGTGGCATTTTGGTTTTATTTTTTAATTGATTTCAATTGACGCCATTAAAATTTACTATTCAGTATTACCACAACACGTTTAACGCATTGTCGTATCTGTATCAATCTGCTTCATCTGAAGTTACTGTGTACGCATTTTTCATGACAATATCTTGCTTGGTCATTTTGTAATGGTGGTAACACTGAGTACGACGTGCTATTTAATTTTGTTGCGATATAGTTTTATATTGCCGATATACTGCATTTTTTGCAATTGCTACTTTCTCTGTTGCGCATAATGCCATTCTCCAGTATGCACATGTGTTCCAAGGTATCTGTCATTTTGATATTGACAGATGTCTTTGTTTAGCCCAGAAACAATTTTTGGTTTTTATTTTTTTTAAATGCATTATTTCCAAAAGGGTTTATATAATTGTAAATATTGTTTACATCAGATTGGCTACAAAATACTTGGAGGAAATATTGCATATTTTTTGTGATTGCTTCGCTTAGCGCGCTTTTTGGGACGAGCTTTTTTAATTTCAGTTCTCATATTTTATCATTTTCGTTTATTTATTTATGAATGTATTTTATTTCTCTTTATTTATTTGTATATTTTTGACTAATATTGTAATATTAAGGCGAGTAGTTTACGTCCTGAAATTAATTTCAATGGTAAAACGCATCAAAACCGCCGAAGAAAAAAAAGTTAACACATAAGCAATGAAAGGTAGACCATTGAAATGACTTAGCATCACTGTTCTGTTGGTATTTAGTATTCTAACGGTACTGTAGAGCTTATAAATGCATGCATCCTTTTTACATTTCTATTTATTTTCGTTACTCTATTATTTTCATATTAATTCAATTTAACTTTCATGTAAATAATAATTATATGAATGCGCTGTGGACGCTACATATATTTTGTTGGTGACCGTTACTGCTGGTCCTTAATAATATAATGATATTTTTCAACATTAAAGGATATGTCCAAAATCCATACAAAAAGCAATTAAACGTTTGCCAATGGGTTCATCTTAAAGCAAATTTCATGTCACCATAATGGCAACCCCGGAATGCGCCGGGTATAGAAGTAATATGAGCAAGAATAAAATCCAAAATCATATGAGATGTAGGTGTAGACGTATTTGTTGTAGGAACTGTAGGAGTATTTAGTTCGGTTGGTGTTGTAGATGGGTAGATGTAGGTATAGATTACAGTTGTAACGGAGCTTCGTTTCCGCCCTACGCAACTACGGAACTTTCGCAAGAAATTGTACCTCCGTACATTGAAATTATAGGCGTATTTACACCTACAATTTTAAGAACAAAAACATACCTACACCTACTTCCTACACCGACTTACATATTTAATAGTCACGTCATAACCACGTGGTTAAGATGTGCCTATTAAATATGTACGTAAGAACGTTCTTACGTCTGTCATTTTCATAGAAAAACAAATTGATTTTCGATATTTTCTTGCTCATAATTTCTATACCTGGCGTATTTCGGGACTGCCCTCTTGGTGACATCAAATAAGATTTAAAGTGACCCCTTTGGCAACCAATGGGTTGCAGTCGTCTCTGGGTCAATTTTGAACCAACACCTTTTTAGTTTTTAGTAACTAAAGCTCGTTGTACGTAACGTCCGTAGCGCATGTCTCATGTACACTGTCACTAACCAACGCTAACCACGGCTCGTGCTTGTCCCCACATTGCAGCGCTAAGCGGACGCGGCGGCGGCGGGCTCACATGTGCGTACACTGTCTCTCCTTCTCGTTCCCCCGCGTACACCCGTCCCACTCACACGCTCTGTGTTGCGCCCAGACCAAGCCCGCGTTGGACTTCACCGAGGACCCGTTCAAGGACTACCGGTACGAGGACCCGTTCAACATCGAGGACCCTTTCGGTGACGCGCCCGCGAGTGCCCCCCGCGCCGCGCTCGTCCCGCGCATTGCGCGCCCCACCTCTGTCGCCGGTTTCGACGCCGACGACTTCTTCGCCGCCGCTGACCGCCCGCGCGCCAGCGGCCGCGTGTCCGCCCCGCCCCGCACCGCTCCTGCGCCCGCCCGCACTACAGACACCACCGACTCCTGGGCCGCCTGGTCCAAAGACAACTGGGCCGCCGACGACGCCTGGGCCAAGCCCGCGCTGGCGGCCGACGCCTGGGGGGACACCACTAAGTCTGACGCATGGGGCGGCGCAAAGTTCGATGCCTGGCCGGATTCCGAAGCGACCGACCGCAAGACCGACAACTGGGTCACCAAGACGGACGGCCGGGCCACGGTCACGGACCTTTGCGCCAACAAGACTGATCGCAAGGTCAATAACACGGACAATTGGGCCAACAAGAGCGACAGCCGCGCCGGCAAGACTGACAACTGGGCGGCGGACTGGGCCGACGTCAACCGCAACTTAAACGAGACGTGGCCGGCGAGCACGCTGCCAGCCAAGAAGGAAAAGTCACCCAAGCCGGTGAAGTACGCCAAGTCGCTCGTGCACACCATCGGCGGCATCGGCCGGCGCAAGAAGACGGAGCGGGCAGCTGCGGGTGCGGGCGCGGGCGCGGGCACGGGCACGGGGGTGGAGCTGCCGTCGGAGGAGGCGCAGTGGGCGTGGGCGGCGGCGGAGTCGGAGCGACTAGCGCGGGAGGCGCGCGCGCGCCATCAGCAGGAGGACGCCGAGCTGCAGCTGGCGCTCGCTCTGTCGCGCCAGGAGCGCTGACCCTCCCCCTGCGCGCGTGCACACGACTATTCCGTTGATATTATATTGGCATTTCTTTGTTTCCTAGTCATTGTCGAGGAGCGCCCCGCCGTGTGTCGGGCGCTGCGCGGCAGTCGGTCGCTGTTGCGTTGCTCGGTACCGTTGTATGATTTAGACTGGCCTAATTGAGTTATAAGTTGTGTACAGTAGTGGCGGCCGAGCGGTGTACCGCACGTGTTGTATAAATATTTATTAATATATTGCGAAATTATGTAAGATAGGCTAGACGAGTGAGGACATCCCCGAGCGTTGTTTTGTTTCGATCGAATCTTAATTTTACTCTAGATGTATATACATTATACGTGTATCAGAAATGCATTATGTTTAAGGAAGTTCGGTTGATAAATTAATGTATTGTAATAATTCGAGTCAAAATACGGCGAGAGTGAATATATGAAGTAATAGCGTAATTAGTAAAATTTTAAGGACATATCATTCATATTGAAGATACTTTATAGTTTAACGTTGTTGATTCATTTTATCGCTTACTGTTTATTTACCGTACTCGTGTAGCGCGGGCGATGTCCTTGTCGATGTTACATATTGGTTTAGTTGTACGTTTATGTTGTATATAATGATTATTATTGTCGAAGTTATTCCATTGTACACCTCGGTCATTTCACAGCAGCCCCTGCAATGGGAACGAAGCAACCGACGCTGTAATGTTAAACAAAATTTATTAGAATTATTAACTTAAATAAGCTTGTTTATAAAAGCGAGAGTTTATAAAAATAAAATTTGAAGCCCAGTGACGTAATAGACGTTTAACATTACAGTGGCGTCGCGCATATTGTGTAATGATTGTTATTGTTTGAATTGTTTAAGACGTGACATATCTAGTCCGCCATCTTGATGTGCACAAGATGGCGGCGCTCAGGGGCGTTCACGTGCTGTTCATGTCAATATGTCCACATATTGTTTTAGAACAATGATGTAGCGTGTATAAAATAAAAAATAGAAACGATTTTGTCTATGGTATCGCCACGAAAACTGGGTCTATTTTTTAATTTATGATTGATACTTTTCAGCGACGATGCCAAAAATATTATGAAGATATTTTATGTCGTTTACCACCGAATTTACGCAACTGTTTCCAAACTATCTCCAAATGTTTATCCCTCTATGGTCGGTATCAGTATAGCACATTACCTGTAGACGTGGCGTGACGCGACATAGATCGAGATGAGGTCGAGATAAGCCTCTCAATATATCTGTCGTACTAATCTCTACCGGAGCAATCAGCGTTTCTCCTATCGTCGCGACTTTTCCCAACCTTTGCCTACGTGTAATTGTGCTATAGCCGATTATGCCACGTTGGGTGTTCGATGTTTATCTAAATATATATTGTGTACTATTCTTGTGTCTCGGTGCCTTTATCTTGCTCGTGTTCCGGTCGACAGTTCCGTTTCCTGTCATTATCAGCCAAGTCAGCGCCATCTTGTGGACGTCAAGTTACATTTCTAACAAGTTTAAATAACCTTATCAACAACTCAAAATATATTGGTAAATAATTACTATGTATTTTATTGGTTTAATATAAATTATATAAAATCACTATAAGATGGCGTTGCTATAATTTTTAAATCGATTGGCGTGTAATGCAAAGATTCGTTCGGCTTTTTCATCCCAGATAACATGCTATATTATATCATAACTGATAACATAATATAGTATAATATTCTATGAGGATGTAGCCTGTCGATCTAGCTAATTCAACATGTTCACTATATTGAACGTTGTATCTTTCGTACCAAATCGGTAGTTTTAGCTCGGTATAAATTTTAGCTACGTAGCCTTAGTAGCAAAATTCGCTTTATGCGCACGAGCCGCGAGCCGCCTCCGGTACAATAACTACTATAGTACGCACTCCTGCGGGCCGCCGGGCGCTGCGGACGCCTGCGCCCGCGGGGCTCGCTCTAGGTAAGGTATAAATTAAAGTAACTATTACCGACACATTTATGGGTATTATCCAAAAGTTGTTATCTCTTTCTTAGGAGCTGTTGTTTGGGGCGTCGACCCGCGCGGACCGTAGTGTTACCAGCTTTCGAATATTTTATATATCTTGTAAAAATCAATAGATTATACTCAAACGACGCTTTTATGCTTTCGATTATACCGCTGCCGGTTTCTGTTCGCGCGTTGCGGTGCAGAGCGGCGTCCGCGGGGACCGACGCGCCTCCTGTCTGTTAACAAACATGTTGTACTTCATTTATAGTGGATACATAGTTCTCGACGTTCAACTGTATATGTGTACTTAAAGCTATTGATAAATTTGATATGAATAATGTTAACGCTCGGGGCCGCGCGTCACATCGTGATGTTCTACCCTCGCCTCCCCAAGCTTCTCACGCGTGCTAGAGTATCGCCCGCCGCGGCGCGGTGTGAGCGCGACCCCGCAGTCGGTAGTGACGGTGCGCGGGGCTCGTACGAGGCCGGAGTGGTGACGTCTCGCTCGCTCGCGTACGGTCGGAGCGGGACGGACGATGTGTTGACTGACCGCCGATCAGTATTATTTACTACCGCGCGCCTAGATTTAAATATTTAATCGTTAAAATTGTAAAAAAATAAATAATTTTATCTGTATAATGTTTACTTTAAGCTCACATATTTTTGCTTCGTCTGAGTATTCGAATGTATTTACAAAACAAAATGGCGCATGTCCGCCATTTCGTGTCTTAATTGTAAATTATTGTTTTCTATATATTATGAGCGTGTAAATTGAATGTCATTAAATATAAATCGTTATGTACTGCAATTTAAAGACTCTACGTTGTTTATTTGAATAATAGTTTATGTATTTATTTATGATGTGTGCAACGAAACGGTATAAATCGTTTTTGGTGTGCTCTATGGCGCTAGCAGTCGTACATTAGAATCAATATATTTTTAGTGCGACCTCTAGCTCCATAGCATTAAAATGGAAACGTTCATGTTATTGTAGACGGCTATCTTCCAAATCTACTGGTACAAGTATCAAAAACAGTACCTAGGTAGTTAATTAGACTGGACCAAAGAAACCATAGAGAGTATTCCTCATTTCCACATTGAAATATTTTAAACATTGTTTCTATAAGTATGTATTGATATCATGTCATTAACATAATTCTGTTGATGTTTTCTATACAGTTTGTTCGATCTTATTTGTGATTGAAGGTGTTGAATTTTCTTACGATTTATATTTATCAAGTGCAAATTATTAATTTGATATTTAATTATTTGAAATGAAATGGCTAACCTATTTGATATTATAGAATTAATGGTTCTGAATATTCTTGGCTATCTTTGTCCATGTTGATAGATACAAAAATGTTTATCGGTAGTTCTGTTCAGATGTTATGACGTAGCACTAGCGTTCTGAGCGCGTCCGCGGTACCCGATTCGTACGTGCGTGCGTGCGTGCGGGCGCGCCGCTCACTTCGCTCACCCTACAATACTGTCGAGTAGCTTTTATATAAGTACGGACTGGAGGGACCTTTAATAACGATTTTGTATATTTGTTACTTCGCTTTTACCCTTGGATTTGATGGCCACTGTGAGATTATTATTAATTTTATCTAAAAATGGATTTTTCAATAACTGTTTGAAAAACCTTTGCTAAACATTCCAGGCTTGTAATAAATATAACACAACAAATTCTTAACCTTTCCTTCGGTCGGCACTGGGGTAAAAATACTTATGAGAGATTTGTAGAAATTCGAATTACGAGTAGTTTTTAAGGTAAAGACCAAAAAATTAAGATTGCTGTTGACTTAGTTTAATTTTTATCTTTGCACTTTTTGTCTAGTAATTTCATACTATGGAGTTATGCTTCCAGACTATTCTAGGTTCCATAACCTTCAATTGGAATGGTATGGATAATTGAGGAGTTAATTTTAAGGATTACATGAACTCCAATCTCACACTGGCCACTCCGCTGTCGCGAGCGGACCTGTTTATGCACTAGTAAATGTTGGTAGCGAGGTGTAGGCTCGAGTTGTGTGTGGTTGCGGCGTTACTCGCCACGTCCGGAGCTGTCGGCGGTGGGTGTAGAACATTCCCGGTGGTGCCGCCGCCCGCCGCACCTGTGACCCGTAGCATAGTTGTAAGGCTCGATCCTGAATATGAGTGTATGTACCGACTGTACTGCTGAATTAATGAGCATTTATACATATTGGATAAGGCGTCTGTTATCATTTGCTAATATTTACACACAGTTCGGCGTGGTGCTTTTCAACTGAAATGTTGTTTAGGCAGATTTCATTCGACGGTCCATAAAATTGACTTTAAAATTAACCAGAACAAATGTTAATGCGAATAATGTGGATCTAATGAGGCATTTATAATGTGGGTGAAAAAATGTTTGGTTGAAAAGCATCGTGCGTGTAGCGGCCGAGTGCTGATAGATCGACAGTCGGTCGACGTGGGTGGTTGTCGACGGTCGGTACCAGCTCGTCCGGGCATGCGTCATTATCCGCGACAATACCATACGATGTAATGAAACTATAAAGTTATTATACGAATTCCTGATAATAAAAGGAGCAGCATACTGTCGTGAGAGTTTCATTTCTAATCTTAAAGCATTCCACCTTAGCTTCAGTTCACACCGAAACGCAGCGCAGCATTTTTAAGATGGCTATTCATAATTGAACTTTATTCACTGCACATAAATATGCACGTTTCATTGCATGAGTTCGAATTTCGAGCTGCACCGGGTTGCGTAGCGCGGCGCCGCTCTTGTAATAAAACTGGTATCTTTTTATGTGAATAAAGATCAATTTTGAATAGCTATCTTATGAAAATACCGCGCCGCGTCGCGTCTCGGCGTGAACGGATCCTTCAACAAATAGAAAAAGACCTTGATGAATCATCAAAAGGCACCTTGTTTTAGGGTTCCTTAGTACTACAAGGGACCCTTATAGTTTCTCTCTGTCCGTCCGTCAGTCTGTCCGCATATATGTCAAATGAATATGAAATTTATAAAAAACCTATATTTCAAAATCATAAAACAATTATAATTTTATATTTTAGGGGTGGCTCTGGTGATGAGCCACCCCTGAACTCTGATGTGTGTGTGAACTGGTGATGAAATTATTTTTTAATTCTATCGTGTGGGATTGCGTAGAAAATATACTTATTTCAAAATAAAGGCAAGGTTTCATTGGAAATTTTTGGTCGCCAGCGGCCGTAGCTGTTAATTGGTTGGTTGGTTGGAAGTTGGTTCCCCTCCCTAGCGTTTCCAAACTATTACAGGTGGAAACTTGTTACTTTACAGGTTAATGCCTCATAGTAAATACTCTAAGAGGAAATTTTCAGCGAAACTGGATAGTAACTTTAAAGAAAATTGGAAAAAGCCTATTGAGCGTTGATGTGTACCTACGGAACCCTTAATCTGTAATTGTCCTGACACGCTCTTGGTTAAGTTTTTTCTTAGTAAAAGTGTCAGTCAGCCCGTATTTATTGAAATAAAATGATGAGAAAACTAAGATTATTAAGCCCGGCAAATTCGCAGACTTGCCAAAACGTAATCGATCACCGCCAGCGCAACACGAGAGGAGTTGCATGTGCGTTAACCACTTGTAAGTTCTCTCTCTCTCTCTCTCTCTCTCTCTCTCAACAAACAACAGCTTTTTATGCGGCTGTAGTATCACTCCCTCTGCCTAGTAGGTGAATAGAATGCAGCTGTCATGACATTCGATACATGCAATTGTGTCGGATGCGGCATCATGCGGCAGACGGAGGTCGCGCCGTAATGCGCGTTAATTGTTGTTAATATATACCACAGCTATCTTATTTCTATTCATTGGGCACGAGGCTGATAGAGCGCGTGGAATGTTTCTAGAGAGGAAATTGTTGGAGCTTGCAGAACACGTGAAAGTTTGCTGAAGGGACTGTTAACGAGAGAGTTTCCCTAAGACCCCTGCAGCCTTCAACCAAGTTGCCATTGCCAATTACGATGACGAAGATCGAAAACAATGATTATTTCCAATCCCATATACTTATACATATTTGTTTTCGAACTTCGTCGTCGTAATTAGCGATGGGAACTTGGCTAAAGGCTCTGTTCTAGAAGATACTGTTCACAAATCCCTGTCTCTATAACGCACCAAAAGTTATTGACGTTATGTACCTATTACTGCAATTGTACATAAAGGTATGTATAGTCACTGCCCTCGACTCACGAGCAGCGACTTAGACACGCACCCAATATTCATAAATGTGTACATATTTTCTAATATACTTTGTTCAGATCCAATTAAATCGTTTTGTAAACAAAATATATATTAAATTCGATCAAATTGTGTTTCTTAATTGCACGTTAAATACGTGACATTTAAATTAGAAGCATTGTAGTGTAGAGGAGCCAGTTGTTGGGCAGGTGACTTTTTCTAGGTATTCCTGAGCTTTTGAATTCTAATGGCTAGGGTATTCACTAGGTCTCTACCGACCATCTTATGTAGAGTCAGTCGTTTACCGCCATTAAGCCTGTCTTTGATTTAACACGCATTTATTTTTTTGGTGAAGAAAGTTTTATTTTTACCGTCATTTGTAGTCTAGTTTTAAACGTGGTCTAATAATCACATAAATTTTAAATGTGTACGTTACTTTGACCACCATGTTTCTTTTGGTGTACCTACCACCATTTCCCCGATTGTTTTTTTGTTTACAAAAAGATAAAATTGGACTTGAACAGATCAAGAAGACATAAACACACCGGCATATTTAGCGGAACACAAAAAAAAAGGCCCGTAATTAAAAAAAATATGGTATTATTTTAAAATCTACTTACTACACTATGTTATTTTTGTTATTTAAAGTTTCATTTGTTTTACTTAAAATGATTAACATTAAGAACAGATTTTGCGAGTAAAGGCTATTTTTGAAAAATTGTACATTTTTTAACTTTTCATGTAACCGGGAAAAGTGAAAATTAATATTAAAATAACAATTAATTAAATTAGAAAAATGGTGATTAATATCGCGTATTTCCTCCACGTGCTCTTATTAAAGTTTCTACCCGTCTAGGCATACTGAGAATGATGTTATCGATGGTCTCCTGGGATAGTCTCCGCCATTCCTCAACTACGGCGATTCGCAGTTCACCCACGTTGGCAGGAGCTGGAATTCTGGACTTAACTTTTCTTTTCAGCAAGTCCCAAACGTGCTCTATTGGGTTCATATCCGGTGATCTCGCCGGCCACTCCATAACAGTGATATTCATATCATTAAGATAAGCTTGAGTTACCCGAGCGGTATGCGGCCGAGCATTATCCTTCATAAAAACAAAATCGTCACCGATATATGGGGCAAACGGTACGACATTTTCTTCTAAAACTTCTCTGATATAGCGGTCTGCAGTCAGACTCCCTCTGTCAATCACTACCAAGTCTGTGCGAGCTCCCAAACAAATGCCCGCCCAAACCATTATTGATCCACCACCGTATGCAACTGTAGTTTCAAAATTTGTCTGAATGTATCGTTCTCCTTTGCGTCAATTTGATTTAAGAGAATTCTGCACTTATCACTAAACAATACCTTACTCCATTGGCCCGCGTTCCAAAGTCGATGTTCCTGAGCAAAAGTTAACCTGTTTCTACGATGATTTGCCTCGAGCCTTGGAGCCTTGGCGGGCACAAATGAACCCAAACCAGCTTCTTCGAACCTTCTTCGTACCGTACGCTCACTTACGGTTACACCCCGCACTGCTTCTAACTCATGTCGGGCTTGGACGGCCGTCAAACGGGGGTTCCTACGTACACGAAGCCGAATGAAACGATCATCCCTACTCGAAGTGCGTCTTTTTCTGCCTTGTCCTGCTCTTCTCACATAAGTACCGGTCTCCCTGAACCGCTGGATACTGCGATGGATCGTTGAAACTGGTCGACGAAGATCTCTGGATATCACTCTGTAGGTTTGACCATTTCTTCGCATTTCGAGTGCCCTGGCAATCTCCGTTGGGGCTAAGTCAGGCATAATTCAGTCCTCAACTCCAAAAAGATACGCGATTAAAAAAAAACTAACAAAAAACAGTATTTAAATGAAATTTTAAATCAAACTCAGAAGGAAGAAATACTCGAAGTTCGCTCCAGATAAGGTGTATTTGAATAAAATTAAAACAATTGCTTACAATGTGATGTTCAGTTGTTTTCTTAATTTGAAAATATTTCTTTTTAAATTAAATGACGTATAAACCAGCCAGCAACCTTATATGATACTGATATCAAACCTTTATTTTATGTTCCGCTAAATATGCCGGTGTGTGTAGTTCATTATATTTTTATTTTCGTCCATCCGTTACTATTACCTAAAATCTACTTATTTTATTATTAACGTTGAAAGCTTTCCAATCAGTGCTCGGATTGAGTTGCTCTTGCCTTTGAACAATGTCCTTTGTCCTTTGATTGCTGAATCCAATAAGGAAGGGTCGACCTGTCAATTTGGGCAGATGATGGTCGGGCGGAAAATGTCGTTTAAATCGATACTTATGCGCTTAGGGATTTTATTTGGCGACCTCTGGCTCCCTGCGTCATAAAAGTGTATTAAAATATATGTGTACATGTACTTATGTAATATAAATCTTAAATATAAGTACCTATAGTATAAAATATATTTTTCATTGTGTGGTTTACCTGTAACAGATTGACGTGGTGGGAAGCGTCTTAATAACTATTCGGTAAGAACGTATCAATGCTATGCTAATGCTAGAATTAGAGAGGTTATTTACGAAGTAAGATGACAAACAAGCAGAATAATCTGATAGTAAGCGATTACCAATGTGGGAATACGGTCGCAAGCCCCAAATCCCGGGAGATCTCCGACCGAGCGAGGTGCTATGCTCGGTCAGGCCGAAGCCCACTTGTAGTAATTTCAGGTGTTGTATATATTATACCGCCGATCTTAGAAAACTTCGATAGCGCGATTCAGGATTGTGGCACTAATTGGTCCGCCACACCAATATTATCACCAGTCGGTTACCGGTTGCTTATACGTACCTACGCACTTGACATTACTTTTGCTATGCCCGGTTTCCGAGGTTTTTTGTCGGTAGTTTATTCAATAGTGCTTTTGATTGGCTGACGCAAGCGCGTTAATTAATAGAAAGCGCTATTAAATATATAAACTACCTATAAAAAACCTCAGAAATCGGGCATAAGTCGAGCAATATAATTATATCTCACGTGCCGTGCAAGTGCTAATTAAGAGCTTCTCAGTGTATATAATCCTTTCAGATCCAATTTCATCTAAACGTAAACAAACAGACACTATTAAGTGTAATATGGCTATTGGCTGCGACTTTAAATGTTTATTCACCGCGACCGCGCAAATAAAGAAATACGAGCACAGTGATACATTACATTGATGTACTTAGTTAAATTATTCTATTAAAAAAAGCGCTTGCGAGCTTGTGATACTTAGGTTATATAAGAACGAGATCAACTGCTGATGATGATGATTGATGATGCTAGTGAGTCCTCTCGCAGAGGGCGGGTCGCATGTATGATCCATAGGCACAATATCGACAGTTCCTGCTCGACCAGTTAAAAAAAATTCTTTGCACAAAAACGGCTCAAAATATTTAAACACAATGGAATTGATCACATCGACTGCAGACGTGACTGAAGTCCGTATTTACGTTGAGTAGATATGCGTGCGTGCGCACGATTCATCGGCGCTGTTACGCTTTATGGTCGAGAGGCAAGTTATTCGATAGTTTTGTGTGTGTTTGTTATAGTGGTGGCAGGCCCCAAAGGGAGATCTCCGACCCAGCGAGTTGGTATGCTCGGTCAAGCTGAAGCCCACTTGCATGGATTTTTTTTTTCGAAAGGCTAATGGCTTTTAGCCGTCTTAGCTTAGTCGGTCTGGTGACTGCCATTTGGCTAGTCGTTTTGGACTTGCATGGATTTCAGATGTCGTATATATTTATACCGCCAATCTTAGAAAACTTCGATAGCGCGATTCAGTATAATGGTTTACCATATGGATTTCGTTGTCGGTTTTATTGAAATCCGTCCAGATTAGGAGAAATTTTATAGTGCCCAAGTATGTAGTCAGCGTAAAATTGTAAATACCGTTAAATTGTAATTAACTAGTATATAAAATGTCGACAGATTGTCAAATAAACATTCTGCTTACAATTTTAAGCATAATTTTATGTTATATTATAATATAACGAACTGAAACTCGTCAAATTATACGCAAACGGAACGCAACTCGCGCGCTGATTGGTTGAACGTCATACGCCCCGCGCCGCCATTTTTGTATGCTTTTTCATTTAGTAGTAGTGCCTGGGACAGTTGGTTTTTAAATGTCGTATGGTTGCCCAAGCACATACGGCATTCTCACAACATAGTCAGCCTAGTCCAGAGGAATGACTTGTCAATATGTCTGGAGCCAACCATGTGCGGGTTTCCTCACGATGTTTTCCTTCACCATTAGAGCGTCCGTATAATGTACTTGAGGTCTGAAAAAGTCTCATTGGTACACGCCACAACCTGGGAATCTACCCACGGAGGCACTAGGGCACGGAGCTCTGTAAATTCTAAAACTGTGAGTAATTTTAAACACGAAATCAATTAAAAATCACCAAAACACAATTAATAAACAAACAAATATGGCGGCGCGGGGCATATGCCGTTCAGGATGATTCAACCAATCAGCGCGCGAGTTGTGAGTGAGTGAGACTGATGACCGACACAACAGGCGAGAGATCAAGCGCAGGAGTGACTTTTTACATGCCCATCCGACGCATGGATCACCTGTCTTGTCAGACAATCAGGTGATCAGCCTGCATAGTTCAAACCAGACTTGAAAATAACATATTTTGTTGTTCCTACGCGGAGATCGAACCCCCGGCAGCCGAGGGCCAAGCTCTAAACCACTGGACCACGGAGGCGTGAAATAGTTACTTTATGTCGTATCCATCAATGCCGGGATCTAAAAGGATTGTGATAGACGACTTGTTATATCACAATAGATCGCCCTCTTATATCACAATAGATCGCCCTCTTATATCACAACAGATCGCCCTCTTATGATGAGTAGACCATTTATAAGGTCACAGGGTCGGTTGACCCAATTTCTAAGATGTAGTTTTTATCATTTTTGATTACGATTGCGATTTTCATTTTTAGAGTTCCGTAAAAGCGTTTTTACCGTTCCGTAAAAGGGTAAAAACCGGAACCTATTACTGAGACTGCTTTCTGTCTGTCCGACCATCTGTCTGTTACCAGGCTGTATCTCGTGAACCACGCAAATTAATCACGCTGCAAATATGCTTAAAAATACATGTAGTTTTTACAGCTACGTAACAAGGTATGTGATAATAATTGATTATTTGTGGCAAGAAGGAAATTGTAGTAAATTGTTTGTAGTTAAATTATCGTAAAATCTTCAGTGACTGAAGAGATATTTCCAAAATATTGAAAGACATCGCCATTTTTTCATGATGGCGGATCAAGTGGTAGCAATATGAGGTAGCAAATTTTGAATTCGGAAAGAATACATACAAATCTTTTATGTTTTCTTTAGAGTAGAATACATACAATTAGGTACGATTCATTATTTACATATTGGTAAGCATCACAGGAGGTAAATTTATCCCACTCTGGCTGAGTTTTGGGCAGGTTTGAGCATACCAGACCGACGGTTTTCGAAACAGGATTAGGAGACGAACAGATTGACGTATAACTTGACCTTGTGACCCTATGACCTTTTTTTACTGAAAATTCTTACACGTTCAGGGCGGTTTGGCCGGAAGCTGGTCAAGAGTAGGACTTGCCAGCCAGACTTGCATTTGTATCGGTTTGTAGTTGACGCGCAGCCGTGTATCACAACAGTTTTCTTGTTCCTTATGACAACTCTTAAGTTCTCTCTTTACTCTTTACTAAGACTCTTCTCTTTTTACTCAAAAAATCTTCACACATTTTGGTCAATAAAAAAACTGCCAGATTTGGAACCGCCAGACCGGCGGTTATAAATAAAACTTTTGGGCCCCTGCAGTAGTCCAATGCTTGTTCTCGATGACCTCTTTTTTCGACGCCGAGTTCTAGCTCTATTTATTGTCTTTCTATTGTTAATGTTCTTGTCTATTGTTAATAATGTATCTATAACACTTCAACTTTAACTTCAATCTTAGATTCTCAAACAAAAATTTACGTAAATTGACGTGAAGTTAATCCTAGGATCGCTGAAATGTATTGAAATCTTGATCTCAGATAGCTAAAATGACATTTAGATTGATTATTAATTTCGGGCGTAAGTCGATTATGCTAATTAAATCTTTCAAATTTGGATGCAGCATAATGGTATTCTCATAAACGTCAAACCAACGTCAAAGGCGTTTTGATTGCCCCAAACTCCAAAAAACAGTCTTATGATATCAAGACGATTCATTTTTTTCAATTAATTGAAAGTAATTTGAAAGTCTAAGTTAAATACGAGAACTGGGGTTCCGAAAGTATACAAATTATAGTTAGACGCATGCAGTCTGTGGAGTGTAGCGCGCTACGAGTGCTGAACTGACAAGTGTAAACTCGGACTCAGTGTACAACCGAGTGCACAAGTGTACTGTGCGAGTGTAGCAGTTGTCGCGAGTGTACAGGCACATACAGCGGAAGCGGCGCGGATCAATCGCCCCCCTCCCCCGCGGCAGGACTCCGCCGCCGCCGCCGCCGCCGCCGCCGACGCCGCTCAGTCCGCGCTCGCCCGCCCAACGCAGCCTACGCGATATGCGTGGCTCCGCGCTCTAGTTGTAGTTAATACGGACGAAATATAAACTGTAAGTAATAAATATTTACCTACTTATAAAATATTATTATCGGGTACATACTAAATGCAGAAAATTAGTAGTTATTTATTTATATAGTGGTATAGTTTTTTTATTTAATTTTCGTGGTTTTCTAGTGTTTATTTTGATAGTATTTACTGCGCAGCTGTACTTGTTGCTTGTATACCCGAAATGCCTGTTGCTGTGCTCGAACACAAATATAAACACGACAGGGCCGGCAGGGGCGGGGAGCCCAATCCCGCGCTTCTGTGAGAGTAACTCCACGCCTCTTCAAGCTCTACGACGCGCTACGAAAGTGCGCCAAAATGTAGCTAATAATAATAATAGTAATATATAATCTTATATATTACTAATATAATAATCTTGGTTTAATTTAACGTAAAGTACTTAATGTTGAAAAAAAAAAAAAAATATAATATCTATGGAAGCTTTCACACCTCGACGTTAATCTGGTCCCGTGGTAAGTTCTCGAAGAGCTTGTGTTACAGGTACCAGACAACATAAATATATTCAATACTTTTATACTATACAAATATTTAAGATTTTTATTATATATTAACACATATTTAATACACATCCATGACCCAGGAACACGCAAAACTTTTTGTTACCTGGCGGGATTCGAATCCGCGACCTTCGGCTTGAGCGTCAATGCGCTAACCACTGAGCCACGGAAGTCTTCATAGTATTTTAATTGTGTAGTATATTCTGAAATTTAAAATGCTTTAAATCTTTTTGATTTTAACTAATGTACTTATATATTATCATAAGAATAGTTGATCTATCTATCTCAATGAACTTAGTAAGTATTTACCTCACTTAATGTGAAATCGTTTGATAGTCAATGCATCCGAATGCTAGAGGTTTGCAATTACAGTGCAACTAATTCCTTAATGTCATACGGCGATCGTCGTCTTTCTATGGAAGTGAGAGACGATGTTTGAAAAGAAAAGATTCCCATAATACACTAAGAACTTAAATCTAAATTTGAAGGGTACCGGTGTACAAAGATTCCTCATACTATTATAAATCTGAAAGTTTTTGAGGATGTTTGTTACTTTTTCACGCAAGAACTACCAAACGGATTTTGATGAAATTTGTATGGTAGTAGTTTAAGCTCTGGATTAACACATAGACTACTTCTTATCCCGAAAAAGAAGTGTTCTAGTGGGATACTGTATTTACGCGCACGAAGTCGCGGCCAATATCTAGTCATGAATGAAGTACTGCCAACTGCCAACAGAGCGTGGTGAATGTGATTTGCGAGCTCTTGGCCGACGTGGGAGCGCGGGCGCGGGAGAAGCGAATTTGTTAATTGACACTAATCTACTTAGGTATCCTTATCGCGTGAGAGTTGATGTTACTAAAAGTCGGATACTTAAAGTTTCGTATAGAATCTTTAATTTGAGGCACTGCTTAATAATTCCTTTGATATTCGGCGAAACTCTAGAGACGTTTCTGCTAAAATTAATGTATTGTTATTATGAGGCAGACACACTTTCATATTAAAGCAGCATAAGATATTTTGATGTTATATTATAGATGTCGTTAGGTGAAAATTTGTTAACCCTGAAAGATCCATACATTTTGCTGGGGCATAATAGACTGTGTAATATAATGTAATAGTATTTATATATGTTATATAACAAAAGTAATTATTTCATAAATAAACGGCCAAATATTTATTCAAAATAATGTGTGTGACGCAATCTATCGTTTACATTCCTCTGACAACTTGACGCGTATAATCGAGTGCTCGTTACGAGTGTATCGCGGTCCCAGGTCGCCGGTCCCCGGTCCCCGGTCCCCGGTCCCCGGTCCCCGGTCCCCGGTAGTACGTCTACCAGCACGTTCTATATTTAACATTTCAAGGAATATGCAGATTTGGCAATTTTCTAATACCGAGAAGAACGAACTGCTTCACTTCATTGAAGTTGATCGAGTGAGCGTTTAACAGTCAAGACAATTGCTT
Organism: Phengaris alcon alcon; assembly: GCA_037179445.1. Taxonomy (NCBI): domain Eukaryota; kingdom Metazoa; phylum Arthropoda; class Insecta; order Lepidoptera; family Lycaenidae; genus Phengaris; species Phengaris alcon. The sequence goes on from JAYRCH010000231.1 coordinate 672,754, forward strand.
AAACGATTTAGGATCAATTGTAGGCACATAATATATTCAAATCTGAGAATTTTTCAAGAGTTTGTTTCCTTTTCCTGCGTCTGACTTAACAGGTCGCGCACGATGTCGCGGGTCAGATCTCAATTCTATAGTGTTAAACAAAAGGAGATGTTCCCTCTGACATACAGACGCACGCGCAGCCGCAACCGCTAATGGTAGGAATGTGAAACTTGGGCAGTTTTGTTCATAGCGTAGACGCACACTACGAAGGGAATTTGAAAAATTCCATCCCTAAAGCGGTGAAATAGGGGTGGAAAGCTCGTATGGAAAATCTTTAAATTTGCACCGTTTTTGTTGAAATCAAATACGTATTTCACGGTGTGTAATTTCTCCCTCTGGGGATGTAAAGTAAGGGTTGAGAGTTTGTATGAAAAATATTTTAAAATATGCCCCGATTTCCATGAAATTTTATATCTAAGCTAATAAATACAAATCATTGAGTAGGTATTTTATAGTATTTTTTAAATTCGTCCCCTAAAGGGCGAAATGGGGGTCTAAAGTTTGCACAGAGATATCAACAACTGGACGGATTGCTTTGAATTTTGGCACGCAAATTGTTAATAACACGTAGTAGACATTCATTATATAAAAGTATTTATCGAAATTTATCCCCCACGGGTGAGCAATCATGGGGATCCAGCAAGTGCTAGTATATCAATAAGCAGCACAGCAATACATATAGTACAGGAATTACACTAATGTGGTTCGTTTTGCATTTCATGAAATACGAGTACTTAGTTGACGAACCGCGGCGCGCGTTGATGTCTTCCTCTAGTAAACTCCGGCAGTAACTTGATTTGCTCGGTTTTTTTACATTATTGAAATAGTAATGCGGAAGGAGGACGCTATTTTGAAATGAATATAAAAATAATTTAGTAATTAAAGTATACTAACATTTATAAACATTAATACGCAGACTAAACCGTATTTTCCTGTATTTTTTTATTACATGAATGAATAGTGCTCTGAAAAATAAGACAGTTTACAAAAGGAATAGTATACTAAAAATCGAAATTTTCAAAGATATTGTGGAGTGTTTGAAGCACTTTTGTGAGTCTCGTGAAAACGCCCCATATAAAAGTCGTACTAGTAAGTGACGTCACACGCTAGTAAGTTGCTACGAAATGTAAAATTTCTGATATCTCATAATTTTGCGCGTTTATGTTGATACATACCGTAGTAAATCTTTTTGTATTTGATGTTAGTAAACTAATTATGGAGGTCTTATACACGGATGTTTTACAAAAATATTTCAACTTTTGTGTGACTTCGAAATGCATATATACGCATAATTACAAAGCTACACATAAAATCCTAATTCATTTTACTTTTATCAAGTTGTAATACCTAATTATTTCATAATTTATTTAAACAAACTTAATTTTCACATGTAGGAAAATACACAATTAAAAAAATTTGCTTCAAAAAATTAATTATTATGACAAGCATAATATTATGACGTACGCATATGTTGCGGTACATGTTGTAGATGTTTGGTTCGATCGGGAACTTGTGATGATTTGAGTTCCTAGAAATATTCACTTCGATCGGTAGATTTGCTTCGCAGAGACCTTTGTAACCCAACGAAATGCTTGCTACCCTGCTACCTTGCGATAGAAGCTACTGAGATATTAAAAGAATGGATTGGCGAGTTACACAGTGTGATGATGCCGGGCGGGTGGCTGTCGAGGGCGGGCGGAGGGTGCTCGAGGGCAGTAATCCGCGGATCCGGCACAAGTGGGGATCACACGCGAGAGACATTTGTCGTCATATTTATCACGTTTTTATTACTTTTTTTTGCGAGTAAGCGGTACTCTAGCAGCTGCAGATACCTACCTACTTGTGACGACGTGTACCAAACATATAGTTTCCATATACGAGCGTGGGCCGTCGAAAAGGAGGTCCTTGTACAAGAGTGAGTACCAGCACAGCTGAATATAGAGCACTAGGGTGATCGAAGCTAGGTATAAAACCCTTGGTCTACCATTTCTAAGCCTGGTCGTTTTTTTATTGATCCAAATGTGGTGTTTCGACGGTCAACGCTATTTACTATTGCAATTCTGATTAAAAAATGATGATTAATAATGTCGAATTAAATATATAACAAATTATTCTTGATTATAATCGTAGAATAGGTAAGTAATATTTATGTTTTTAATTTGAAATTCTCAAGTAGTTTACCAACCTAAGTTTTGTAAATTCTAATGTCATTAAAATGTAATTTCCACGTCATTCCGAATGTGTGTTTGTGGTTTTAAATAGAATAATATATACACCGTGGTCCGTGGATGCAATAGGATCAACATGTTTTTGTTGTACACGCCTTTTATCGGAAATATCTGCTGTAAATTAGGAATATACATAACACAGTGCATACTGTTTAATATGACATGTAAATTCATATACACAACATGAAAAGTGAATAGATTCGACACAGTATAGTTAATGGTGTATAAATTGTAACAGTTTGGACGACGGATCGAGCGCGAGAATTATTTTAGTACACAAGTAAAGACGCTTCCATTTTGGCAAAAGAGCTGCGTTAAGTCAATAAGGTATAACAGGTAATAATATTGACTGCAGTTGACCGTCTTGCTGGTTGTTTCGAAGTTCATTTTTAGTTGTAACTATTTAAAACTACTTGCTTATTATAACCTTGCGACTTGCGACTTGTGACGCGACGGTAAAACTTCCAAGCGTGTTATTTGCATTTTGTGAATGTTCTAGACATCATAAATCTAAAACAAGTACGTTTTATAACTATAAATGTGCATTTGCTTTACAAACAGAACCAGTAAACGAAACAACGAAATAGGTTATAGCTTATGTTCATCTACACAAGATGAACACCTTGTCAAAAATTATATGTTGTCTCTTAATTAAGTTACAATAGAAATGTAATATAGAAAGTTTCGCGAAACGCTGAAATTATGTACAAGTGGCCGTTCGACCAGGCATAAGATCAAAATTTTATTTTATTTTAAAATACATGGAAATTTTACAGCTAGACACAATAGAGTTAGAAACAGAATACACAATTACTAAGCCAATTAAAAGTTTTCTCTAGTTGTAATAGTTTACAATTATTACATTGTCATGAGGGTTGATCTTACAATTCTAAATCAGTTTATAAATGAATTTATTGTACCAATGCTCAACAGCGCCGTTGGCTCGTGCGCACGCACACTTACACACATGTAAATACGTACTTCAACCACGTCTGCAGTCGATGCGCTTACTTACTTTGTGTTTAAATATTTTGAGGCGTCCTAATGCAAATATATGCTTAGAAACTGGTCGATCAGGAACTTTTGCCGATATTGTTTGTACTGTGATACTCGAAGGACCAAACCCGAAGGCTTGGCCACTACTAGGCATACATCATATCATTACCGTATCATTACTGTACTAATGAGGTTAGTGGATGCGCAGGAGTGGGCACTTCCATAGCGCCGCCCCTGCGTGTGAGCGCGGCTCTCTGGCCCCCTCGCAATAGAGATATCCGCCACATCCGCGCCCGGCCCCGTGTGATCGTTTCACAATCAATGCCGAATCTACACGTCAATATCGGTCGGTTCATAATGGGGCATAATATTACAATGTTATGTCGATGTTATTGGACCGTTCCGAACAACTTTACACCAAGAAGCATAGGTGGAAGATGTAGGTGGAAGCTTTTATAAGAGTTGTCCAGTGTACAGTGGGCGAGTTTTTGTCACAGCTCGCCGCGCCGTGAAGAAGTTAACCACAATTTGTATGGTATCGAAACAACACCCCTGGTGGCAAACAATAGGCATGTTGCCTAAATTTTTTTTTTCGTCTATTCGATGTCAGACAACATGTTAATAAACAATCAAGAACCCATTTTCGTATATCTTAAAAAATTTACAAAGATACAAGCAATTTAAATTTACAATAAGAAAGAGAGCGATATAACGGCCTGTGGCGTCACGAGTTGCTCCCGCCATACATTTGCCATTACAAAATGTATGGAGGGAGCAGCTTGTGACGTAACAAATCGTTTTGAGAGAAAGAGATGGGCAATATATTTTTTTTGCTTATAAATTTTAATCGCGTCATCCTAAATATTTATTTGTTTTAGATTTGTGTATCTCTATTCCACAATTCTATTGTGATATTCCACACTAGGAAACTTCCCTATATTGTAACTATTTGACAAAAACTCGCACACAGCACATAGTTTCGTCTTACGAATCCTGCTTTAAAATACACGCAGTTACTTAGTTACTTGGGAGTCGTTGGTGTATACTATATAGTATTTAACTGTTACCGGTAATAATTGTGACGTAGAGTAGTGACTCAGCTAAAAACTGTTTTAAAAAGAATTATTACGCTTTCCAGACTATAATGATGTCCCCCCCAAATGATAAAAAAAAACCTAGAGTATAAATATCGTTTGACCAAAAGCCCAATACTCGTAACTATTTGTGATCATAATCCTGTTTCGGTCCGCGCGGTGTCGCATTCACACACGTATCTGTCGCGCGTGAGCGAGTAAGACAGCGCACGGACCGAAAAAGGATTAGGTATGATCACAAAGAGTTACGAGAATTGACCTTCTAATATTATGTTTATAAATAATTTGACCAGGGGATTAGATAGACAACTGCATCCGAAACGGCCGAAGAATCAAGATTCAATCGTACGTACTTAGTATTACATAAGCATAACTGTTATAGTTTAAGACAAGTCCATACATTCTACCATGATAGCATGGTGTGTGAAATTAAATTCTTACATAGTCTATAATGTAACAAATATTGTTTTAACGCGTTAAATGCGATTGCCATTTTCAGAAGACTTGCAGATAGTGTCTATAAGAACTAGTAACCGTGCTTAACTGTAGTGCATACAAGGGCTGCACTAAAAGTATCGGGAATGGAATATTTCCACTGTTCCTGTCATATTAAAATCTTTTTAATTTAAAACTCCTTGGTTTTAAAAATCGAATACCGTTTATTTATTTAAAAAAAGATTCTTGGTCTTGTCACAAGGTCTTGTCAAACTTGTTTAGTCGTTGAGAAAATGGAATTGACTCGAGAAAATTCTAGAGCGATGATTTATTAAGACTTTCGAAGTGGTTTAACACAAAAACAGTGTGTTGACCGGATGATTTCTGCATTTGGTGATGAAGCCCCATCCAAAACCACAATTTATCGCTGGTTTGCTGAATTTCAACGTGGACGTGTCAAGCTCAGTGATGATCCCCGTCAAGGTCGTCCAAAAACTGCAGTCACCCAAGAAAACGTTGATGCTGTGCGTAAGCTGATTGAGGAAGATCGACATGTGACATACCGCGAAATTCAGGCAACTTTAGACATTGGCATGAGTCAAATACAAATAATCTTGCATGAACAATTAGGTGTAAAAAAGTTGTTTTCCCGATGGATACCGCATTTGCTCTGTGAAGAGCAAAAAGCGGCTCGCGTTACTTGGTGCGTCAGAACTCTCGAAAGATTCCACGCAGGATCCTCAAATGCTGTATATAACATCGTATCAGGTGACGAATCCTGGATATACGCGTACGAACCCGAAACAAAAAACCAGTCACGAGTTTGGGTGTTCGAAAATGAGTTAAAGCCAACAAAAATTGTTCGTTCACGGAGTGTTGCAAAAAAAATGGTGGCCACGTTTGTCTCCAAAACCGGCCATGTTGCGACTATTCCTCTTGAGGGACAAAGAACGGTTAATGCAGAATGGTATGCTAACATTTGTTTGCCACAGGGCCTTTCTGAACTCCGTAAAGAGAACTGCAACCGCCGCATCATCCTCCATCACGACAATGCGAGTTCTCACACCGCGCACAGAACAAAAGAGTTTTTAGAGCAAGAAATCATAGAATTATTAGACCATCCGCCGTACAGCCCCGACCTAAGCCCTAATGATTTCTATACTTTCCCTAAAATAAAGAATAAATTGCGTGGTCAGAGATTTTCATCACCTGAAGAAGCTGTGGACGCCTACAAAACGGCCATTTTGGAGACCCCAACTTCCGAATGGAATGGTTGCTTCAATGATTGGTTCCATCGTATGGAAAAATGTGTCAAATTTCGCGGAGAATACTTCGAAAAGCAATAAATACATTTTTAAATAGCAATGTTGTGTCACTTCCTTGATTCCCGAAATTTTCAGTGCCGCCCTCGTATGAGACCTAAAATATCTCCTAAAATTTTTTTTTTAAAGTAAGCATGACTCGTTCAAAAAATAAGATATGAGCATGAAATTTCTGTGGTTTATATATCATCGATTACTCTATCTATAGGTTGCTGAGCACGCAAATATGACAAATGGATTGAGAGAAATTATTTAAAAAAATTAGGTATCTATTATATCGCGTATCGCAAAACAAAAATAGTTCTGTTTGAGTAGTGACTAGTGAGGCGAAATTTAAATTATATTTACCATCGATAGTCAAACTCATTGAAGTAGATACAATAGACCTACTAATTTACGTAAATTATTTACTTAAAAAAGTGTTTCTCATTGAAGGAAACTAAATACATTGATTGGCAGCAGCCTGTGCAAGTGTGTGTGTCCCGTAAGTGATCATTTGGATCGTACTGAACGTGTTCAAATAATCATAATTTATGGAACTAGAAATAATATAATAAATAATTTTGAATCATTATTAAATCAGCACAAGTCCAGATATAGAGTCTGCAAAAAAAAAATCATAGTCAGAATGCATTACCTATTTAAAAAAAATATTAATAAAAATGATACCAGGATATGACGTGTCAACTGTCAAAACTTTAAAGAGGTTATGTTTGTGGCATAAACCTGGCGTCCCGCGTAATTCATCAGACATAGAACAACCTCAGATTTTCTCAGAATCAATTGAAGTAGTGACACAAAATGTCTATTTCGTCGAGAGCCGCACGTTTTATTACCGCGGGAGCCGGTGCCAATGTCGGGAATGTAAACACGTGCAGTTGCCACAGCTCACTAACACGGGTACTACAGATATTATATTATGTAGCAAGTACTATCAGCATTACTAATGGCAAACAGTATATATCGGATGATGTTTTATTCCGTTTCGAGAGTGAAACATGTTTTGTAAATAAAAATAGAATATAAATACAAAAGCATTTGTGTCAAAACTTCTACTAAGTACTATTTGAAAGATGGAAAATCTTAAAAAGATCATGAATTTAGGTCAACCTACTGCGGGGGCGGCGGGACTCCGCCTCACGCGCAATGCGCCGTTGTACGCTTTATGCATCTTTTTCTATAAGACCGACGAATATGGCGCAATTTAACGCATTTTGGAAACCGTGGCAATATTCATCGAGCCGGCCCTGTGCCATCTGTGCCGAAGCACACGTGGCTCTCGCCGGATACGACCAGATAGTTTGTCAGAAAAGCAGGAACCCAAATTATTAAGGTGTCAGAAAATAAAATCATATTTTATGTGTTGATGTAGGAAAAGTCTTCTCAATAGGTGCGCTACAGTTCATTTCGTCTGCCAAGATTGACAAAGGTCGGAGTCGCATACCAGACTCAGTCTAATTATAGCGTCTAGATGAACTTTTCATTTTACTGTGTATTAATAACCTATATCAATCGAGAGTAAAGTGTTTGACCTATACCTATGTGTATTGTGCACTAACGAAATAATTGTAGGTACAGTACAGGCACGACCTCTGTGGCTCAGCGGTTGAGCGTGTTGGTGCTCAAGCCGGGGGTCGCGGGTTCGAATCCCGCCGAAGGGACAAAAAGTTTCTCTGTTCCTGGGTCATGGATGTGTATTAAATATGTGTATTGTATAATAAAAATCTTAAATATGTGTATAATATAAAAGTATTAAATATATTTCCGTTGTCTGTTGCCCGTAACACAAGTTCTTAGAGAACTTACCACGGGACCAGATCGATTATTATTATTACAATCGCCGACATATGCAGTGTACCACTTTTCGATCTTAATACTTAGCAATAAGGATCAAAAGTGGCACACCGCATCTGTCGGTGACTGGACCTTCAGAGATGCAGCGAACAGAGACGCTCGCTCTGTGGCTTGGTGGCTAGAGCGTTGGCATGGCACTCCAGCCGGAGATCGCGAGTTCAAATCCCGCCAGGGAACAAAATGTTTTCTGTGTTCCTGGGTCATGGACGTGTTTTACATAATAAAAATCTTAATATAAGTATAGTATAAAAAGTAAATATATTTCCGTTGTCTGGTCCCCGTTCACACAGTAGCACAAGTTCTTCGAGAACTTACCACGGGACCAAATCGACGTGGTGTAAAAACGTCCATAGATATTTATTATTAAACATCCGTAACGAAAACGTCCATAGATATATTATTAGTTCTCCGCGTTAGGTGCAACCGCGTAATGAAATTATCATACTAACATGTTACGGTACATATATATTATATTATATTTGTGAATAATTTCACTATCGTTTAGAAGTAAGATCTGATGATGATCGAACTACAAAAGTGAAGTTCTTTTATATCGCTGAAGCAAATCAGCAAATCAATTTGACTGAATCATTGTAAGGTAATAAAATTTCCACGATAAAACGTAGTCGGGAGATGTAGACCTCATTTGAAACTGAAAAGTTGTATAATATGATAAAACCTTCAATGATTGTATGTTATAAATTGTGCGCGGGCGCGGCTGTTGTGATACATTCGGCTGCGCGGGCGGATATCGCCTTACGCCGAACATTACAATTACAAATTAATTGAGTACAACATTATAATGTAACCTTAATAAGTATTAAAATATGTAAAGATATGCCGCGACAAGTGCGAAACATACTGTTGGCATCATCTGCTCAATATATAACGGGGACACATAAATACCAAGTTAATTATGTAAAAGAGAGATAAATTCACATTTTTTACATCGTGCCGGTCGGTACTCGGTTATCCGTACAAGATTCTGCCCACGCGCGCCGCGCCGTGTGCCGCGTGCCGGTGGTGGTGGTGCCGTGGGGTAGGCAAATAAAGATTTGTATGGCGTGCGATTTTGACATTTAATATCTACTTTTACTTCTTGGTTCCGGTGCTTAGACAAGCGTGTAAACGTGAGTTGGACAAAAACCTGTAAACTCTAGAATTGTATTTTAGTTGCATCGCAGTTGCGACTCTTAATCAAAATCGATATGATGCATCTTCGTGTTAATTGTGTTCATAAATCAGAGTCATTTGTTACTGCCGGATGATGTCATGCCGAGGAATGTAAATTTACATTTTATGAGCTCTCCATATTAATTACTAGATGTTACCCGCGACTTCGTACGTGCAAGAGAAAATCCCGGTAGCACCGAGTATTAAATCCTTCCCCGTGGAATCCTTCTCTATTCCAAATTTCATCAAAATCGGTCCAGTAGTTTCGGAGCCTATTCAACGCAATCAAAACCTTCCTAATTTATAATAATATATTTATTTATTTAATAATATTAATGTCTTAGACAAGAAAAAGTTACGCCGTCTTGATTTCAGAAGATGTCAAATATATGCGCACTGTTACACCGCGGAAAGCAAATGTCAAAATGTCAAGATGACATAATAAGTCAAACCTCGACTGCCCCAAGTAACCTCAAAAGTAAGGGCAGCTTAAGTGTGGATACTTTTTTCCTCGACATGCGTCGTCTATAATATTAGGTCTTTACCTATAAAATTGCTGTTCTTTAGTACTGGCCATTTCATTCTGTTATTGGTTTGCTCGCTTCCGTTCTGGAAATTTCGACCTGAAAAATGAACCTCGCGGTCGTCCGAAGACTTTGGTCGACAATGACGAATTAAAGGTGATTGTGGAAGCTGATGATACACAATCTACGGCTGAATTAGCAGCAGCTTTCGACGTTAGCGTAAAAAAACTTGACAAATGGGTGCCCCACGAACTCAATGATCGCCAGCCCGAAGTACGCGTCGAGACGTGCATTGCACTGCTCAACAGACACACAAATGATGGAATTTTGAACCGCATTGTTACCTGCGATGAAAAATGGGTTTGATAACCGCAAGCGCTCAGCAAGTTGGTTGGATCCTGTTTTAGCACCTAAGCAATGCCCTAAACGAAAACTTACCCCTAGAAAAGTGATGGTCACTGTTTGGTGGTCTAGCGCCGGTGTGATTCATCACAGCTTCTTACCAAACGGGGTGAGCATTACTGCAGATGTGTACTGTGAAGAACTGAACACAATGGTGGAGAAGCTGGCACATCTCCAACCAGCATTTGTCAATCGCTCGTCTCCGCTGCTCCTGCGCACGACAACGCGCGACCTCATACTGCACAGCAGACGGTCTCCAAGTTGCAAGACCTGGGGTTGGAAGCTCTCCGTTATCCGCCCTACTCACCAGACCTTGCGCCTACAGACTACAACTTTTTCCAGAATTCGGATAACTTCATGGCGGGAAAAAAATTCAATACCCGAGAGGCAGTACAAAATGCCTTTGAAGAATTTGTTGCCTCCCGTCCAGCTGATTTCTTTCAGAAGGGCATCAATAAACTGCCACTGCGTTGGCAAAGATGCATTGATTGCATGGGTGATTACTTCGATTAATACAAATAAAAAATACATGAAAAAAATTCGTTTAAATTTTTTCATACAAAACGGCAATTTCATAGGTAAAGACCTAATATATAGGAAGCTATGAGATTAGTACCTTCTTATTGTAACTAAGTGTTTGTGTGTTGCAGGTGCAAGATGCCGCTGCAGCTGCGGCGCTGCGCATCGTTCCTGCGCGGGAACTTGCTGACCATGCTCACGGTGCTGGGCGTGTGCTCGGGCACGCTGCTGGGTTGGGGGCTGCGCGCGTCCGGCGTGCAGTGGTCCCGCCGCGACGTCATGTACTTCCAGTACCCCGGCGAACTGTTTCTGCGCATGCTTAAGTGCCTTATCGTCCCACTCCTCGTGTCTTCCATCGTGTCCGCCATCGGGTCGCTCGACCTGAGCCTCTCGGGTCGCGTGGGGCTGCGCGCGATCGTGTACTACATGACGACGACGGTGTGCGCGGTGGTGCTGGGCATCGCGCTGGTGACCACCATCAAGCCGGGCAACGACCCCGGCGCCTTCGCCGCGCCCAACGCCACGCGCAAGCTCGTCACCAAGGACACGCTTACCTCTGATACGCTGCTAGATCTCATAAGGTACGAAGTACTTTCTTTACCAACCACGTGTCAGTTAGAATCATGCTAGGGGATACTAGCCTAAGGATCAATTCACACTGAAACAAACCGATATGCGACATGGCCCTGCATTTTTATTAATATAGCTATTCAAAATTCAACTTTGTTTACTACACAAGAAGATACACGTTTCATTGTAAGAGTTTGAATGTCAGGTTTCACCGTGCTGCACAACGCATGTGCAGTGTATGACTGATGTCATCATATATGAAATGTGTATATTTTTATGTAGTGAATAAAGATCAATTTTGAATAGTTATCTTAAAAATGCAGCGCCGCGTAGCGTCGCGTATCGGCGCGGTGTGAACTGACCCTATATGATGCGACAGGTCGTGCAAACGCGTGTTGCGTTTCGTGACGTCAGGCGCTAGACTGTGTGCATATCAGCTGTGTTGAACTGAGACAGGGAGGAGCGAGACAATACCCTCAGCGTCGTGTCTGTACCGTTGACCGATAATAAGAAAATGACCGCACTCAATGGAATAATTCTTGGGCACCTGCGTGTCTACGTGTGTGCATGTATGTACAATATTATGTATGTGCGTGTAAGACACGCAAGCTGAAACGCCGCGCCGGTCTAAATGTTCTCAATTTGAATCAAGCTCAATCATACAAAACCTCTTCTAGTCACTTATAGTGTCACTCCCTCTCGATTAACACTATAAGTGTGATAATGATTCAGAATGAACATGAACCACACAATAAGTAGTTGGGATTTATGCACCTACACCACAGAGTAAAAATATACTTGTCTCTAATATGTGCATTCGTCTTTGTAGGTCTATAAAAACCTAGGTTTTTTTTTGAAAACAAATTTATTCGCTTATAAATAATCTTATACTTTAAACGAGACAATCTTGTATATATATAATCGTAATCTCGGCAACGGCTGCAAGTATTTTCATGAAATTTAGTATGCAGGGAGATTGAGGGGAGAAACCCTGGGAAACTGCGCATTTTTAAGTTATATATGTTTTTTCTTTCGTCGCGCAACAATATATCAATAATTTCGCCTCTATAATGTAAATATTTCGTTGTTCGGATATACAAAATGTGGTGGGTTCGAACCCCGGTAAAATATTTTTGTGATTCTTTTTATTTTTTTTAAATCTACTTTACTTTACCTAAATAATGGATGTTTATTAGGAATATGAGTTACCCGATGTTCAAAGTATGATAATGCGAATGGAAATTACTTGTCATACGGTAATTGCAAGCTGACAACAAATATGGTTTCCAACGAGCAATACCATCCTTTATCCAGTTTATTACTCCAACTATCTCCTTGGACCTTGTCAGGCCGGAATTGGGCCAGAGTGCATATTTCTGGCTCTGATTTGATATTTCTTTCGCAAGGAAAGACAATGGTCTACCTATTGTTTGGTGTTGTTTTGCTGACGTAGCTGTCATGTGTGGCCCACCTCGTGTCGGTAGCAAGCCCCAGCGCGTGCGATAACGAGCGCGCTCCGTGCGGCAATTGGCAATTGTCAGCGCCAGTCCCCTCGCCGCCGTCGCGCGTCGGTCCCACAAGCTATTTATACACCGACATACATACCGCGCAGGGCTGCGAATATAGCGAAGCAAAATGATGCCACGTGTCTTGGAGAAATTAGTGGTCGGTTGCGATGATGATGATGATGAAAATTTAGGAAGACTAGGATGGGTACGGACATTTCATTATGCTCAGATCTAATCTTGTCTACAAGTAAATAAAAAGGTGAATTTCGCCCAAGTCACCGTGTCATTGTGTCTCTTTATTGCACGGCAAAAAAGTTATATTTAAATTGGTAGCATTATTTATTCTATTGTTTTCTTTTTTTACGTTTAGACAAAATTGATGTGAGTGTGTGACAGAATTGAAGATGTGAGCAGAGTGTACATTAAATGTATATATATCGATAGCTGTGGCTACTGGCTTGCTTATGTTACAAAGCCACAACAAGGAAACTAATACGAGTTGGAATCCACTAGGTACAGGACCTAATGGGAATTCTACTAGGGCCACTTTCCTGCTGCTAGCCCTGGACCGTGTAGCAATCACACTCGTCATCGGGATCCCCCGCGGGCCGCGCCGGTAGTGAGCGGGTCACGCACGATACATATCCGCACACTGCCACATGTGTAGTTGCGAATATATATTTCATCTCATACGTTTCACAAGGGGTCATCCCAAAACCCCGAGCAGTAGTATTATTTATTAATCACTGGTTACCACCATGCACTACCCTTTACTTCGCGTACAAAGAATTGATATAAACCGCAGTCGCCGACATCTTGTCGACCTTATTATTATGTCGATAAGATTCACAAGACGTCTCGCGACTTTTTGCGACCATTTGCTCATGCAGTTTTTCCATAGGGGTAGGTTATGGTAGCTTCGCTACTGTCTAACAATCAGACATACCTATTTCACCCAAATTTATAATCGTATTCATAGTACTTCACCATTTCCGGGTGACCTTTTGCCACAAAGTATAAAAAAATTAATTTTTTTGAAATGAATCAGGAGACGAGCAGACGGATGATGGTAAGCGATTACCGCCGCCCATGGACACTCGCAACACCAGAAGAGTTATACTTGTAAATCCTCTGGTGTTGCGACTTGCGTTCCTGGTCCTTAAAATCCCTAATCCCCCCCTTGGGCCTTCGGTAACCGCAGTCACTCGGAACACAACGCAAGCGTTATTTCACACCGGTTTTTATGTGAGGTCGTGGTATTTATCCGGTTTAGTGGCCCATTCGTGCCGAAGCGTGGCTCTCCCACAGTTGAAAGTTCAAAAAATGTTATAATATCTTATTAACCATATCTGTAAATCTATTGCGAGTTTTCTGGTTTAAAGTTCCCACGTATTGTCACTGTGCAATACGCGTCACAGATCTAGTGCGAAGTGCTGGCGGCTTCACAGAAGCATAGATACCACATCACATACGCGCTTAAGAGATCTGTCCTTGCCGCTGAGTGCTGACAGCATTGATTTAGGAGTAATTTGCGCCTATCTTCACGTCTCTAGCCCGCACGTCCGGCCATTTCGACAATTGAAATGGATATGTTATGAGAGCACTTATAGGTGCACCAAACAAGGTTTTCATGACGTTATGTTTGCAGAGAAATGTGCTATTAGAATTGAGAAACGACGACAATGATGATGTTGCAGGAACGTGTTCCCGGAGAACTTAGCGCAGGCGACCATCGCTACGTACCGCACGCGCCTCGTGTACGACTCCAACGACCCACGACAGATCAAAGGTGAGCATTTGATTATTTTCTCCTAAGATGTAAGATGTCTTTCGAAGCTTATGTTGTGGAATTTAGTATTATTAGAATGGTCAATGGTTGACTTTAAGTTGTGAACTACTCCCCTACGGTAACTCTTCCAAGGAATGAGCGATCTCAGAAGTATAACTTAAGACCTGTTGCAGGCTGGAAACGCCTATTCTATCAGGTTATCTATCTTTTATATCCTTCTATATCACCACAAACCATTTTCCAGGGCACATAGAGACGTACAAGATCGAGGGCGACTACCAGAGCGGGACCAACGTGCTGGGGCTGGTGTGCTTCAGCATCGTGCTGGGCATTACCCTGGGCAAGATGGGCGAGAAGAGCCGCCCGCTGCAGACCTTCTTCCACACGCTCTCCGAGGCCATGATGATCATCACGGGTTGGGTTATATGGTAAATACGATAAAATAACTAATGTATGTATATCTATGTTAGAATTAAGTTTTTGAAACTTAAAGCTGACTTGCTGATTTAAAATATAATCTGTTCAAATCCAATTTAATCTGAACACAATAGGAGACATAATATGAATGCTACCATGATAAATATCACTTATTTGCCGTGCGAGAAAAAAAATATAATGGCATATTAATTTGGTCGAATAAAATATTTTTGTTTACGTTTACATTAAATTGGATTTGAACAAAGTATTTAGAGTCGGCGGTAGCAAAACAAAATATTATTAATTGTTCTTTGTAGTATTAAGGTTAAGTACTTTTCAATGCTGGTAGCTAAATTATTCTGAAATATGAACGATAAACGATATTAGATATGTACTGATTTGTAGACAAAAACATGTAATTAACTAATTTATGTGTTTATAGGAAATAATTATTGAAATTTCAAAAAGCTGGTGATGTTTTTTTTTTGTAAATTGCAGGCTATCACCGCTAGGCGTGTTCTTCCTGGTCACTGCCAAGATCATGGAGATAGAGTCGTTCGGCGAGCTGGTGGGGAGGCTCGGCATGTACTTCATGACGGTGCTGCTAGGCCTGTTCCTGCACGGCTTCGGCACGTTGTCTGTGCTGTTCATCCTGGCCACCAAGAAGCTGCCGTGCCGGTATATAGCTAAGATGGGCCAGGTCATGGCGACGGCGTTTGGGACTGCGTCTAGGTTAGTGATTTCAGCTCTAGTTTTTGTAAGGACAATTTTGTCTTACATAGACAAGACTGTCTTTCGAATAATCACCTACAGTTTTAAGATAGTTTCGTGACTTCGTGTGAATGAGAAAGAATGACACGTTTTGTTTCAAGTGAGCGCTCGCTCTAAGAGTGAGAAAAAGGGAAATATATATAAGGCGTAATATGTCCAATTGGGCTTCAGAAAACGCCAAAATTATGATAAGTTTAGTGCGAGCATGTTTGATCCTTCTTAACCCTAGATCACTAACCATGCGTCAAAATGACGATGGCTGTTTAGCGCATAGTGTTTTGTTAAGATCCCGAATCCCACCACTTTGCCCGTTTGTAATACCTTCTAAATAGCATCAAGAATCACTTCCAGACACTTATTTATTTATTTACTAAATAAGGTTAGCGATCTAAGGTTAAATTTAGTAGTAAATAAGCTTTCTTTTTATTTATGTACGTTGAAGAAAATCTGTAGCACGGAGATAACTAACAATCGTCTAAGGCAAGTGAAGTCTACCAATCCGCAGTTTGTAATCACGCTACAGTCTAACCATTGTTACAATAACAGAGGTCAATGATTTTAACGACCTCTGTAGCTCAGTGGTTAGAGCTTTGGCGCTCAAGCCGGATGTAGCGGGTTCGAATCCCGCCAGGGAACAAAAAAAAATCTGTGTTCGTGGGTCATGGATGTTTATTATGTAATAAAAATCTTAAATATATGAATTGTATAAAGTATTAAATATATTTCTGCTGTCTGGTACCCGTGACACAAGTTCTTCGAGAACTTACCGCGGGACAAGATTGACGTGGTGTGAAAGCGTCCGTGAATAGATAAAAAAAACCTGAGGATGAATAGATTAATGAGATACATTCTTATCATTACTACATAGGGCAGAAACATGCGTGGTCTAAAATGTAATTAAATGCCATTGGTGATGTTTGATCTTCTTCAGTTCAGCGACAATGCCCATCACGATCGGGTGCTGCGACGAGATGGGGCTGGACCCGCGCATCACGCGCTTCGTCATCCCCATCGGCGCCACCATCAACATGGACGGCACGGCGCTGTACGAGGCCGTGGCGGCCATCTTCATCGCCCAGCTGCGGAAAGTTGATATGTCGTTTGGCAAGATTGTCGCAGTCAGGTTCGTTCAAAATCTAATCTAATCGCTATATTCTGTTTTATTTATTTTCCATAATTAGTTCTATCATAAACCATTAATTATAATTTTCAGGTTTTCCGCAGTTGTCTTTTTACTGTCACTTTTTTAAATCACAACTATTTTGGTCCTCAAAAAATTGTCTTTCGTGACTTATATTACAAATTATTTAAACGTATTTTGACACGGATGGGTCGACTCCACCGGATAGATACACTCACCTCACCTCACAGAAAACTGGCCTGAAATAGCGTTTTTCCGAGTAAGTGATGTTACCGGAGGTCCAAGAAGTGTAGGTGATTTTATGGAACGCTAGTGCGCAGTACTAGCAGCAGTAGAGTAGCAGCTGCACCAGCCCCGGATCTTCAATTTTTTTTAGGCGGGGCTATTATCTATATATACGGATATATGTATAGATAAACGTGTAGGATATATATTTCATACACATATTTAATTGTAATGCATCAGAAATATACTACAATAAGAGCCAAAGTATCTATATATGTAACTAAATGCGTAAATATTGTATTTAATTTATGTATTTTCGATTATATTTTGCGTAATGAATAAAACTAAAATACACAACAAAAATCGGCCACCTACTGGCTTATCGACAGATGTCCCCAAGCCCCAATGTATTTGATGATTTCTAAAAAGCTTGTGGTTTAACAAAAACAGTATTAAAGGTGTTGTTTTTAAATGGATGATTGTATAACAGTATACGGTTAAGTAACAGTATACGGTTAAGTAACAGTATACGGTTAAGTAACAGTATACGGTTAAGACGAGAAATTTGAATGAATTATTTATTTTTTAATTATCACGCGAAATATTCGTCTGTAAAGTGTGAATTAGGTCGCCCTCTGAACTTGCCGCCCGGGGCATAGGCCCCGGCTTGCCGCCCGGGTCATTGGCGTCGGCTGTGTTCATCACAGTGGTTGTATATAAATTACTCCTAACTGACAAAATTTCAATAGCGCAATCTATGTTCTGCGCGCTGATCGGTCCACCCAATGAATTAAACCCATTCGTAAATACTCTCCAGCGTGACGGCGACGGCGGCAAGCATCGGCGCGGCGGGCATCCCGCAGGCGGGGCTGGTGACCATGGTGATGGTGCTGGACACCGTCAACCTGCCCGCCGAGGACGTCTCCATCATCCTCGCCGTGGACTGGCTACTGTGAGTACCGCGGCGCCCGCACAGCGGCCCGACTGCCAATATCATAATATGTGTTTGCAATGTCAACCTCTTTGTCATTCGATTAATACGCTGTGTACGTGGCTGTAGGTCTAAATGTGTGTTCTGTTCCGACACCGGTGCGGTATGAGGTAGAGCGGAGTGGGCGGGTGGCGCGCCGCATGCTTGCCTGTGCGCTTCTGTCGGAGTTTATTTTAATTGACTTAATTGTTACAAATTATTTTCCAGCGACCGCTTCCGCACGACGATCAACGTGGTGTGCGACGCGCTGGGCGCCATCATCGTGACGTCACTGTCGCAGGGCGACATCGACAAGTCGCGCGCCGCGCCGCTCGACCGCGACGCCGCGCCCGCCACGGAGCTCGCCGAGCTCGAGAAGGGCGACCACTAGGACGACCGACACGCGCGGGCCGGCAGATTTTAAATAAACCGAAATGTGCCGTACGCGTGTTATATAACTCGTTGACATAAATACAGAGGTCGAAACAAATTAAATCTACACACGACAGCTGACCGTAGGGTTCATTTGTCTCAACCTTATCTTTATGTCTACTCTGTTCTAATCCAATTAAATTTTAATGTAAACAAAAAAATTAAATCGACGAAATTAACGTGCCATTGTACTTCTTTATTGCACAGTAGAAAAGTGACATTTAAATTATATTTTCTGTTGTTCTGTTTGTTTACGGTTGGATTAAATTGGATCTGAACGGAGTACAAACTTGCATACAGTGCCAAAATTTACGATCCGCGCCACGCGGCCGTAACATTCCGCCTGCAGCCGGCGATTCCTTCCAGTCGTCACGTCATGTATCACAGTATCACGCGAATCGCAACGAACATTCGTGCCGGAACCTCGAAAGACATTGTGTTAGTTAAGTATTTATCCTCGTATACCGTGTAGGAGTGTGTGAGTATTGCAGAAGTTTGGCAGAGCCGTTTGGCTGTAGAATATAATATAATTTGCCACTGAAAAAAGTTGTGTGTCTCAATGTAGTCTGAAGTGAGATACTTGCATTCATTTGTAGTGTGTGTATGCGAGGATGTGTATGTGTGTGCGTGTACAATGTGCATGCGTGAAAATCAGTCCGTGTATGGGATAGAGTTCGTGTGTGTGAAAGTGTGCGTGAGTGTGTGCGTATGAAAAATCTATGACAATATTGACATATCGGTCGGTCTCTCATTTATGTCGTCTATAACGTTTGAATTTCCTCTATAGAGGGCACTAGGTATATCATGTTATCTCGCTACATATCTTGTGATGAAGACGACAAACAAAACCAGTCTACCAACATCTGTGATTTTTTTATCAAAATTGCCAAATCGAATTATTCATGTGATCAAAAGATATCAAATATAGATTATAATATGATAAAACTGTTATTAGTTTATAAAAGTTATTTCTTAAAATTATAAAGGGATACAATCTCTTTTGTCTGTTTAATATTTATTTAACCTTGTTATTTATTTAAGTCGATTGTAATTTTTATTATAGGTAGTTTAAGGACATTTAAATTGTAGTAGCCAAAAATGACGCTTATATCATTATTTCTATTTTCTGTACACATGTACACATACTATCGCTACTTTCGTGTGTTGTTTATAAACGAGTGTATTTATTGAAGCTACTCCATTCGTATAGTTTAGTGTAAATCTCGTCTGAACGTTAAAAACATTATGTATTTATTAATACTCTACATATAATTATACGTTATATAATAATGTAGTGTTTATTGCAAATCTTGCCTACCGGTGGAAATAGATGGCGCTTGATGAGTCATTCGTTTAATTTCATAAGTTTTCAAACCTTATTGAAATTATAAAATATTTATTTTAAAAGTATCTTGTATGTAATAAACTCTTGTGGATATATAATTCAGTGAAAAAGCAAATGAAATAAAGCATGGTTCCTGTGGGCAGGCCGATAAGACTTTGTAAATACTTATCAAATGAAACTCGTGATTCGATGTTCATTATTGTAATTAGCTATATTAAGTGGTCTACTGCCGATTTCAGTGACGGCGAGTGGTGAAAAAGTCGTCCGTGACTTTTCAGTTTCTTTGGAGCCATGGCTTTGTGCTTACTGTTAGGTTACGGCTATAGTAAGTCATGCGTTCACTACCGAGCCGAAATGTTCCATGCTAATGAGATGCTTGCAAAAACGGTCAATTCACGTGACGTCCCGTGAGCGGCAAAGGACGTGTTAAAGTCACTGACCACTTCTTTCTGACTTCTGAGACTCGATCTATTTTTGTATAAATGTATCCAGTACTAGAGTAGATTAGATGATATGTGATAGCTGTAGTCATGTCATTCCATATAACATTTTGAGGTCGTTTTAAACAACGAGTTATGTTTACTTTAGTCATTCTTAACATTAGATATATGCGTATATATTACAATTCTGAATGGACGAGTTAGGCTTATACAAAATATGTTTGTACCTTCATACAATGGAGAATGTTCCCAAATTTTTAATGTAAGCTTTCTGTATTCTCCGTGGAAAATAAAAAATACACATGAAATAATTATTTCGACACGTCAATAACATTCTAAGATATTTAACTTGAAAGTGGCCCAGATTTGCGACGTATGGCCGAGGTGTAGCGTGTCGATACGCTACTGCTAGCGGGATTAGAAAATGTTTGACCTTCAAACGCGTGTAAAATCATAACTACTTGATATTGTTAAATAAAATAAAAACTAGTGTATATGTATACATAATAGCTTTAATGTAACAAAGCTTCAAGTGATTTTACATACCAAGTAACATTCTCCATTATATGTTTGTTAAATGTTAATGTAGATTGAAAAACAAAACAATTCGATTATTAAAAATATACTATTTAATTATAAACAGTGGATTGGAGAATGTTATGCTGAAATTCTAAGATACAATCTGTGTAAATCCAAATTCTTATGTAGTCAATATTGTGTTCAGTATGAAGTTAGCGCTATCACTTCACGTCGGTGTGTGCAGTGTGGATGTTTGTTACCTCATAATTCTTGCAATGCGTTTGCGTAAGCAGGGGGATTGAAACAAAAAAAGTAGTTTGACTCTCTGTCCCCCTTCTTATGAATCACGTGTTGCTGGACTGCGCTGAAGTTGTCGCGTGTCAGACAGACTCTTTCGCTTGTGAACAATGAACTAACTTCATTATAGTGAGTAACGTTCGGGCCAACATCTAAAGTACAAAATAGACGTTAGCTGCTGTTGTATTTCATGTATAGCTTATGTTACTAAATAAACGTATTAAATAACAAAATCAAGTGTTTATTTTGAACCGAGGTGCAACATAAAATAGTTTATCTTAAACTTTTTGGTATAAAATTACATCAAAAATAAACTTTATCACAATATTTAAACGCACACAGTCCACTCGAACAGCTCGTCATATAAATGTATACAAATACAGCTCTGGACTTACAATTATGGATAACATGATAGAAGTTTTAAATTTTTAGAAGGGCCTGTTTCACAATCTCCTGATAAGTGTCAGATAGCTTATTGGCAAGTGTTGTCTCTGTCGCTCAGTATAAAGTAAGCGGCGACAAAACTTCCGGAAAAGCTATCCGACACTTACTAGGCGATTGTGAATCAGGCCCTAAATAAGTATTGACAACATTCATTTTGCATGATATTAAAATTGACATTTGATTTAACCTTATTTTAAAAATCTTATTAATGTGGCAATGAATATAACTACGTCCTCCTTCTTACACTGTGATTTGACTGTGATACAAGATGTCTCTATGTATTACAATGATGTATGTTACATATAGTAGAGAACACGCCTTCTTTCTTTCTTTTAAGAAAGTAGGGGTCTACATTTACAACGCAACTAAGTACATGTTTCCCGCGACTTCGTATGCGCAAAAAAAAGTATCCTGCGGGACATAGAATACTTTTTATTGCGTGAAAATGTACGGCACATTTTCACGCAATAAAAAGTATCCTATGTCCATCACCGTGGTTTACTCTATATTTGGACTGAATTTCACTAAATTCGGTCCAGTAGTTTCGGAGATGCAGACAAACAAACAAATCTTTCCTATTTTAATATTAGCGTAGATAAGGAACTTGAAAAGATACAGCCTTTTAAGTATTGTCGGAAAAGCTGTGTGGTGTGTAGTCTACAATATTTGCACTATAATATATACTCTCACAGCCGTCTTGGAGGAAAAATAAAATTAAACAAAACATTAACAGCCTTTCTTACACAGGGAGCACATTGAGGAAAAATGACGTTTTTATTCCGATAAATGGTGATTATGATTACGATTTTGTATGGAATTATAGCCAATGAGACACTACAAAGACTTTCGACGTCCAAAATCTTAAATAAAAACGGCGTTGTTCCATAGTGTGACCCCAGGATTACAGACACCCCGGAATGTCTCGCTACAGCGCGGAATGTGACAGTACTGACTGCATCACTTACATCCTACACTTGTTACACAATATTTACAATTAATTACATTTTACAATTATTACAATTATAGTTTAAAAATATTAACATCACTTTCTTGTAACATACGAGTAGTGCGAGATAAACAGAAATTGAGATAGATACGCTGAGTACTTACGTGTCTTATGTCCTACTTAGTTACATAAATGTTAACTATTTTAAGTTAAGTATTCACATATTTATATTGATAGTAAAATATTTTACAAGCAGAATTAGAATAGTAATCAGGTCATATTTAAGTCTGAAATACGACACAAGTAACTCGAAATGTACAATATTTTACAAAGTGGACTCCAAATGTTCGATACGACGAACTAGTTGCTAGACTTCGTTACGACGGGCTACGTTGCGCTACGTGTCCCTACGACGACACCGCGATGACACGGCTACGAGCCTCCCTACGCCGGCCGCTGCGCTGCTACGACGATTTACACACACAACATGGCGGTTTTAACAATCCAAAATATTAATTAAGTTTATTTTTTATTAAAATCTCTCGATAACTCTAACTTCACATTTTGGTATCGTCACCGGTGTTCACTGCACGAAATAGTTTCACTCACGGTCTCACCAACAATAATCTTAGCTTGTAAATCCGTGTATTCTCAAGCGGCGCTACCTCGCGCAGCGCGCGCACACCCGGCGTTATACGGCGGCGTGGTTGTTGTTGTTGTTGTTGAGGTGCTTGCCGTTGTTGTTGGAACCGCTGCTGCCGGTGTTGTGCGGGCCGGTGTTGTTGGCACCGCTGCTGCCGGTGTTGTGTGTGCTGGTGTTGTGCGAGTCGCGGCGCGAGGCGAGCGAGAAGCGCGCGCGCGCGAGCGTGGCTGCGGAGATCTCCATGGAGTCGCCGTGCGGGAACCGGGAGCCGCGCCGCCCCGAGTGCCGGCAGCGACCGTTCTGGGAACAACATTACACAATAGTCAGTACTCATGCAGTATCGTACAACATACTATATATACAACTCTCGAATGCAATTTAATCCAAACATAAACAAGTCGGCTGGGCTACGAAACTCTTGTGTACTGTGCACATACCTGGGCACTATAAAATAATTCCTGCGTAGCTGGACTGGTTTCAACAAATCCGGTCACAGTTACCGAAATCGGTGGGGGAGATATTTTTATTATAAAATTTAACATAAATCCTACTAATATAATGTATATACGAGTATATACATTATATTATAATATTATAAATGTGAAAGTTTGTAAGGAGGGATGGATGTTTGTTACTCTTTCACGAAAAAACTACTGAACGGATTTTGATTAAATTTGGTATGGTAGTAGTATAGGCTCTGGATTAAAACAGGCTACTTTTTAATCCGGAAAAGTCCCGCGGGATACCCGATTGTATATTTACGCGGCGGAGCCGCGGGCAACAGCTAGTATTTATATATTATGATGGTGATACTCCATAGCACGCTTAGCCTAATCATCATCATCACTCACCTGGGCGCGCCACGACCAGCGGTTGCGGTTGAAGATGCCGTACACGATGGGGTTGGCGCACGAGTTGGTGCACGAGAACAGCCACATCGCTTTCTGAAACGCGGGGTCCAGCTGGCTCACGTACTCCTTGTCAATCCAGTACCTGCAAATGTCCATAAAAAATAAACAGCCTATCAGGCCATCTGTAATGCATCAGTTTACAACTTCATGTTAGTCTCGCTGTAACTGAAGCACGTTCGTACGTGTGCAGTACATAGTCGTACACATGCACATACGTGCAAGGAACTTGTGCGGCGAAGTAGCGCGATTGCGTGAAGACGTGTGCATCACTTCGGCTGGCGACACACGCATTGTAAAAGTACAAACGCACACACGTGAACGGATTTTGTGCGTCGATGTTACGCGAGTGCGTGCAAACGTGTGCGTGACTTCGGCTGGCGATATACGCACTGTAAAGATACACACGCATACACACACGTGCACGGAACTTGTGCGACGATGTTAAACGAGTGTTTGCAGGTATGGTATGCGCGTGACTTCGGCTGGCGCCACACACATAGTAAACGTACATACGCACACACGTGCCAGGAACTTGTGCGTCGATGTTAAACGAGTGTTTGCAGATGTGCGCGTGACTTTCTTAAGAGTCCCATCTCTTAAGTGACTATTCAGATTTGATTTTATAGAAACGTAAACAAAAAGATTAAATTACACTAAATTATTGTATTTCTTTATTGCACGGTAAATAAATGACATTCCAATTGGTAGAATTATAGCGCGCTGTTGTTTCTTTGTTTACGTGAATAGTGAAGTCTGAACGGATCATACAAATATAACTCTACTCACCACATGCAGTAACAGTAGTAGGGCGACCAGCACGTGAAGAACACGAGCACGATGGTCACGGACATCTTGAGCGTGCGCGCACGCGCCCGGCCCAGGATGCCCACCCCGTGCCGACGCATCTTATCTGCAATATCGGGAGCACACCGTCAAAAGTTATACACAATTTGGTCACCGATAAATTATAATCCTCCGGTGAACCATATTGTGTCCATCTGAGCTGAGCGTGTCAGTGGGATGTTGAGCGATATAACTTATTTATTTTTGAAAACTCCACTTTCTCTTAAAGTAGAACTTGCGTGAAAATTACGAAGTTGAAAACATCGACAACAGCTATATTTAAATAATTAACATGGTACATTAATTATTGAGAAGCTTGGGATCTGAAAAAGACGACATATGGGAGTCGGGCGAATGCACGAAGCATGAATATTGTACCACAGTGGTATAAGTTGTGGAATCTCGTCGAGTATGTACTTGTTCATTGTTTATTGTCAGAATAAGTAATAATTAATAAATATAATTAATTTTAATAAATAACCGTGCTTAACTGTAGTGCGTATGAGGCCTAAAATATCTCCAAAAAATGATTTTTTAAAGAAAGAAAGATGTTCAACCGTTCAAAAAATAAGATATGAGCATGAATGATAAATTGACACATGCTTAATTATTTTCTTCCAATCTAATTCTTACTAATACGCATCGTATTGCAACTAAACAATAGTGTCTTTCATTTTCAATTTTTAAAAGCTTGTTATGGGATGTTGACGATGTATTTTTTTTCTGTTAAAATATACTTACCGAATTAATTTCAACTTTAGATCCTTCAACATGATTACCTACATTATACCCTAATCAGTTTTAAAAAATTTCCATAAAAAACAAAATCCATGTACTTAATTATTAAATTTTGTCGGGTAAAAGAACAATCTATTTCAGTATAAAGTCAATTCATTTTCATTTCACTTATAATATTTATCTTTACATTTATTTTTACTAATACACTTGATTAGTGGACTGGCCAGTCACTTACATTTTACATAATTAGGTTATTATAATAATTATTTTTTTAAATTATTTTCATAATATGCATTCTTTTTCATAAATTATGGTACAATTCATTTTGATTATTCATATTTAATTTTTACTCATACATCATTTCATAATTTTATTTATAGTCGACTTTTTAAATTACTTATTATATGGTACTTAACTTTATTTATTTTTATACTTCATGTGCGCACTTTATTTGGTACAATACTTTATTTATACAATATATAGCGGGACTTATTTAAGACTACCCAACACATAATGTTATGTCTCCAACCATTTTCACTAAGTGGAGGATTGTTCCCGCCGAGCGCTCTAAATACCATTTCTTTTGTTTTTGTACCATAGCTTAATACCAAGGGTTTGTTTTAAGGTTTTCTTGACCTCCAACTACTCTCACAGAGAAATCTTGTTTACACCATAATCGAATGAAGGATTCCCTTGGGTATTTTATTATTTTTACTTTAGTAATTTTATTTATTACACATACATAGCATTTTAGCTAGTATTTAATTAATGCACAATGTCATTTTTCACCTTAACCTATCCAAATTCCTAACAAAATAACCCATTCCATCATTTTAATGCATTCAAAAAAAATTTTTTTTTAATTCTTGACCCCTATCTAATGATCTCTGTTAATACAGGGTTTGTTGTTTACATTTATCTTTTCTTATGCCATGTATACAGTTCAAACTTACAACTAAATAATAAAATTTAATATAAAATATTCAATAAAATTCAATACATATTAAATAAAATACCTACACGAAAGATGCAAAAGCAAATAATTAAGATTAAACAAAAAGAAAAAAGTGCACAGAAACTCTTAACCCTAATATCACAGGTTTATCACTCTAATTATATTCTATTATCACAGTTTACTGCCGTTTCTTTTACTCGGAACTTTCACTATACTCACACAATATTTCAGGAATACCTCCCTGTGTTTTCCCCCCAGTATTGGGCAGATTCTCAACCGTCATCGCGGTTCCTAATTTATGATCAATTTCATATCTATTGCTAGCAAAAATCGGGCACTCGAGTAACAGGTGAGGAACCGTTTCTGCAACTCCGGGCCAACATAGGCACGATGGATCCTCCCTCAACTTGAACCGATTGAAGTAGAAGGCGAATCGGCCGTGTGCAGTCAGTACTTGTGTTGTGTGATGTGTAATGTCTATTTTGCCTACTATTCTGTGCGCAGCGGCCGCGCTGAGAAAAAAGAGTTTCGTGACTCCGGCCGTCTCGCCCGACACATATCTCCTGTCCCATTCCTCAATCGTATCCTGCCTTAAGATACGCTTAACGAATGACACAGGGCACTGGTCGTAATCAGGTTTCCTCTTCAACCTCAGAGCGGCCTCCTTGGTCGACTCTTTCATTCCCCCTAAGCCCTTATGCGTCTTAATCCAAAACAGGGAAATCTCCCTACCCTGCAACGCAGCTATCCGGAGGGCCGGCCTTGTTTGCACTGCCAGGGGACTCTGTTTAACGCCAAGAGTTCGGCCTGGTAGACTGTGCAATACGTCGGCAATGCAAGCTTGACGGCCTTAGTCTCGGTCTCGCCTTTTCAAACGGAAAGCGCGGCTCCGACCCGGCCCTCAATCTTACTGCCGTCCGTATATATTCCATGTTCGTGGCTGTTAACCACGTCTGAGTATATGTTCTCGTCTGCCAGTCCGAATTTCAGCTCCACCGGATGAGGGGCCTCGATCGCGGGAGCCATTCGCTCCGCCTCCCTGTTCCCTTGTCCCTTGAGTACCGGGTGTGACACCCCACTCCTGATCTCAAAAATACTCGTTGCTTCGAGTATTCTGAGATCAAGTGGGAGTATCCCATCCAACAGTAGAGCAGAGTTCAGGGAGACAGTTCGATACGCTCTGCAGATCTTCAGGGAAAATCCACGCTGAAAGATGTTTAGCCTCTTTCGGACCCCAATCTTCTCCGCCGTTGGAGCCCAAGCCGCCGCTGCGTACAAAATAGTAGGTTCTACAACCACAGTATAAATTAATTTAATTACGTGTGGAATTAATCCCCAACCCACTCGAGCTGTCCTGGCCAGTAACATGTATCGGTTTATTGCTTTTTTGCAAACATTCGCTACATGGGCGTTAATTGCAATGCAAAATGCATTCAATATTTAAAATATCCATCAATCGTTGGGTGATCAGGCCAACAGCTACTAGACATTCCAAACATCGACGCATCCCTGTCTACCTTATAACAGTCGAATACCTTGTTATGAAACTCAAACCCAAATAACTATTTTAAAATAATCTTTTCTTTACATCCCTACATTAAGCTTAAAGTAGCTATGTTACAAACTAAATATTACATTTCTAATCCTCTTCACAATATTATCACGTCATGTCTCGTACGATCGTGAATATTTTTAAAGTTTATCTATGTAAGCCATATCCAGTATAAATTCTTAGAAAATGTAGCTAATCAACTTATAAAAGGTTAAAAAGATTTGAATACGTTTCTAAGAAAATATATTCGTTTTGTTTGGGATTTTTACTTATTTTTTTCATCATCATCATCATCATCATTAACAGCCATAGGACGTCCACTGCTGGACATAGGCCTCCCCCAAAGATTTCCACAACGAACGGTCCTGGGCCACCCGCAACCAACGGCGGCCCGCGACCTTCATAAGGTCATCGGTCCACCTAGAGGGAGGCCGTCCAACGCTGCGCTTTCCAGTTCGTGGTCTCCACTCTAGAACCTTTACTCCCCAGCGGTTATCAGTTCTACGAGCGATGTGGCCTGCCCATTGCCACTTCAACTTCCTGATTCTGCGAGCTATGTCGGTTACTCCAGTTCGTCTGCGAATCTCCTCGTTGCGGATTCTGTCACGCAGAGAAACCCCGAGCATAGCTCTCTCCATCGCTCTTTGAGTGACTTTGAGCTTATTTAAGAGGCCAACAGTGAGGGACCACGTTTCACATCCATAACGACGACCTCTATGGCTCAGTGGTTCAGCGCGTTGGTGCTCAAGCCGGGGGTCGCGGGTTCGAATCCCGCCGAAGGAACAAAAAGTTTTTCTGTGTTCCTGGGTCATGGATGTGTATTAAATATGTGTATAATATAATAAAAATCTTAAATATATGTATAGTATAAAAGTATTAAATATACTTCCCGTTTTCTGGTACCTGTAACACAAGTTCTTCGGATACTTAGCACGGGGCCAGATTGACGTGGTGTGAAGCGTCCATAGTATTATTATTATTATTATTATATTATAAGACATCACTGGCAACACGCACTGTTCAAAGACCTTTGTCTTTAGGCACTGAGGTATTTCGGACTCGAAGACGCTGCGTAGTTTCCCGAACGCTGCCCATCCGAGTTGGATTCGTCGTTGGACCTCACTATCGAAGTTGGACTTGCCTAATCGGACTGTCTGTCCCAGGTAGACGTATTCGTCAACAACTTCGATTTTAGAGTTCCCAACAAATACTGGAGCGGGTACAACATGGGCATTAGACATAATTTTCGTCTTGTCCATGTTCATTTTTAGACCCACTCGCTGGGAAGCTCTATCGAGATCACCGAGCATGGCGCTAAGGTCTTCCAGCGATTCTGCCATTATGACTATATCGTCAGCAAACCGAAGGTGAGTGATGTATTCGCCATTTATGTTGATGCCGTATCCTTCCCAGTCTAGGAGTTTAAAAACATCTTCCAATGCTGCGGTGAAGAGTTTAGGAGAGATGACATCTCCCTGCCTTACACCTCTCTGCAATTGGATAGGTTTCGTACTTCCATTCTGTACTCGGACCGACATGGTGGCATTGTTGTACAAACACTTCAACACTTCTATATAGCGATAGTCAATTTGGCACCGCTGAAGAGACTGAAGCACCGCCCAGGTTTCGATCGAATCGAAGGCTTTCTCATAATCCACATACGCCATACAGAGCGGACGATTATATTCCTCCGATTTCTCTATAATCTGGCGGAGTGTGAGGATGTGGTCTATGGTACTATAGCCTTTTCGGAAACCGGCTTGTTCGGGTGGCTGGAAGTCGTCGAGCCTGGGCGCGAGACGGTTCGTTGTTTTTTTACCAATCTGCTTTTTACTTTATCTACTCTTTCTAATAAAATTTTATTATATTTTTAACTTTAAAAGTAAATTTAAAAAAAAAATTTTTTATTTATTTACTACTAAGTTTTTTAAATTTTAATTGAACTTCTTACTTTAATTGAACTAGATTGGAATACATAGCAACACATTATAATAATACTTTTTTTCTGTTGTGTAATTCTAAAGAAATAATATTTTTTTAATAGCAACTAAACAAATTAATTTAATAGAGTCCGTTTCGTATTACCTGTTTTTTATTAAATTTACTTTTAAATACCTATTAGGTACCTGTGAAATCTACTGACATTTATTAGTGTCAAAACATTGCTTAAGCTCATGCATTGTATTGCTAATGTTTTGCTTTGTACCATAACTGGTGCACGTAATGTTGAGACGATCGGATAAACGACACCAATTATTGATGATCTCATATCCTGTACCAATCCAGTACCACCCATATCTACTATTAATGTGGCACTAAAATTACGTTGAATTTTCTCGATACGAAGTCTATCAAAATTTAAACGAAATTTAATTACTTCAATATTCTGAACTTTTAGGTATTTTAACTACATGACGAAAAAATAATATTATTAAAGTGACAGACCAAAACATTTTAAAACACACTATTCGTTAACAGTCTTATTGCAAATCAAAATAATTTAGTGAAATCAATTTAAATAGAATACTTATCATGAAATATTTGTATATATTTGCAAATATATGTATTGCCAATAAATGCCATAAAATGCACATATTTTATTACGAATTGTTATTTGTTGGAAATTAAAATTAATCTTTAAAAAAATGTTCTTGTAGCCCTAGCTTTGATTAACAAATAGTATCTACTTACTTATTATTTTATTTCCTTAAAATACCTTTATGCATCGTCAACACCCATTTATTTATTTTATTACAAAGTTTACGATTAATTACTATTTACGATTAAAACCATATTACGATTACATCTTTTAAATACTACAATAACCTTGACTTCAGCCAATGATTCCTTTTGAAAAACTGTAACTCCTTCTAGGTACCTACCAAATACACCTCCGAGGCTTAACTTGCAAGATAATAATATTATAAATTAACTTCAACTATTAAAAGTTAGTTAAAAATAATTAAATTAGCAAACAAAACTTCATCTAATATGATTTTTAATAGATCTAAATATCAGAATACTTGCTTCCAATAACTAATAACGCACACGCAATTAAATAAACATCAATATTACTCACTTGTACTTGCGCAATATGCGATTTTATTTTAACTTTACTTTACAAACCAAAATTTTACCTTAATTTAGTATATCTCCATTAAAATTATAAAATTCAAAACTGAAATATTAACGTCATTAAGTATTACAAATTGATGAATTTAGTTCTAAACATTTCCTTAAAATACTTTTCTTTTTACAACTTCTATTAATTTTGTAACCTTTTGTATTCCATAATACTACATTTTTGTTACATTTAAAGTAGGTTGTTATATTTTATAATTTAGAAAATGATAAAAATGTAACATTTTTAAGCGCCTATAAAAATAAAATCTGACATCCAACGACTAAGAATTATTCTTATATATTATCTTTGTGCTCTGCTCACTACTCTCCCGTCTGCATCCACTTCCGACTCGAACTTCTCCCGGCTCACCATCTTTACTCATCTGCCTCCAACAACCCCCGGCTTCCTGCTCAACACCTTCACTCAATAACTTCAATTTTATTGTCTTCAACTGATGGCCTCTCCTAATCTCCTCCTCTAATTTTTGTATCTATTTTTTTTCTCTGTTCAACCTTTTTTTATTCTTCTTCATCATGCCTACGATTATGAATATTCTTCTTGCAACTTTTTGGATTTAATTTCTCAACTCCCTTATTTTTCTCTACACTTTATTTTATTTATTTTCACTAAAAGTCATTCAATTTTTATCATCTACTAAAATTATTTTTATGATAAATATTAGCACTTGTTACAGATTTGTGTTTACGTCTCTACATTTCATTTACTTAATAATATATTTAAACCTACATTATTTATTTAATAGCTACCGAGTACCAGCCGGTAAATAATATTTAATCAGTTCATATTTTTACACTAAAATGTCCAAATTTTTAAATTTTTTACTAAAGTAAACAGTAATTATCATCTGTAAGCCTGAAACTAACAAACTGAAGCAAAAAAACTTATATTTCAATTTTATTTATTATGAAATGAAATAATAACATCACTACACAGTATAAAAATACTAGCAACCCGCCCAGCTTCGCACGAGTGCAATGTATTATACATATTATACCGAAACATTCCTCTTGAATCACTGTATTGCTGTGTGTGTAAAAGTTGCGGTAAAATCCGTCTAGTTTAAAGGATCTAAGCGAACAGAAAAGGTAGCGACTTCATTTTGTTTGTAAAGACTATCAAAATAATAAGAAATTCTATGTAAAGACGATATAAAAGTATTTACTGTAGTTTTAGATATTTAATATTAGACTTGTTTTTCGAATACAGGGACCCGGGATACAATCCTCTTTTGTTACGCTGATGTATTCCTATTCGTGGCAAGTATAGTACGTGTATAGTTTTAGTAGCCCCCGAGATGGTCAAACGGTTCGATTCAAACACGGCGTTTTTTTGGACAAACCATTTTGATAGTTTACATAGCTAGTTTGAAAGGTTTGTCAATCATTTATAGGTTTGAATCTCGTTTGATAAAAAAATTTATTTTTGTTGTGATTGACGCGTTTGATAGAACCAAACTACGCAGTCCCGTTTGATGAACCTTTGAACCCGCATCAAACGACCGTTTGAGCGTCTCGGGGTCGCTCTAATAAATAATAATAATATAATAAAATGCGAGTATGTTTGCGCGTGGCCTGCGAGCTCCCACCTGTGCTGTTGGCGCGGCGCACGATCTCGAGCACCGCGGCGGCCGAGCAGTACAGCGTGGACAGCAGCGGCGCGAGGTACATCAGCACCATGTTGAGCAGGAAGTAGGCGAACTCGTGCCTCTCCGTGGGTAGCGAGCCGTACGTCACGCACTGGTAGTAGCCGCGCACGTCGGGGTGCTCCTCTAGGTGGAAGATGAAGGACTGCGGCAGGCTGGCCAGCGCCGCCGCGCCCCACGCCAGCGCCAGCGCGCGCCGCACCCACCGCTCCCAGCGCACGTTCAGTGGCTTCAGGATCGCGTAGTACCTGCGCACGCGCACACAGGGTTCACACACGTATAATAACATCTGTTGAGAATTATGGAACAATAAGGCAATTTTTTCTTCACTTTATGCTATTTATTATAAAAAGTTTAAAACTGTACCTAACACGATCACGTTAACAAAATTTGGAATAAATTTACATAGCCTATGTTTCCTGGGCCATTGTCACACATTCTTGACTCCTCCTCCTCCTCATTCTATAAAATCGTAAGCTCGAACTAAACTCGAACTCGAAAAAAACATTACCGACGACAACAACTTGATTTGAAAAGTTAATACTTTTCTTCCTTAGAGCCAGTCCAAACCGAAGTGAAACGATACGTGACGCAGCGCTGCAATTTTTTAAGATAGCTTCTCAAAATTTAATTTAATTGGCTACGCAAAAAGATACACGTTTCATATTATGACATCAGTCATACAGTGCACATGAGCTGTGCAGCGCGGTGCAACTTGACATTCTAACTCGTACAATGAAACGTGTGTCTTCTTGTGTAAGGAATGAAGTTCAATTTTGATTAGCTATCTTAAAAATGCAGCGTCGCGTATCGTTTCATTTCGGTGTGAATTGACCCTTATGGTATTTTAAATACGATGCAATATAGAATTCGCGTTACGGTTAAGTTGGAAGTTCGTGAAAAACATTATTACATAATTGCATACTAATTATTATTACATTTGTGTAGTTTACAATAATATATATAGTTGTAAAATTTAAGATATTGGGATATTTAATAAGTTAAATGTTTAACTTTTGATAAACTCTGAATCAAGTTCTCGAATCTTGTTATTGCAACAATTTTAATGAAAATCGAAAAATCCCTCACAAGGAGAAAGTTTTTGCTGTTACACGCTTTACAAACTTATACAAAACTAATTTACCACATAATCTGCAATCTCTGTACACCTTAAGTTAATGGGGGTTTTAAATTCGTGACATCTGACAGGTTTTTGACACGACAAGGACCGTCGGGCTACCGAGCGCCGCCTGGTGACAGAAAAAGAATCGAAAATTCTTATTGACCGTTTTTGCTACCACTTACGCCACCAGATAACGCTTTGTGTGCGTTGGGTCCACCCCCTAACGGCAGAAAAAATATCAAACACCCTTATTATACCTTTCTACTATCCTACATAGTGGTTATCGTATCAGACACAAAATGCACTAGCTTTTTCCCGTGGCTCCGCCTGCGTGGAAGTGTTCGTGGCAGAAAACTGCTTTCGTAAATAAGTCCACCTACACCTTAAGCTATGTTTGTATGTGTCAATAGCCATAATATTCCAAAGCCTAAACTGCTAACGTACAACATTTCATGAAAATCCGTTCAGCAGTTTTTGCGCCAAGGAGTAACAAATACCCATCCATGCATCCTCGCAGGATTTCACATTTTAATACTAGGTAATTACATATGAAATTGGCGTTTTGTAAAGGAGGAACATAAAGTCGTTTTTTTTAAACATAATATATTTATTTAATCAAAGTATATACCATTGCTATCTATGCATTTTTGCCATCTCATAGGTAGTTCATTGATTCCTTTACTAAAAAAACCATTCGAACAGGAATCAATAAAATCTTTGAAGACGCTTTGGACTGCCCCATCTTAGTTGAATTTTTTCTCTTGCAAGTTATCCAAATTTCGAAAAACATTGTAATCTGTTGGAGCAAGGTCGGGGGAGTACGGTGGATGTCGTAGACATTCCAATTGAAGCTCCTCTAATTTGGTAGCCGTCTGTTGTGCAATGTGTGGTCTAGCGTTGTTCTGAAGCTGTAATCTTCTGGCCAGATTTAAGAAAGCTGAAGTGAACGACACCGGCACTAGGCTACCAAACACTCACAAGTAACTTTTTTTGAGTCAATTTTCGCTTGGGGCAGGCTTTGGCTGGTTCGCCAGGGTTCAGCCATTGCGATGAGCATTTCCGATTATGGTACAGGATCCGCTTTTCGTCACATGTAAGGATTCGATTTAAAATCCCTTCATTATTGTGCCGGTTGAGTAATGTAACGCAGCAGTCGACGCGCGTTCGTCGGTTTGCTTCACTCAATTCATGAGGTACCCACCTTTCAAGCTTTTTGCTTCAAGTGCTTGCTTCAAGTGGATTAAAACAGTTTTATCACACACCACAGCCTGCAGCTAACTCTGACGTGGTTTGCGATGGATCCGCTTCCACAATAGCCTTCAACTCTTCATTATCAACTTTGGTCTCCGGCTTGTTCTGCAGGTCGAAATTTCCAGAACGAAAACGTTGGAACCAAAAACGCACTGTATTTTATTTTGCAACACTGCCGCCATACTCATAATCAATACTTCGAGTAATTTCTGCAGCACTGGTGCCACGGTGGAACTCGTATTCGAAAATAATACGATATTTCAAGTTTTCCATTTTGTAAACAGAGTGACGCAAAGAAAAAACCAAAAGAGGAAAAAACAAATAAATTACGATTTTCGAAACACAAATACCTGAGTAAATAGCGGTATAGATTTGGAATTGAAATTCATAACCAAAGAAGACATATTTGAGATCAAAGTGGCCGGTACGACAAAACGCCAATTTCATATGTAAGGATCTAATAGTAGTAAGATTAACATTAATACGTCTATGACATAGATATATTATGTGGCTTTATGATACATAGATATAACGATATGTGTGAGACGCTCCTACCTGTCCACGGCGATGCAGATGAGGACGAAGGAGCTGAGGTAGAGCCCGTACGTCCGCGCGAACATCATCAGGCGGCACATGGCGTCGCCCGCCAGCCACTGCACCGTACCGGCCCACGCGATCTCCAGCGGCATCATCAGGAACGTCACCTGCGGACACCAGGTGATGTAGAATGATAGTAGTAGCTCCCACACCGATGTCGGTGACGGTAGCCGGCTTCATTGAAAACAGGCCAGTTACGCTGGAGTTATTTTGTAGTGCTCAAGTGTGCGCCTCGCTACACAAGAGTACTCTCTTTTCCTTTACTCTCGTAACCCAGTGGGACGGATATCCGACGCGACTGGCGAGAGATCAGGCGCAGGAATGACTTTTTACAAGATCTCAAAATCCCCAACCCCCTTAGGCCTCCGGTAATGTAACTCACTCGGCAAAACACAACGCAAGCGTTACTTCACGCCAGTTTTCTGTGAGGCCGTGATATTTATCAGGTCAATTCGGCCTATTCTACCTATTCTCCCACGATCAGTTATACTTCGATATATATATAATTATATATATTTTCATATATAATTTCAGTGAAACATAGGTTTGAGTTTGAATGAGTTTTCAGCAGATAAAATGACTTCAGAAACATTGATTTCATTTTCAACACAGACCTTACGCAACATTACTGATACTTTCTCTATTAAAAGACTCTATATACTATTATCCTGAAGAAACACACAAAACTAAAATACGACTCGAAAAATAGGGAAAAGCGAAGGTACTACCGTTGCCAGGGTCGTACAGTTACGTACAGAGTTTGCCTAATGTGAGTTTTCCTATATTTCATCGTATCTCTATAATAAATGTAACAAAATCTTACAAATTCACCCTCTACAACGCGAATGCAAGCCAAAAGTTACAGCCTAGTTAAACGCCTTAAATTATGAAGAGACTGAATCCTTATTTAAGCATCTATTGTAAATGTAATTAAATTGTATAATATTTATGCTATGTATAATATATTTGTTTGTAAGATGTATATATTGTTTTATTTAGTTCAACACATACTCTCACACACACAACCTTACACTACACATACACGCACACACACACACACACACACATATCCCACTGCTGGTTAATATCTTCCATCTGCTGATTAATTTTATTCTTAATTATAAACTTTGCATGAATTGTATAACATATTTCTTCTTTGCCTAATGTAAGAGTGTGTTGGGGAGGAGTGGCCTTTTCTAGCACAGGTGCTCCTTGCACTTAATAGGAGAGGTCAACCTTTGTATAATGCCATGTATGTGTAAAAGTTTTGATGAAATAAATTATACATCGATTTATAATGTTTAATATAATAATATATGATAATTTATGTATTATTATATTAAACATAACTACCTCTACTGACTAAGTAACAAAATAAAGATAATAGTATAGCACTTAGGGTAAGGTCACATCGAAACGAGACGATACCTGACGCGGCGCTGCATTTTTAAGATAGCTATTTAAAATTGAACTTTATTCACTACACAAAAAGATACGAGTTTCATACGACATCAGTCATTCACTGCACATGCGCTGTGCAACGCGATGCAACTCGACATTCGAACTCTTACAATAAAACGTGTATCTTTTCGTGTAATGAATAAAGTTAAATTTTGAGTAGCTAACTTGAAATTGCAGTGCCGCATCTCGTATCGTTTCATTTCGGTGGAAATTGATCCTTATCAGTTAGGAGTTAAAATGATCAATCACCCTAGACATACTTAAAGCTAGATAATTAGTCCCGTGTTACATAATGTTGTGGTGATGTAACGCACGGGCGAACATAAAATACAAACTGAAACTCATTTAAAAACGCTAAACTTTTAATGAGTCTAGAGTAATTTAATTCAGCGTCAAGTTGTCGAACAACTTACGCAAGGACAACGTGACTTAACTTTTATTTAGTTTCATATCAAACGCACGTTAGTGTGTGTTATTGTTAATTTTATGTATTTCTAAGCATTATAAAAAAAAATTTATCCGCATATTTCATACTCAAGTATTAACATATATTAGGTCCTTACATATGAAATTGGCGTTTTGTCGTACCGGCCACTTTGATCTCAAATATGTCTTCTTTGGTTATGAATTTCAATTCCAAATTTATACCGCTATTTACTCAGGCATTTGTGTTTCGAAAACCGTAATTCA
This sequence comes from Phengaris alcon alcon, assembly GCA_037179445.1. Lineage (NCBI taxonomy): Eukaryota > Metazoa > Arthropoda > Insecta > Lepidoptera > Lycaenidae > Phengaris > Phengaris alcon. Next base: position 710,705 of record JAYRCH010000231.1, read on the forward strand.
TTTGTTTTTTCCTCTTTTGGTTTTTTCTGTGCATCACTCTGTTTACGAAATGAAATATCGTATTATTTTCGAGTACGAGTTACACCGTGGCACCAGTGCTGCAGAAACGACTCGAAGGATAAATGATGTGTATGACGGCGGTGTCGCAAAAGAAAACACAGTGCGTTTTTGGTTCCAACGTTTTCGACCTGGAAATTTTGATCTGCAGAACAAGTCCCGTGGACGGCCGGAGACCGCAGTTGATAATGAAGAATTGAAGGCTATTGTGGAAGCGGATCCATTGCAAACCACTTCAGAGTTAGCTGCAGGCTGAGGTGTTAGTGATAAAACTATTTTGAAAAAGCTTGAAAGGTTCCTCGTAACCTCATGAATGGAGTGCAGCAAAGCACCTGTGATGAAAAGTGGATCCTGTACGATAATCGGAAATGCTCATCGCAATGGCTGAACCCTGGTGAACCAGCCAAAGGCTTGGGGCAGGCCCCAAGCGAAAATTGACTCAAAAAAAGTTACTTGTGAGCGTTTGGTGGACTAGTGCCGGTGTCGTTCACTACAGCTTTCTTATATCTGGCCAGACGATTACGGCAGGTGTCTATTGCCAGCAACTGCAAATCATGATGGAAAAGCTAGCTGCTAAACAACCGAGATTGGTCATTCGCTCTAGGCCACTGCTGCTTCAGGACAACGCTAGACCACACACTGCACAACAGACGGCTACCAAATTAGAGGAGCTTCAATTGGAATGTCTAAGATATCCACCGTACTACCCGGACCTTGCTTCAACAGATTACCATTTTTTTCGAAATTTGGATAACTTCTTGCAAGGGAAAAAATTCAACTCCGATGAGGCAGTCCAAAGCGCCTTCAAAGATTTTATTGATTCCTGTTCGAATGGTTTTTTTAGTAAAGGAATCAATAAACTACCTATGAGATGGCAAAAGTGTATAGATAGCAAAGTGCATATATACTTTGATAAAATTATGTATATAAAAAATCGACTTTATATTCCTCCTTTACAAAACGCCAATTTCATATGTACATTACCTTATATAATGATGATGAACATTTAACTATGACCATTAGCTCTATCTTTAGTCTTATGTCTACGCTTACAACTTACAGCACGGACACGGCAGGGGGCGGGTAGGTACAGTTACGACCACCATGTTAATGTCCCTCGGCAATCTTCGTTTTTGTATGTACGACAGACGATGTTTGAAAAACGACGACACCCGAAAGCCATTAACAACTTGGTTTTTACTGTACTTTAATACTCCGAATCAAAGCCTTGTATGGTCGTCTTTCGTTGAGCTACGGCGTAGCATGCTACGTCGTAGACTGCTACAAAGGTTGATGGTTTTGGACCTTATCAGGCGTTCGTCACTCGCAAAAGGACACGCGTTATTTGGCCCACTCGGCGTGTATCTTACGAAACAATCGACAAAAGGCTGCCGCACGCCGCACACCCGCAAGAGCACTCACACCGCACGTTCCCGCGCGGTCGCCCCGCGTCGAAATGCTATGTAATAATTGTGCAGTGGATGGCTGCAGTGTAGTACTTATTTAAGAATTTACTGATTTTCCTCCGCTTTTTCTTTATTATTATATATGTATTAAAATTACTTCTGCGATTTAGGATATTTACAACTATAAAATTTAATAATCGAGAATGCAGTGAAGGTTAAAAAACGTATAAATCATTTTATAACATATTTGATTAACAAATAAATTACAATAATCCTCACAGCCCTGGTGCATTCGTGCATTGGCACGCGTGACTCACGTGTAACGCGAGTCACACGGCCGGCAACACAATCTCGACTCTTTGTGCGCGTACTTTTGGTACATTTTTCCTCGCTGCGAAAATCAGATATTATTAATAAGATTTTGTAGGCTAAAATAGCGTAGGTATATTCGCTTTTGTATGGGAGTGATGTGTCTATTACGTAGTAACGATTTATTAATCTGTGACCTTATGGAGACGATATTTTAATACATACAGTTGCATATTATGCTGGAAAGACACCTTACAATGTATGTATATTCTTAAGTGCAGATGTAACCTTCCCTGGTCATAGCGGGCGTTGGTCTTAGTAGTTAGGATAAAACTGCCATTTACAAGATCGTTGTTAACGAGTTGTTTACCGAGTTAATCGTTTATAATTTACAATACTGTTCACAAACTTGTTGCTAATCACCTGAGCTGTAAACAGCTGATGATGATGATTGATTCTCTATGAATGTACTAATGTAAGCTAAGCAGAGATGAAATAGCCTTGTTTTTGACGTTTTGCCGACGCGACGGCGACATAACCTATTTATAGAAGGACTGAATTTTTATTGATATAAACAGATTTTTGGAGTGAAACTTTTCACACAAGCGTTCAATTTCAGAAGTTTTATTCAATAAGTGCGTAAAAGCTTTACACATTAAGCGTCAGCTCACATCGATACACCACACGACGTGGCGCTGCATTTTTAAGATTCAACATTGAACTTAATTCACTAAACAAGAAGATATATTTAATTGCAAGAGTTCGAATTTCGAGCTCCACCGAATCGTGTAGCTCTTGCAATAAAACGTGTATCTTCTTGAGTAGTGAATAAAGTTCAATTTTGAATAGCTATCTTAAAAATGCAGGGTGTGAGCCGACCCTAAAGCCTTCCTAGCAACGACGTGTTTTGTTGATAAGAGGACGCGGAGTTTATTTTTATCAAGTTTCAGCTAAGCTGGCTTAAAGATATTTGACGAGTTCTAACTTGGTTATAATTCTGAGGCTTAAGTCCTGGTAGACAGTAGACGTCATCAAGCTAGATATTAGCTTGCGTGCGGTACGCAAATCTAGCTTAAGTAATTGAAGGCTACTAAGTAAAGTAATAATATTCGTTACACGCGAGCTGTGCAAATCGTAAGGTACTTTGTGTCTACACACTATCGTTTTCACCGGTGTCCGCTGCATCGTGCCGCGTCATGTCGCGTCGTGCCGCGCCGCGCGGTGAAAGCCCACAACTGCATCGGCGAGTTTGGTGTATACACTCACCATAAGATTGTCAGCTTTGGTTATATGTTACAGCGAAAGTAATTAATTCAGATATTATATATACTTTCCAGGCATTTTACATAGTATTAAGATAATTTAGGCAAAGTGATAATTTACACAGAATAATCACATTAAATAATACTTTATAACAATTCACATATTTAAGATTTTTATACAAATTACATGAAATACATAATATATCTCTAGTTTCTTAAAATATTTACAAACTATAAAAGTACAGAAAAGAAAATTAATATTAGAAAATCTTAAAAATCTACAATAAAAAGAAATCTCCCAGGTCGTCCCCACCAGGCAGAGTACCTAGAAGGCTCAAAGAGTTTCTCCGCTTGATTGCGACTCACTGGCCTGTGCCGGCTCTGGGGTCTCGGGTGACCTCGATTAGTTTTTTGGAAATTTCTCTGACGAGTTTGTGCGCACCCGGACCCCATGAACCTAGGGTTTCCCACCCCAAACGGTTCAAATATGAGATCCCCACTAAGGTCCTCATATTTGCGCCGCTTGAGGTTCATTAGGTGACGGTAATGCTTGTAGCCAAAGGCCCGACTCCCACATCTCCGCAGCAAAAAGGCGAGCCTACTCCACAGGACTGGAGGACGTATTAAAAAGATTATTCCGTACCAGTCTGCAAAGTGGCTCGTCCCAGAGCCTTTGGGAAAAAGTATTTTCAGGCAATTCGCTACAAGCACTAGTTGCGTTCCAGGCGTCCTTGGCCTCGTCCAGAAAGGGAACTATATAGGAGTAGGATGGGTGCTCTAGTATTTTGAAGATGAGTCTATGGTTCGCGTGGACTGAGGACATAAAGACCGGAAGAGATATGTCGGAAGGTTTTCGAACACCCAGGCTACCGAACCTTATTGGAAGCGTTGCCTGAGTCCATGAGCGGTCATCAAAATTTATGTTCAAAATCGTGGAGACCGTGTGTCTTATGGTATCATTCAACTTGAGAAATTGAGGGTACTTCCACAGTTGATAACACCGTAATACATAAATCGTAAATTTTGGTACGAAAATGCAATAACAGATTAGGGCGAAGGTCATGTGACAGATAATTTAGAGGAGGCGGTCTAAAGTTTCACTAAAATTTTGTAATTTATTATTTATGAATTCTGGGAGAGACTCGTCTAAAAAAGGTGAGTCCAAAAGGAAGAGCGAATCCTTATCGATGACAGGTAGTTGTGGAGCTATTTCATTAAAGCTGGATATAATAGCGTTTCTATCCCCACAACTGTCTGGCACAAAAAGTTCGCACTTCACTAGGTTCAGCTTCAGACCTATTTTTTGGAACTCGTGGATCAGAGTGCGGAATTCGGATAGTACAGTGTGCATCGCTTCCAATGGTCCCATCGTCCAAATACCAAACAGTCAATTTTGGATTTAGAAACTCGATGACCGGGTGTCGATGAGCAGGGCTGAAAATTGCTGGACGTGGAGTGTCGCCCTGTTGGCAGCCAACTTCGGATGAGATGAGGTGATTTTTGTAAATAAGTTTGGTGGGGTCGTTGTAACACTGGATCGTGAATGGGAAATAGCTAAATCAAATAAAATTGCTAATTTATATAATGTCTTGAAAGATTTGGATGAAGTCATAAAACTGCTCGTACAACTTACAGTCTACCGTCATCGACACTCACCATGAGGTCCGCGATGGCCAGGTGCATGAGCAGCACGTCGAGACGCGAGGCACGGCGCGCCCGGCGGCGGCGTACCAGCTGCGCCAGCACCGTGAGGTTGCCGGCGGCGGACAACAGCAGCAGCGCGCTGTACACCGTCACCGACACCAGGTGGCCGCGGTTGAAGCGCATGTCCAGCGGCAGCTCGTCAGCGACCGGGTGCGACCAGTTGCGCTGCGACGCGCCGCCCGGCCCCGACACCTTCTCGTCCATGCTACTGCCGCGCGGCTGCCGCTGCAGTGCCGGCACGCTCCGACCGCAGACGCCCCGCGACCATCCTCAATGGGGGACTGAAATGAAAAGTTATGGCGTGAGACAAATAATAATATTCAACTAGATGTGCTAGTACATTATACTCGAAAAGTAAATAAAACCTTGTCTGTCACATCTTGAAACAGTTAAGGCCTCGAGCGTGAGCGTCGCGGCGGCGAGCATTAATAGCAGCGCAGCGGTGGTACGCGTGGGCAAGTGCCATAGTCACCGCATGTTAGGAGTGCATTTCTGGCAAGCGGTGACTATGGCGCCCGCCTGCGCGCGTCGCTGCTGCCGCCGACCCGCTCACCGCGAAATTCGAGCCAGCGGCTTTATGTCTATAAGTTCTATCTCTAGTACGAAGACTTTGACGGCTGGCTTGACGACTGACGTATGTATTTACTACAGCAACTAATATTCATTATTCAGTTTGTGACTTTGGCTCCAATGGACTAAACGTTATCGCTTACGATCACACGGCAAATAACGTGCAGTTAATTGCCCGACTTGAGCTACGTAAGCTCATTAAAATGACGAGCTTTACAATAGAAAGCTCTGATATCGGATTGAAGTAGGCGTCTTTTTATCTCAAATATTCTTCGGGAGCTTTACCGTCTGTGGGCGCCATTATCTGCGCTCACAGGATTTTAATTAACAGAACTCGGTTCCGCTTGATGGCGTAACCACCCGAGCATCGGTTCCGCTCGAAGTCTAAACTACTCGAGCGGTGAGTAAGCCTCGGACTTCATTATCAGGAATCTCTTCGGGCGGAAAAAAAAGAAAAAAAATAGAACCTAATTTATATAATGTAGTCCCAGTGTAAGGCTGCGACTATATGATCCGGAACCCGTAGGGCCGGAGAAAATTCAGTGCGCTGACAATAGAATACAATAAATCTGAAAATGAACTCACGTTTGTCAAGTCAAATATCAATGTCAAATCTGTCAACTCGACACTCGTGTGTTCGATTTTCAGCTCTATTGTATTAGCGCAGAGTTCCATTTTCAGTGCTCTGAATTTTCCCCGGCCTTACGGATTCCGGATAATATAGTAGCGGCCTAAAACATTTCGAGTGTTTACCGATTATAATTGCCTCGTATTGACGGACCACTTCACGATGCTCCTTGAGATGGTTTAACGAAGGCTTTTACTTAAGATTGTTTAGTGTTTATTTTGATTTCAATACATTTTAAAAGCCCGTTTAGAACAGATTACCAAGTAAGTGTGTTCTTCTACATTCAGATCGAACTGATACATAATATATAAATATATAAAATACATTAAAGTGGCCTGCCAAAGAAAGTACTACACTTTTCAAATTTAAACCTTTTCAAAGGGAGATATTAAATTAAAACGTTGCTTAGCCAATTTGGTCGGCTTTTTACTAATTTAAGAAAGCTGATAAAATTTTCTCCAAAACGATTTTTATTTAAAATCTCTAACTTGTACAGTTTTGAAAAACAAAGTGAACTACCTCCTTCTTTTGCCGGCCAATTTAGTGCTACTATATTACATTTTATACGTAATAATCTATTAATTATTACTAGCAGAACCAATATACCAGTTTAGTGAAATGTTATTAAAGTATCCTGTATCACATCAAAGGATGGTGTCATGACAATATGCCATCGCGGTGGATACGACCCAATACCATACGCATCACGGGTTCACGTTTCTAATCTAATAGAGCCCGGATCAAGGAAACGTGAACGATCGAATATAAATTTGAATGCTATTTATAGAATTCGGCCTTCGCCTCCGGGGCTTCGGTCTCGGGCTTCGCCCCACTGTAATGGCGCAGTATTTGCCGCATGAAAAGTCTGGAGTCGTTACGCGATACTTATCGTAATTGTTTCTGATTTATCGCTCGTGGGAGATTCGAGCTTGTATTTGAGAGCTGCTGGTATAAATTCGATGATGATATTAAATGTTACAGGAATGATTGGAAATTATAATTTCGTTGGTGAGCTGTTGGGTAAATTGAGGTTCATTAATTTTAAATGTCGAAAATTATTCAGATTCGAGATCTTTTGCTACGATACCTCTCGTCGTTTATTTCTCTTTAATAGATATTTATATTATAACATAGACCTATTTATTATAGATGAGGCATGTCGAAGCAAAAAGTGTCCACTATTAAACTGCCCCAATTTTGAGGTTGTTTGGGGCAGTCCTGGTTTAACATTTGTCATATTGCCATTTTGATATTTGTTTTCCGCAGTATAATCAGTCCGCATTTAAATAACAAAATCTTCTGTAATCAAGATGGCGTAATTTTTTTCTTGTATGAAGATTTTTTGTCAAATGTATGTATCTCATCGCTGATCCTTAGTTTTGAAATCATTGTTTTATGATTCTAACTAGCATTAGTTGCCCGCGGCTTCGCCCGCGTGAAATTAAGTTTTAAACTTTCATCCGCTATTATACCCCCTTAGGGGTGGAATTTTGAAAAATCCTTCCTTAGTGGATACCTACGTCATATGAGAAATACGTGTGAAAAATTTCAAATTTCTAGCCTTAAGGGTTTGGCCTGTGCGTTGATACATCACTTAATTAGCTTTGCGTTTTATACATATATATATAGATAAACATATAGTGTTCGCGCCAACCCTAGCGCGACGTTTAGAATAAACACAAAGGACATCACTACGTGAAGTATGGTCGACCGACTCGGGGGCGCTGTCAGAGAGTGACGAACACTTGCATTGAGATCTCCTTCCGCGCCGGATGCATTTTCAGCTCATCCCGAAACCTAGTGAACGCGAACGCGTGTGCGCATATTTATTTGTGCTCGTTAATATAATACCAAATTCGCCGGCGAACCGCGATAAATCTATCGATAATCCGCTCAACAGCTGTGTAGTGTAGTGAGAAGAAACCTCCGCCCAGATACAGAACCACCAGCTCAACAATAAGGTCAGTCCCAGATTTCTCCAGCCCTCACATTAACCTATATACCTACTTCCCTCAGCTCAAAGTCGTATGTGTAAGTTCCTAGCTTACACATTTCTTGGCCCATCGAGCCTTCGTGAAGCCCTTCTCCCTATTATCGGCGTTGGGCCTCATTAGAACCAGCACCTACAGTTCCACTTCGCCCAATTCTGCACATAAAATCAGCTCGATTATTTATATTTTGTCCAATTTAACATTAAACCCCTATTCTGTACTTTGATATTAACCTATATGTTAATTATTTAAATTATTTTGTGCATATTTCGGCCCATAAATTCATAGGAAAAACCCAAAAAAAAAAATAAAAAAAAATGTGGGTAGGTTGTCGGCTTATTGTCGAACAAAGAACTCGAACATTCCAGAACTTCCCTAGGTACCTAATACATAATTTGTGCCAATAATATCTCATATAATAATTTTCTCAGCTCTTAATTACTTACAAAATATTTTAATGTTTGACTCGCATATAAAATAAGTAATAACTAGTGCGTATTGTGAATTACGTTCGGCTCATAACAGAATTGTAAATCGTCGTTGCATTACTAAGTATTTTATCTATATATAACGTTTATATCTTCATATTCTCAATTTTTAAAACACAATATTAATTAACTTAGCATTATTTTAATAGTTATGAGTCGCATAACATCTCAAGTGCCCATACAAACATCGTCGGCTCGCTTCGGTACTTGATTTTTGTGCATTCTGTAGGTAATAGGTACCTACACGGCGCCCGTGCGTAAACAACAGCTGGTTACATTCATTCTCAATTAGGTATTCTTCATAGAATAAATAGTGACCTTCACATTGAATTCATATCTTATCTACGTTCTGTGTCTATACAAAAATATTATTAGGTATTACGTTACAGCTGTTTTAAATAAGAATTCTTATCGACGTTCTGTGTTTGTACAAATATATTATAGGTGTTACGTTACAGCTGTTTTGAATAAGTCGGCACATTATTGAGATTGAACCTGCTCATACCTACTTACATTGTTTTCATTACGTTATTTTGTTTCTAACGCGCCCGCTAAGATTTGTTTATATTCAAACTTCAGGACATTAATATAATATTACAGACGACTTCTAACGCATTAATCTCCGCTCATCAAACATACACTAATACTATATTAGCATCAGGCGATCGGTCAGCTCATTTGTTAATTAACTCGTACACATTTTATGATAAAATTGTATACATTGTCGGCACATTATTAAAATCTATTTTCTGCGTTTTAATTAATTGCGCGCGTATTTTCCGCTCATTACTTTTAAATATTTAACTTAGTTACACGCATATATTTTTAAACATGCCTACAAAATCGCAAGCGGCTATATTTAGGCAAACTATAAAATCTATTAGTCGGCTCAGAGAGATCGCATTGGCATTACACAAAGGTGACTCAAAGTCTAACAAAACGGAGTTTAATGCGCGTTTTAAAGACCTACAAAATTTGAAACAAAAATTAGAAAATTTATACTGCGAAATTTTAGACGACGGCAGTGTTACAGAAGAAATTGAAAAGTTTTATACAGCCGGTTACGAGAACGCGCTATCCGAATATTATGATATTTTAACTGCAGCGGAAAATATAAGTTCCACTTCAGAGTCAAGTCAGCTCACTTCTGCCGTTCTGCCCAAAATTGAACTGCCAAAATTCAGCTCACGCGTTGAGGACTGGCCATCGTTTGTTACGATTTTTAGGAGTCTTACAGACGACATGACGTCACTTACAGATGCAGTTAAGCTGCACTATCTTTTGTCTTGCCTATCGGGGGAGGCGCTCAGCATGATTGCGCATTTAAAAATCACAAATGATAATTACAGCGTCGCGCTCGATATACTCACACGTAGGTATGAAAACCGCCGTGTTCTGATAGATGGGTTTGTTGATATAATACTTGGTCTACCTAATATTCATATTCGATCAAGCATACGCGCGACGTTTTTAACTCCGCTCATTTCCGCACAAAGCGCATTAAATAATCTGCGTTTACCTATGGATAGTAATTACGTATTTGTGTCTATTGTAGTTAGAAAATTACGAGGCGAGCTCCGCACCCTGTTCGAAAGAAGATACGGCATCTCGGACACTCTGCCCACCTTAGGTGATTTGATTTCTTTTTTAGAGGAGCACGCGCGCTGTATCGAAACCAAATATTCTAATGCAACCCGCGGTGTTACCTACTCACCACAAACTGGGCCCTCTCGTCAACACACACCCCCCGCAAACTCTCCGCGCAGTCCACGTTTTAGACCAATTAGTCCCGCGTATCCTCGTAATACTCAGCGCTCGCCATCGGCTCACACTTTAAGTAGCTATCACGTCAGCCCAGTTCCTCATTACCCTCAACGCTACTGGCCCCCCTCCCCCCGAACAGAGCGGCGCGAGTACTCAGCCCGGAATACAGATAAACACAAGCGATTCTACTGCCCCTATTGTAGGAATACAGAACACAAACTTATCGCGTGTCTGAAATATAATCATCAGCCCACTCAAGGTCGTTGGGATTTCATAGAAGCCAACGACAGATGTCGTAAATGTCTAGGTCCGCATTTTGAAAATGAATGTCGTTCGACAAACTCATGCAAAGAGTGTGGAAGTGCAAATCACCACACCTCGCTTCATCGTCACGGAACTCCAAATTCTCCGGTGTCGTCAGCCCATTTGCTTCCTCCTCATTTACGTGCACAGCCCCGCCGGCGTGCTCAAGACAAGCCACATACCTACACGGCCTACACACAACATACGCGTGCACATCAATCATCATCATCAGACCCCAACCAATCGTCTGATCATGCACCGTCTACAACTCATCAATTTCAAAACAAAAAACAATGACTACCTACAATCACGGAGCACATAGAATTAGAAGATCAACCCAATAATTTAAAATGTCATTCAGCTCATAGTACACCTGCATCACATTCAGCTCATAAAATATCTAAATCTAGTTCAGCCCAATATTCTGTAGAATCAGCCCAAGTAAATTCCACTCAGCACATAGAAAACCCATTAAAAACTCCAGTGTTACTTCCCACAGTCGTTTTAAATATATCTGATAAATGCGGAGAATATCATAAAGCTCGGGCTTTATTGGACTGTGGTAGCATGATAACGCTCATAACTCAGCGCATGACTAGAAATCTTAATTTGCAACCAAAACAATGTTCATTAAAAATTACAGGTGTAGGTGATCAGCACATACAAAATTCTAAAGGTTGGGTCACAATAACATTTAGGCCCACACACCGTGACACGCCATCTATTACTACTACCGCTCATATTCTCAAAGACGTTACAGGTTATTTACCTTTGCAAAAAATACCAGATGTTGTACAAGACTCAGCTCATCAGCTCATTCCATTGGCGGATCAAGCTTATCATACTCCTGCGCCCATTGATCTCATTTTAGGCTCAGACGTTTTGGGTCACGTTTTGGATGGTACTAAGGTTGTTTTGGGCCCGGGGAAGCCCATAGCCTTCGGCACGATTTTTGATTTTGCGCTCATAGGACTCGTTGAGCACTCATGCGATTCACCTGTAGCTCAAGTTGGCTCTGCTCATGTTACTCATACTCATTAAACTCAGTCGGCTCACTCTACACATTCTGCTCATTCTACTCATGATATTTGCAAGAAACTCCGCCCCATCGTTTACAAACATTTGAATCAAATAGAGTAACAAAAATTAACTCAAATTCACTCACACTTAAGTGGCGTCATGTACCTTCCCAATTAAATCCTGCTGACTGTGCAAGCAGAGGATTATCAGCTCAAGCTCTCTCCGCTCATGATTTATGGTGGTCTCCTCCATGGCTCAAATTGCCAGAGGATACCTGGCCCAAGATGCCTTCAGCTCATACTCGACAAGACTTGCCAGGGCTCAAACCAAAATACGTACCATGCAATTTCTCGATACCCGGTGTCGATAGTGATCTGCTCACTCGCTTCAGCTCTTTAGAAAAACTAACTGGTGTCACTGCCTACATGAGGCGATTCATTCGTAACTGTAAACTAAATTCAAACTCGCGACAACTAGGCACTCTAACTGTAAGTGAACGTAGAGAAGCATTACTTTTCTGGATCCGCTCTGTACAGCAAAATGCATTCGCAGAAGATATGCACCGCCTGCAAACCGATAGAATCTGCACAGTACGACTACAACGTCTGTCGCCTTTTACGCAGGACGGTCTCCTCAGAGTAGGAGGTAGACTCACTCGTTCGGAACTCACATACGATGCTCAACACCCATTCATTTTGCCTAGTTCTAGTCCGCTCGTAGACCTCATAATAGATCACTATCATCGCATACACTGCCACCCTGGCACGGACACGCTACATGCTATTTTACGTCAGCAATTTTGGATATTATCTGCCCGCCGCATTATAAGGCACAGAACGTTTAAATGCATAAGATGTTTCCGTTGCCGCGCTCAGCCCGAAGTACCTATCATGGCTGACCTGCCAGCTGATAGAGTCATACCTCAGCCCGTATTTAGTCACGTATCAACAGATTTCGCCGGACCGTTTCTGCTCAAATCAAGTCAATTACGTAATGCTAAGTTAATTAAGGGATATTTTTGCATATTTGTTTGCCTCACTACAAAGGCGGTTCACTTAGAACCAGTCTCATCGCTCACTGCCGAAGCGTTTATTGCAACATTACAAAGGTTCTGCTCACGTCGCGGACTTCCGGTATTGATACGTTCGGATTGTGGCACAAATTATGTAGGAGCTAGGAATCATCTACTAGAGGTACAACAATTTCTCAATGACAATAACGACGCCATTTCTCATAAACTCTCAACTCAAAATATAACTTGGTTACTCAATCCGCCTAAAGCCCCATGGATGGGAGGTATCCATGAGATTAATGTTAAATCCACAAAGCAACTTCTATACCGTGTTATCGGTGAGCAACACCTCACTTTCGAGGAATTCTTAACTCTGCTCACTAGAATCGAAGCTGTGTTAAACTCTCGGCCCATCAGTCCACTTTCGTCCGATCCCACGGACTATCAGCCCCTTACTGCTGGCCACTTTCTCATTGGCCGTCCGCTCACAGCTCTCCCCGAGCTGACTCTAGATGAAAGAGTAATATCTCCGCTCAAACGCTTTCAGCTCATTCAATCACTCTCTCAGCGCTTTTGGAACCTTTGGACCAAGTCCTACCTCCATACCCTTCAAATCCGCTCCAAATGGCTTTCCTCTTCCTCTCCACCCAAAATTGGAGAACTGGTTCTGCTCAAGGAGGACAATTTGCCTCCTCTACAATGGAAGATGGGAAGAATCTCACGTCTGCTACCTGGGAAGGATGGAGTCATCAGAGTTGTGGACTTGGACACGACTCAAGGCCAGCTGCGGAGGCCTGTCGGCAAGATTGCCCGGCTCCCACTGGATTCTGCTCAGGATGGGGCTCAGCTCGCCGCCTGTGCGGGCCCCCCAGGATGTTCGCGCCAACCCTAGCGCGACGTTTAGAATAAACACAAAGGACATCACTACGTGAAGTATGGCCGACCGACTCGGGGGCGCTGTCAGAGAGTGACGAACACTTGCATTGAGATCTCCTTCCGCGCCGGATGCATTTTCAGCTCATCCCGAAACCTAGTGAACGCGAACGCGTGTGCGCATATTTATTTGTGCTCGTTAATATAATACCAAATTCGCCGGCGAACCGCGATAAATCTATCGATAATCCGCTCAACAGCTGTGTAGTGTAGTGAGAAGAAACCTCCGCCCAGATACAGAACCACCAGCTCAACAATAAGGTCAGTCCCAGATTTCTCCAGCCCTCACATTAACCTATATACCTACTTCCCTCAGCTCAAAGTCGTATGTGTAAGTTCCTAGCTTACACATATAGTATACGCGTAATTAAAATAAAATGAGACTGAAATAATATTACAAAATGGTTTATCCCTAATAAACGTATGCTGGGTAACAAGGTACGTTTCCTTTAATTTGTTACCCCCGAATTTAATGAGAGCCTAGCACATGTCACGTAACATTCGGTTGACGGCATTCAATTAATACCGCGTTACTTCCACTCGAAGCGGTTAGTTGAAGTTAGTTCAGTACCCATACCCGCACTACCCGCACTACCCGCACTACCCGCACTACCCGCACTACCCCACTACCCCAATACGGGTAGTATTGGGGTAGTGGGGTACTGCCCAGCACGATCCCGGCTACCACCTAAATTCCGTAAAACCCCGTATCCCACATTACCCCGCATTAGCCCATAGTCCACATGATCCCGCACTACCCCACACGGCCTCGCAAATTTCCACACGATCCCGTAAATTTCTAAACGATCCCGTAAATTTCTAAACGATCCCGCAAATTTCCACACGATCCCGCTCTACCCCATAAGATCCCGCAAAATCCTGCAATATTCTATAATTTGGACTACACGCAAATTAAAATAGATGATCCCATTTAATGTGTTCAATTAATTATTACACTTCGAGTCATTAGAACTTTTAGTACACATTACACTGGGCGGTCCGCGCAAACGGGCTACCGACCACTGCGAGCAGTCGCCAAACGTTCCAAATGTCCCTCGGCAATCATCGTTTTTCTATGGAAATGACAGATGATAAAAAACAACGATTCCCACTAAGAACTTGGTTGTAATTATACATTAACCCCCTTACTAATAAAAATATTTCCACATTGGATACGCGATACAATGTTTGGTCCTTGTCTGATACGTTGGAAAATTCGCTTGACAGACAAGGACAAAATATTGTATAACTTATCAACTGTGGAAATATTTTTATTAGTAAGGGTAACATTTTTGCCAAGTCGCAGAGGGCTGGTGTGGTGGACCACAGCCTCCTCAACTCAAGGCAGATGTTAGTGGTCGACATTATTGTGGAACGAATACTCGACGATGTCGCCATCATACGTGTGGTGTAGCCGGCCGCGTTAAAATGTATGTTGTGTGTGTGTGGAGGCAGCAATCGCCCGTTTGCGCCGACTTCATATGTACTGTGAGTAGTGGTATCGCCGAAATGGCAATAAATCATCAGATTATATTAAACCTCTGACTCCGCCGCAAATAGACGCGAGATGTATTTGTGTGTGATGTTAGATCCCATCTAATGGGATTATCATACTGATCTACGCGTCCTTACTACTGTTATAAATGTGAAAGTTTGTGTGGATGGATGGATTTTTGTGACTCTTTCACTCAAAAACTACTAAACAAATTTTGATGAAATTTGGGATGGTAGTAATTTAGGCTCTGGATTAACACATAGGCTAACTATTATCCCAAAAAAGTAGTGTTTACGTGAGATACCTAGTACCTACTGTAATTCTCTTCTATATGACTAATGATCGATTTCTGAAGTTTATGTATTCAATAGCGCTTTTGATTGGATAATGCGTTTCCTTGGCCAATTAAAGCGCCATAGAATAGATAAACTCTCGATAAAAACCTTTAGAAACTGGGCATAAGACAAGGACCATGAGTATTGAGTATTGCCTTTTATACATAGGCTCGTATTTTTCCAACACAATTACGTAAGTATTAAGTACTAACTTTTGTCCGCGGCTCCGCTCGCGTTAATACAGTATCTCACGAAAACACTGTATTTTCTGGGGTTAAAAGAAGTCTATGTGTTAATCCAGAGCTTAAACTACTACCATTCCAAGTAAAAGAGTAACAAACATCCATCCATTAATCTATCCATCCATCCTCACAAACTTTCACATTTATAAGAATAGTAGGATTTAATATTGTCATCTCTTTCTGTATTTTGAAGACTCCATTTGGACTTTCACCCTAATGATTAACTGAGTAGGTATTACAGAAGTATGTAAATTGTAAGGAGAGCTTTAGAGATCAATGTCTGCGACGCGTGCTGCTGCAGCGACTGTGCGTATTACGAGTCTGTAATCTGTATTGAACCGATTATATTGGCGTTAAATAATTCAAAGTTCAAGAAGAACTTAAAGATGAGAAATGAATAATAAACCACATCTCGCATACTCGTCCTGAGAGATAACAACAGGCTTATTAATTATATAAAACTTCAACTAATTACGTTTTTAACCTGTAA
This sequence comes from Phengaris alcon alcon, assembly GCA_037179445.1. Classification (NCBI taxonomy): domain Eukaryota; kingdom Metazoa; phylum Arthropoda; class Insecta; order Lepidoptera; family Lycaenidae; genus Phengaris; species Phengaris alcon. Next base: position 726,714 of record JAYRCH010000231.1, read on the forward strand.
TTTTTTTGTCATCTTATACTTTAAACGAGACAATGTTGTATATTATATAGAATCGGTTTTTCCAAATCGGCTAGTATCACCATGAAATTTAGTATGCAGGGAGTTTTGGGGGAGACAAACGTAAACTATAACTGCCAATTGGACTGACATAATAGTATTGAAATTATTGATATATTGTTGCACATCAATCGAAAAAAACATAATAAATAGCTAAGCTAATAATATATAATAATAATAATATATAATTATAATAATATATAAGGTCATAATATATAATATAAGACTCTATCTTATCCCTGAGAACTGCGCACTTTAAAGCTACTTATGTTTTTTTCGATTGTTGTGCAACAATATATCAATAATTTCAATACTATTATGTCAGTCCAATTGGCGGTTTGGTTTGCGTTTTTGCTTTGTTCGGAATTTCGGAATGTGGTGGGTTCGAATCTCGGTCAGTTGAATATTTTTGTGATTCTTTTTATTTTTTTTTAATTTGTCAGAACTCCAAGCAAAGCTCGGTTACCCAGGTACTATACCTAATAAATGAAAAACTTTTATCATATAAATCGTAAAATAACTGGTAGACAGTCACAAAGAGGAGACGAACCTTTTTTAAGCTCGTAATGAAACCACAAAGGTATTTTCATATAATAGCAAATAAATAAATTCAAACGTCCAAAAATTAAAAGTGACTGTCGATAAAACGAATGAATTTCCAATTAGGATCTCGACTGCCACCTGCCCGCCGCAAAATCACTGTTGAAATAAACTTTGTGAAAGTAATAAAATATAAGTAGGTATTTACATTCATAAGACAGGGAGTATTTTTATCAGAATGAGATATTGAATTTGGGTTCAATATCTCATTCGGATAATGTTGGCATTAGGCTACAATATTACATAAGCAATGACAGCATGCATAACTAAAAATTTCCATAAATTACAGAAAAATAACATGATTAACATTTCCTGACAACTCATTATGCATGGATACTCTCACACTGCCGTAAAACGCGCCGGCTTTGAAGGTCACGCGCCCGGCGCGCTGTATCGACCGCGCGTTATGAATAGATTTAAGTACTTTATAGGATAATCTGGTCAAAGTTTAAAGTCACATGTTATATAATATATTTTTGGAACAAGAGACCACTCTGTATAAAATAATATTTCTTATTAACTTATATTAAAAACTAGCGCTACGCCGCATAGCACAGTTTTAGTTTATTGTTACTGTAAGAATCTACGTTTACTATGCCTACGTAGCACGTAGTATCTGTTATTACAGATACTACGTGCTATTACGGATGCAAAATAGTGTACAGCACACATGTATCTAACACGTGGTCTTGCAATATTTTCTTCGCAAGTCTTCTGTATAAGAACTCAGGAACCACACTGTAAAGAGTTACTTCCAAACGAGGCCGTGAACATACATTCTCTTTGTATTCTTTTTACTCGACTACGGCGAAGCCAAAAGGATGGTTAATGATTTTGGTAGTCTATGTATGTATGTGTATGTATGTATGTTTGTTCCACCGTAGCGCCTAAGCTACTGGTCCGATTTTAATAAATGAAGTGACAATAAATTCGTAATAATAGCCAGTGTAACATATACTATATAATTTCATAGTCGAGCTATAGTTTTTTGTTTTATAAAAAATGTAGTTATTCTTTGCATGGTAATTAAGTGACATTCATATTGGTAGCCTTATGTTTTTGTCTATTGTTCTTTTTGTTTACGTTTATATTAAATTGATTCCGAACGGAGTGTATCATTATTAACTCAGAATGTCCATGGCCACCTTGACTACCACCAAGACGGCCGTCTGTCGCTCCGCGCCCCTCATGCGCCAATTAAAACAATTGTAGACCCCGCTGGAGTTCTGGTAGGTCGATAGACGACTATTTCATGACTAGCTTTAGCTATATAAATGTAGGTACTAGGCATCTAAAGCTTGTCATGAAATAGTTGTTTGTGAGCCCTCGCCCGCGGCTCCGCCAGAGTCTAACAATATGCGTGCAATACACATAATATTAAGTATAAATCTTTCTCTTTAACCATTCTGTCTATTGATTAAAACTACACTAAAATCTGTTGCGTAGTTATATTACGATTTTGATTTTACCAAACCTTCTATATATATATATAATATAACTACGTGTATATATTCATGTATATATATATATATATATATATGATATATATATATATATATATATATATATATATATATATATATATATATATAAGGTTTGGTAAAATCAATTACGGATATTTTGGGCAAATGATCTACTGCGTATTAAGACGTTTAGGCAGAAAAATAATTTAAAAATGTTGACAAAAAATTCTATGTAAGGTTTAGGCGAGATTAACTTTTGCGCGCATGAAATCGCGTATAACATCTAGTACTAAATAAAATTACATTTCGTTCTTTACGGCGCTACGGAGGTCATTGACCTCACACAGCTGATAAAATTGATATTATTAGTATTTAGCAATAAATACTTGGTTTTCGCTTTAAAGTCAGCTGTTTATGTGAGGTTAATAACCGCAGCACCTTAGAGAGAGCAATGTAATTTTATTTAATATAATATATTTTATTTGAAATTTTGAATTATTTTTCTGCCTAAATATCTTTACATAAGCAGTAGTTCTTAATATGTCCAAAATCTCCGTAATTTATTTTGCAAAACCTTGCTAATATAATAATCGTATCGTATTGAGCGTTTTATACAACAATAAAATGAAAGAAAAAATGTTGTAATTTACTCAGTTATACTGTACAGTATAGTTCACATTGTGTCGATACGAGACGTGACGGCGCAATTTGTTAATTGTTTTTTTTTTCTCTACACAAAAAGATACACTTTTCATTTGAGATCAGTAATACACTTAACACTGCACATGCGCTGTGCAGCGCGGTGCAACTTTACATTCGAACTCCTAAAATGAAACGTGTATTTTCTTTGGTAATGAATAAAGTACAATTTTGATTAGCTATCTTAAAAATGCGTTTTGGTGTAAATTGACCCTTATAGCCCATCCCATTCAGAGTTATTAAACTTCAAAGAGAAGAGTGATCCTTATGCCGTCGACACAGAGGCCCTGTCACAGGTAATATTACTATGAACGATAGTAGTAACTGTTGTATTTAATACCTCTGAAACTTTTCATCGGCAGCTACAGTTACATGTAAAAGCCAAATACCTTGAATTTTTTACAAAACATTTCTGTGAACCATTTTGTGAGGACTGAGGAGTCTTCGTAAAGGCAACATTAGGTCTCCCTAATAACATAATACTCTTGAACGTAAACATTTTGTTCCCTTTTTATCATCTGCCCCTTATTATATAACGTAATGTGTACCAGCCCCGGCGAATATTGTATGAATACATTATAATATTTTTTTCCATAATATTATTATGTAATAATCTAATAAAAAAGTAAAAAGCATGGTATAATTATATTATTATGTTGTTAAGTTTTCGATATGTGAATAGGCATCGATGTAATATTTGTGTCTGTCAGTACCGAGAATAGTTTCATTGATTGATCGTAATTCGTATTACAATCGTTAGAATTGATCATAATAATATTATTATGTACGAGACTAAGATCCAATTTTTAAAACTCGAGTTTTAAACTAAGAGTTAAAAACTAAGAGTTTTAAAAATAGTCTAACTATCATGCTTTATCTTTCATTAATACAAGGAACGAGAGAGATAACATGATATTTAATCACCGATTAACTTTAACAGGCGTTTGTGAAATTGGCACTCATGACAAAATCCACTTAGCGCGTTTCAAGAAATTAATACATCCATATCCGATTCCCCGCGACATGCACAAGTCGAGAAGGTATTAAAGCGCGACATAGTCTACAACCACCAGAAGGTTTACACCTTCTCGACTCGTGGAAATGGGTTGTGCAGCGAAATCATTTCATTCATTTAACTATTCATTTATGTCCTCTGTCCCCTGTCCTCCTCCTCTGCCTCCAGACGTCCCCCATTCCTAATGAATTTCACAACGAAACGGCAACTTTGAAACTTGAGTGTTTAAAAATTACAAATCCGAAATTAAAAAATGTTAGGTCACTTGCTCCTTGAAAATTATTCTGCCCCAGGCCAATGTGAGAAAACAAATGGCAAAAGTGTATAAATATCATGAGCCATTTATCCTCGGCCCTCGACAGACGATCAACCACAATACACAATGTTGTCGTGAACACCATTAATACACCGTTATATTTTAATTTCAAAATGTTCACCGATCTAACAAAGACCCGATAGCAAGGTATGATCACAGATTGCTAGCTAATCTTTTCGACAATTCAATGCTTTAAAATGTCTTGTGTTTTTTGGAGTACATACACGCATATTATGTTCTGTTCAGACCCAATTTAATCTTAACGTAAATGAAAAGACCAAAATAATGTGTCCTGAGTGCTAAGTGTGAGTTTTTCTTTCACGGTAAAGACATTTTAATTGGTAGCATTAGTGTGTTTGTTTTGTTTACACTTACATTAAATGGGATCTGAACAGAGCACTCGTAATAATACATGCAGCAATACTGGCGAATCAATAATCTCAGATCGAATTGAAGTACATAGGTACCTGTAGTATAAGGTATATAATAGTATAAGTGTAAGTATGCCACGAATCGTTTTAACCCTTTATATTTATTTTACTATTATAATAATTGGGTATTAGGTATATCACTTTCAAATTAGATTCAAGAACGATCTTTGAATAATAATTAGGTAAAGCTTTTCTCTCAAAGTCGTCTTACATGATCCCACAAAATTCCAAGAACACAATTCCAGCGTAAACATTGTTCAATGACAATGTAAAACACAGACGTGGCACAAGGTCACCCACGGGGACGCGGCTTGCGGGGGGTGCGGGGGGTGGGGGCTCGTTAGTGCTATCAGATCTGCTGTCATCACGACATAACGAACATGTTGTCTGCGGTCCGAGCTCGACACGTGGAGTACTAGGTTACTTTTCACATAACATAAAAAGCTCACGTTCAGTTGTAGACCATTGACAACTGATTATTTTACATTAGGTTCACCTATATTTTATAATGGTTTATTTCTACGGATGAATAGACAAAATGACAGATTAATAACGGAAATCTGTCATTTTGTCTATTACGATCTATCAGTACGTCTATTCATATGTAGACAAAACGCATTTCTACGATGGTCGCGCTACGCGTGTCCAGCACGCGTAGCGCGACCATCGTAGAAATGCGTTAATGGTCGAAATATATGACTATACGTCATGTTCAATGGCCGGCCAGCTCCAGAGCCGGTGTGCTATATTTCGGACTTGTAACTGTGGCAATAGCTTAAAAGTGATACATGTGTTACCAGAAACTGGGCCACCATCACACAGGTAAGCGAAATCTGGTAATTTGTAAAAGGCTATTGGGCTCGCTACTCATCGTAACGATTTAACGATGTAAGCCGAACTGTGCCCTCTTATTGATGGTGTGTCTGGCAAATCGTTACCATAATTTTCTACGATTACACGACCGTTAAAACTGCACAGTTCGGCAGACCTTGCGCTCAGCAAGCTTCTCTGGATGAAACCAGGCGGAGGTTTCTTCTGACTATACTACACAGCTGAGCGGACTATATCGGTAGATTTATCGCGGTTCGCCGGTGAATATGGTTTAATATTGACGGGCACAATTAATGAGTATGCGCACAAGCGTTCGTGTTCAGTAGGACAAGAGCTGAAGTACGCCCTGCCCGGCAGCGCTTCAATAATCAAGAGACGACCTTCTTAACGCGCTTTTAGACGTTCGGCCATACTCTGGTCGTTTCGTAAACCGCCGATTTGAACCCCCTTTATCGTCTTTCACAAAGTTTTTCGATTTTACTGGGTCTTGGATGTGTGTTAAATATATGTATAGTATTAAGCGTATTAAATATATTACCGTTGTCTGGTACCTGTGATACAAGTTCTTCGGATACTTGGTACTGCACCAGAATGACGTGGTGTGAAAGCGTCCATGGATATTATTATTATTATTAATCATATATTAATACGCGAAACGAAAACTTTTTACCCCTTTTTACGAAAGTTATGCAATCGGAGTAGTAAGAAATTTTGCACAGTTAAAGTTTATCTAGAGAAAGATGTGCAGAAAGCTAAGATTTCATTAAATAATGCTTAAAATACATAAAATTAATAAAAATAAAGATGCACACACCAACTCTGATTAATAACTCGCACTACCAAGCGTTTGTATAAAACATGATAATAACAGATTGTCAATAATTCTTAAACACATTCCATACACGACATTTACATATTTTTTATTGCATATCTAAGAGGAAAAATAACAATAATAAACTTGAAACTCAAAGTTTAAAATATGAATTATAGTCGAATAGCGACCTCTGGTAACATTGATTGGATCGCAAGCAATTATGGGAACATAGCGCGCTCCTGAGTCCTGAGTCCTGACTCCTGACACTGATTACTGATAATCTTGTTGGAACGGGCATCTCTTGAATTGACGTTTTCCTAAAATAATGATGATAATTAATTGTGCAGTCTGGAAACGTAGTACACGTATCCGCAATACGTGGCATGTAACGTAGTTGATTAGAACTATCAGTAAAACACACCGCCCTTACCTGTACAATATAGCTAACGAACATTTCAGAACACGTGACGTCACATGTCGACTATTCCACGAGATTACGTTACAAAATCATCATCACCTACGACCACGAGGGTCCCCACTCCCCACTAAGCTGGGGGTAGTACAAGGGACACAAATGTCCTCAATGCGAACAGCTGATAATATATTACAACTACACACAAATAAGTAAACATATGAGATAAGTTTAAAGAAATATTTAATTATAATTTGTTTAATCACAGAGTATGCGAGACAAAGTTATTCCGAGTAAAGGATGATGAAAATCTTTGTATGGAATCTGGTACCCGGTCCAATAGTGATGTATGATATGTTGTTGGAAATGTATTATCTTCTAGAACAATGGTTGATATGGCGCTTGTCTTTATTTGTAGTCCGTTCTTAACACCACACTTATATATTATCAAGGTAATGTGGATTTTCCATTAGAAAAATAAAAGGAAATCTTAAAAATAACAAAATACTATAATGCTTTCCTTTGTTTATTTTAATTCATCTATTACAGGTAACAAATAATACATAACAGGTTACACAGGTTCACAGTTTTACAAAAAAAATGGCACAAATAATAAAGAAAATAACATATGGGGTTTAGAAGATCAGATGATGAAATGATGATGATGATGAATCATTCATCGTCTACCAACAAATCGTTGAGGAACAAGGCAGGGGCTACGAATCCCTCATGCCTGGCGTATCCTAAGTACCACACGATAGATATGATGTGAGCACAGGTACCTACAGTGCGCCGTCCGGTCAGACATGTACAATAATACTGTGAAATACAATTATCATTATTATTTATCAAAATATAACAATAGTATCTTCTTGCTCTAATGTGTCGTGATTGGATACGGCCTCGCATGAGCCATGAGTCTTCGTTTAAACCAAAATCAGGCAAGTCTTCCAAAGCATTTTGCCTGTATATTTCGATAGTGTACACTCCATTTTGTAGGTGTTCACTGCAGTACGATCTTGCAATCTTCATTTGGTAGGTACCTAATGCCAACAAAATAACTTGTTCTTCGGTGTATTGTGGGAACTGTACATCCTTTGCTTCTAGTCGCACAAAGTCTGCTCTTCTGTTGTTCAATCTTTTCGTTTCGACGTAATTATGTAGAATATTGGGTGTATCAATCTTCCTCCTTATTTCTTCTACAAACATTGGTATTGGTTGTAATCGATGGGTGCATGGAAGTGGTTCATAATGGCGGCAGCGATTTTAAAATCGTTGAAGAAATGCGGCAACGCATTGTTAAAATATTTTTGGCGAAACAGTTTAAAATCTCGCTTGAATCTACCGTTAACCACTTCCACCACCCATCGGCACATGGTCACCTTTCTAGATTCGTTTGCTTGTGCGGTAGTTAGTTGAGATTCCCCTCTGTTCTTTGAAGGGGGAACGTGGTATTCATACCCACAAGCTTCAATATCGCCAAGACTGTCTCTAAAGCCACGATCTAGTATAAAAACATCGTTGGGTTCCAACAGAACGTGTATTGGATTTTCATTGTCGTTCATAATGCTGCTCATTATATTGGCATCTGTCTTCGTGGCTGCGTACGGCCCCTTTACATCAATGATGTATCCATCTGTGCAGACTATCAAAAAGGGCTTTAGCAGATTTTGAAACTTGTGCAAACTGTATGATTGTCGCTGAAATAAGAAGTTTGCACTTTTATGTATGTAAATATATGTTCCGTCGCATATTAATATTGCCTTGGAGTTTTGGTCGTCTCCATATATTGCTTTTGGTATTATGAGGTTCCTTTCTTTAATATTATTTCTTGTTATGTGATCAACTCCTAGATGAAGGACCACATAATCTTCGGTAAGGCAATCACGCGCTTTATTCATAAGGCTTTCTAAGTTTTGCCTTGTCATATTAAATAGCGTTGCAAGCCTTTCGTTGGGGTCGCCGGTGCGTAGTTTTATTAAAAATATACCCAATGCAGTTCTGCGATTTCTGCATCTTTGGACCAGAGAGGGTGTTTGCTCTAAAATTGTGTCGAACTGTTCATTATTACGTCCAGTCCAAAAATGCATCTCTTCGTCGGATAGCGCACCTCTGGTACTAAAATCCAATCTGGAACCACGTTGTACGGCATTTCTCAACAGGTCACAAATGTCACCAAACTGCGCTGCATTAAAATCATGAGTGACGTGACAATTCTGTGGAAGTTCAGCCCAGTTATTATTTTCGAGGTGTTCTTGACATACTCTTGCACCGTCAGGGATGTAAAGCCTATACTCACAAAACGTGTGTATCTTAATAACATTCGGGATCCTATGACGGGTTCGGTTTTGACAGTTATTGAATATACAATGCCTCGGTGTGTTTGGTGCTCTTGAATACTCGGGAACCTGAATCATTTGTGCATCCTGTTGTACTGGTGCTACAGGTACTTCTTGAATAGGAGGCGGTCTAATGGCATTTTCAGCCCTTTGCCAACATCGGTGGCATACGTTTCGCGTATTGTCGAAAACAACCTGAAAAAAAAAAACTTGTTACCAACTTCTAACAACTAATAGACAAAACGGCAAAATAAGGGGTGTAAAAAAAAAACAATGAGTGTGTTTACGCTGGAATGTGACCCCCGTCCCGCACGCACACCGCACTATTGCAAATGACGTCATAGGCTCAGGTATAAATACTTGGACGGGTACAACCATTCATTTGCATGTAATAAAAACAATAAAACGTTTAGAAACGAGGCACTATTTTAATGTTTAAAAATGAGATACTTTTTAATATAATTAATTCATGCTCTTACCTCTAAGACTGCATTTTCTTGAATATAAGCTGCTAGTTCTGGCCATAGTATTGGTAGATTATCAGCCAAAAGATGACGCTGATATCTACCACGGTAGAACCCTCTACGACACATTACACAGTTGTTGCCAGGTTCCATTTTCGCAACAGTTCACTTTAAACATTTAAACATTCAGTGCACAGCAGAAGTCCAAAAGAAAGCCGGGGTCAACGTAAAAAAACTGTAATCGGAGTCCAAAAACAATGCCAGGGTCGTATATAGTCGCTGAATACAATGGGGAGACGGGGAAGCGTAGTCACACACACAAAACAAACAAACGACTGATGTCTCTCGCGCGACCGACGCGACGCTTGCCTGCGCGCATTCACTGCCCCCTCCCCGCCTCCTATCGCCGCCGCCCCGCCGCCGCCGGCAACCTCCTCACGTCTACCTCTCGCTGGTTGTGTGTCCGAAAATGTGACGAAATATGAAACCGAAATGAAAATAAAGTATCATAAAAACAACATATTGCGTTTAAAATAAGTGATATTTTTATTCGGATTGGTGGTACCATAGAACTCTAAACCGACAAACGATAGGAACTTGGCTCCATAGGAACTTTTACTCGGGCTACTAAGAGCTATCCAACGACGTATCACATATTGCTATTGGAAGTGGGTACCAAAGTGTTGCATCATCCTTTCGTTACGAAGCAATTTTTATTAGTTACTTAACAGTGTCGCGTTACTAACAGGCGTTGCTACTTAATTGTATTTTAAAAATAATTGGATGCCCCAAGCCCTTACGAATTACGTATTCAAATATTTTAAATATAATAAAGATGACATGAACAATAAGTCTAGCTCAGTCAGGCTTTCACCTCGTACGAAAACTTGGAAGGTCGAGAAATTATATTACCTCTATTTGATTTAATACATCATAGATGTATTAAATCCATACATCATATCATCATCATATTAAATCCATACACATACATCCATTAAATACATCTATGATGTATTATATTTGATTTAATACATCATAGATGTATTAAATCAAACAGATGTATTTCATGCAATGATTTCATGCATGCATTTCATATGACGTTCATTTGACAGAAAAAATAAATTCATACAAGTAAAAGTTACGCCATCTTGATTTCAGAATATTTTGTGCTGCGGAAAGCCAATGTCGAGTTTTGCCGGGGAGTACAATGGGTGACGTTGTGGAACTTGTAATATTTCATAATTTGTGTTGTCTCGGTTTTTAATGTGTAATATTGGTAGAATATTAACCATTAAATATTCGTTAACGTGCACAAGTGTGGGCAAGTGGTACAACTTCTAACAATGTGCTATTTTGTGTTTCCCGCCAAAACTCCCTAGGAACTTTCAGTAAAGCGTCTACCACTGTATACTGAATCGACTGACATGACTCATTGTCTGTACTGACTATATATTTGGACTTTGACTAGACTTTAGACTTGACGATATAGGAATCCAGTGTTGAAAATTGAAACGAAAGTTCTATTTCCCGCCTTTTTTACTTGACACTGGCAAATGGTTTTAAGATAAGCCGACGCCATATATATATATATATATATAAAAAGCCAATGTCAAAATGACAAGATGAAAAATGTCAAACCTCGACTGCCCCAAACAACCCCAAAAGGAGGGCAGTTTAAGTGTGGACACATTTTGCCTCGACATGCCTCGTCTATAATATTTAGGTCTATGATTTCATGCGCTTATACATTTAAAGTAAATATTTTCGAGGGTCCGAGTAATATTATTTCTGTGTTCTGACCGCAAATCGTCTATTTTTCTTGATCGTTATTTTCCAGATGAAAATTTAATTCATAAAATATCTGAACGAGATATAGGTTGGCGTAGCGATTACCCGAGTTTATATTTTATTTATAAAAATTACGTTACAATGTTAGCATGTTATCTTAAATACAAGAAAATACGGCACGACTGGGCCGGTTCGACCGGATAAATACCACGGCCTTACAGAAAACCGGCAGCTTGCGCTGTGTTTCGACGAATGAGTGAGGTTACCGCAGGCCATGGACAGCGGTAATTGCTTGCCATCAGCCATACGTCTGCTCCTTTCCTAGTCCATTTAATAATAAAAATAAACATTTTTGTTTCCAGTAAAGATCTTAGGTAACTTTAATGGCACGTAACTCTGTTCGTCTGTTCCGCTACCACACCTAAACCACCGAACGGATCTAGATGAAATTTAGTACAGGGATAGAGTAGGTCATGGAAAAGGACAGATGCTACTTTTTATTGCAGTAAAATGTACGGTTCCTGCGCGTTCAGGCATTTCTGCGCGAACGAAATCGCGGAAAAAATAGAGTACTTTACTATAATAATAATATTTATCTTTCACTAAACTTAAAAACCCTGGACTTACTGTTTGAGTGGGTCCGGGACATCCTGGGATAGTTATGTTAGACAACAGACCCGTTATCTGTTGCCAGTTGTCTAACACAACTATCCGGGATTGGGTGATGCTTGAGCAATAGGGATGTTTAGCTTATAACCTTCATCTATAAGCTCACCTATTCGTGGCTCATAGTCATAATCGATGAAGAAAACACCAAGTGGACTTGTAAACATATATATAATTCACCTCAAATACATAGCTCTACACCTCTACAGCTCTTCACACCAATTTTCGTATAAGCGACAATCCATGTCGCTGTCTTATATCTAGGTTCGACAATCGATATATTACTCACTAGCTTTTGCGCGACATCGTCCGCGTGGACCCGTGTCCACGTTATTAGGCCAGATATTTAGTTTCATGGAAATCGGTGAATTTTTTTAATTTTCACTATACAAACTTTCAAGCCATATATTTTTACATCCTTAGGGTTTACACGGTACACCTTCTCGACTCGCTGATAACGGCAACTGTTGAGGGGAATATCTATACTCTGTTAAGATACAATTTAATATTTTTGTAAACAAAAATACAGTAGGACCCTCTAAAGATATTAATTTAAATGACACTATAATATTTACAGCGCAATAAATACAATGAAACATTAATTTGTTCAAAAGGAATTGGGGGTTTTTAAAAAAATATAAATAAAATACGTTTATTTCAGGCCCATAATATAGTTAGTATATAAAGAACTTGGCGCTCAGCAGATTCAGGATGTGGTGTGGTGGTGTTGGGGCTTCCACGCGTGCGGAACATCAGCATGCGATGCGACGCCGCAGCACGGTGTGAAAACCGTCTGTGTGTGCATGTGCAAACATCGCAGGCGCACTACAGTAGCGAGCGAGCCCCACCAGCACCCTGAACGCGTTGTTATACTGTATTCGGAGAGCGTTGTGGCCCGCTGCGTGTAGCTGACCCACAGACTGTTTTTATCCGCTGTTTAAAAAAGTGGCGACCACAAACCAAAATACTATTAAGTAAATTGTACAATTTTTATTCACAATTCATTTTTCATTCATTATTTAAGTTCAAATCTATGGAGAAGTGGAGATAATTAACATTATTTTATTAATGTTCTTGTTAAGGACAGCGGCCTCGTAACGAAAAACATGAGTGAATTTTAATGTGAACAATAAACGTGTAATTAAAACGGTACGTAAAACTAGAATAGTGGACACTCAGTGACTATATGTATAGATTTATATGGCATCAGTGTGGAAAAATAGTGTTAAAATGGTGTTTTATCAAGTGCGGGTTATTTGATTATATATTTTTAACTAAAGCTAATTTTAACGTAGCTTCTTTTGATTTATATAAATAAACGTAGTACATAACGTGTAGTATAGCGCTTAAGGTTATATAATAAATGGTTAAGAAATTATTACGAAAACAGTGGTAAAAATGTACAACATTTCATATAAGTTGAACCTTAAAATGTAAATAACTTTTCTATAGAATAAGATGTTTAGTATATAAGGGTTTATATGTCTGGTTATGATAATAAAGTATTTCACACAACGCGTTTTGCTTCACCTGGCTCATGGAAAATGGGGAAAATTATGGAAAATAGCCGTATAGAGAGGTAAAAATGAAATGGAAGATCGGCCCGAAAGAGGCGTACGGGCGGGGCTCTCTATACGGCATTGCCATGAGCCAGGTAAGCGAATCGAAAAAGTGAAAAAACGTTCTCCTCAAATAAGTGTTTTATTATCGCCCCGGCTCTGCCCAAATCGGTGTAACCTTGCTATCTTCGAGTCTAATCTGAGCCGGCGGTTGAACCCCTGTGAATTTATACAGTCCTGTACAGTAGTGCGTGGTCCTTTGGCGAGCCGAATTTCAAGATCGAAGAAAAATTCGAAGTCCATATCAAGTTGAAAATAACGAAGACGGCACTTAGAAAATTTTCGTCAGCTGTTCTGAACATAGAAAAATTTCCGAAGATTCAAGATAGAAATTTTTACGGAAGACTGGACTTAGAAAATTTTCGTCAGCTGTTCTGAACATAGAAAAATTACCGAAGAATCAAGATAGAAATTTTTACTGAAGACTGGACTTGAAAATTTTCGTCAGCTGTTCTGAACATAGAAATTTTTTGAAGATTTAAGTCAGAACATTGGAAACTTTATCAAGATTTATCAACGGGAATCAACGCCAGGGATTAGATTGGACTCAGAAGATCGGACTCGAGGATACAAGGATACACCGCTGCGAACGGAAGCAAGGATTCGCAGATTTTTCATCGGAAAAACCTCCCGAAGATTCTTGAAAAGGAAGATTATTATGGAAGATTAACATTGAAGATTAACATTGAAGATTAACATTTGAGATTAACATTTGAAGATTAACATTTGAAGATGGTTATAACAAGAAGTCAGAGTGGGGCCGAGGAGAACCAGCAGCAACCACATCGATTTCCGGATCCGCCACGATCGCCGTCCGCTGCCGCTACAAGCCAGCCGCCGCCGACCGAGGGAAGAGCGGATCTGCTTCAAACTATTTTGAAACCGAGACCAGGTACCAGCAAGGCGCCTGCATCCTCGGAAGTACGAACCCTAGCCAGAAAGAAGGCTATTTCAATTAGATCGCGTCGATCGACAGCAAGTGTCGTCGCGCGTATGCATTACGAGGCGGAGGAGAAACTCGCCGCTCTTCGTAAGAAGGAACTGCAGATCGAAGCAGAACTTATAAAGAAGAAGCTCGCCGCTGACGTCGCCGCTGCAGAAGATGGTAGCAGCCCCGACGACGACGAGCCATCAGAACAGGTGGAGCAACGTGTCCGAGCCTGGCTAAGCGAACAGGGTCCCGAACCCGAAGAGGCTAGACAAGAGCCGACATCAACGGAAGAAAGAGAGACGCCGAAGCCAGAAGACATGCCACCGAAGGGAGCCCAGAAGACGAGGTTCGAGTGGCCGCAGCAACGCCGCCCACGCTCACCCACACCGCCCACGTCTAGGGCTAATGGAGTGGAACAACTTGCCGAAACATTGGATAAACTGCTAAACCAACGCCAGTCGCGCCACACTACGGAGTTGCCCATATTCTCGGGCGCTCCCACTGAATGGTTGCCATTCAAAGCAGCCATGGAAGACACCACTGCGTTCTACAAGCTCAAGCCGATCGAGAACTTAGCTCGTCTGAGAAGCTGCCTACGGGGAGAAGCAAGAGAAGCCGTGGCACCACTGCTGAGCGTCGCGACGCCGCCTGAACAAATTATGAAGACCTTGGAACAATGCTTCGGTCGACCCGAGGTTATGGTCGATCGCATGATGGAAGATCTGGAGAAGATACCGAGGCTCGGAGGTTCGGCGGCAGAACTCAACCAATTTGCAGTGAAGATTCAGAACATGGTAACCATCCTGAGGAAGCTGAGGCACGGGTATCTCTTTAACCCATTGCTCACGAGAGACATCCTCGAGAAGCTCAGCCCATACGAGAAGAGCAAGTGGTACGACTACGCAGAAGAGACGTCGCGCTTCAGGAACGAGCCCGATGTCGTCCTTCTCTCTGAATTCTTAATGAGAGAAGCGGACAGGGCGCTGCGCTACGGGTTCAGCACGGCACTGAAGAAGGAAACACCGCGTCCACCTCCTAACAAGAACGAAGCCCGAACGAGGAAGCCAGTCTTCGCGATAGCAGACGAGGGCAGGGATTCGCCGAGTCGCAGCCAGCCAAAGAGAATACGCGAGGAGTCAACGAAGTGCCCGATATGTGCCGAAGATCACGCTCTATTTCGCTGCGCTGCTTTCAAGAAACTGAGCATGCAAAAGAGATGGGACACGGTCAAAAAGGAAGGGCTGTGTTTCCGGTGCATACGAAGCAGGCACAGAAGATACAACTGCAGGGCGAAGCCGTGCGGCGTGAAGGGCTGCAACTTGCCTCATCATGCGCTGCTGCACGAAGACAGGTCCGGCGGCGCCCCACAGACAGAGGACGCCGTGATTACCGCATCGGTCACCTCCGACCGTGCGGTGAAACTCAAGATGAGAAGAATTCAAGTTGTCGGTCCACGGGGCGAAGCGGATATCTTCGCGCTGTTCGACGAGGGCTCGACAGTGACACTACTGGATGAAGACGTCGCGAAGGCTATCGGCGCAGACGGCCCACCGAAGGTGCTGAGAATGCATGGGATCAATGCCGAGAGAAGGGAAGAAAAAAGCCGACTCGTACAACTTGGCGTACGGGGTCACGACGGTACCAGATATGACGTCACTGCGAGAACCGTGGCCGGATTGAACCTACTTACTCAGTCCGTCCCGGAATCACTGTTTCGACTTGCTCACCTGCACGATCTCAAGAACGAAGAGATATGCTATGAAGACAAGAAACCCCAACTTCTCATCGGCACGGACAACTGGCAGCTCATTGTATCCAGGGAGCTGAGGATCGGCAAGAGAAACCAGCCTGCAGCCTCGAAGACGAAGCTTGGCTGGGTAATCCATGGAAGCATCCCCAGACGCCTCATAAAGCAGGAAGAACACGAGAACATCCTGCACGTGTCTACGATCGAGACCCGAGGCGAACGACTGGAGGAAATGGTGAAGAAACACTTCGAAATAGACGCACTGGGAATAGCGTCCAAGGCTAAGCTGAGCGACGAGGAGCAGCGAGCCATCGACCTCTTTGGCAGAACGGCCAAACGAACGGAAGACGGTCGATTCGAAGTGGGACTTCTGTGGCGCACGAACGGCGTCAAGCTGCCTCTTAGCTACAATACTGCGCTAAAGAGGCTCAAGAACTTGGAACACAAGCTCAAGAAGAACCCCATGGACGAGGCGCAGTATCATGGACAGATGAAGAATCTCATAAGCAAGGGATATGCGGAAAAATGCGACGGGACAGAGGCCGGAAGTGACATCACATGGTACCTGCCGCACTTCCCGGTTAAAAACCCAAACAAGCCGGGCAAGTTGCGACTGGTTTTCGACGCAGCAGCGAGAACAAACGGCGTGAGCCTCAACGATCACTTGTTAGAGGGGCCTGACCTTCTGACCTCACTGCCGAAGATATTGTTCCGGTTCAGAGAGGAAGCCGTCGCTGTGAAGGCCGATATAGAGGAGATGTTTCTTCGTGTCAAGGTCAGGAAAGAAGACCAACCGGCCCAGCTGTTCCTGTGGAGAGAAGACGAAGGCGAACCGCCGTCCACATACAAGATGGTGGTAATGATCTTCGGAGCATCGTGTTCACCGTTCCTGGCACACTCAGCCCGGAATCGGAACGCGGAAGAGTTTGCCGAATCGCATCCCGAAGCTCATCGCGCTATCACCGAAGCCCACTACATGGATGACTACGTAGACAGCTATCCAGACCACCAGAAGGCCATGCAGACCGTGGAACAAGTGGACCAAATACATAGGAAAGGTGGCTTCCACTTACGAGGCTGGACGAGCAACGACCGGAGGGTGCTAGAGGGACTGCCTGAAGACCGCCTGGCCGAGGACACTACACAGCGTGTCACCAAAGACGAGCAGAAGACCTTGGGCATGCTATGGGACTCCCGAGGCGACAAACTAAGATTCAACACGTCGCTCTCCAGAGTCCATAAGGAGGTTCGCGAGCTACAGCGCGCACCGACAAAGAGAGAGGCCCTCAGCACGGTGATGAGCATCTACGACCCGCTGGGACTGCTGAGCTGCTACACGATCACCGCCAAAGTCATCCTACAAGGCTTGTGGCGTCAGAAGCTGGATTGGGACGAGTCGCTACCCGCTGAGTCAGCCCAAGATTTCGCCCGTTGGCTGACCGACATGGAGTACATCAGTCAGCTCGAGCTACCCCGGAGTTACAACGGGGGGAGTCCGACGAGAGGCCGACAGCTGCACGTGTTCTGCGACGCGAGTAAGGACGCATACGCCGCAGCCGTCTATTGGAGATTGGAACAAGAAAATGGGGAAGTACGAGTCGTGTTGGCCGCCGCCAAGGCCAAGGTGGCGCCGCTGAAGGCACAGACAATACCAAGGATGGAGCTACAGGCTGCCCTGGTCGGAGCGAGGCTGGGAAACGCAGTCGCAGCAGAACACAGGTGGAAAACGGACACGGTTTTCTACTGGATCGACGCACAAGTGGTTCTGTGTTGGATACAGAACGGCAGCCGCAAATACACACCGTACGTCGCGCATCGGCTAGGGGAGATTGCCGAGCTGACGTCCGTTCACCAGTGGAGATGGCTGAGCACGAAGAGCAACGTCGCCGACTTAGCCACCAGAACGGGCTACGTTCCGAAGAGCGACGAGGACCCTTGGTTCCGGGGGCCGGACTTCCTGCGCAGGCCGATGAACGAGTGGCCCGCGGAGAGTCCCGCTAGAATCGAAAATCAAGAAGAATACGTCGCCTTCCACACCACGGAGGCGAGCGAGCTGAGCTGTCTACCAGACGTGACGCGCTTTTCAAACTACGAGCGCCTCGTAAGATGCACGGCGATGGTCTTGCTGTTCGTCGAGAAGTGCCGAGATCGTCGGGCCCACCTCGACGTACGACACCTGGAGAGGGCCGAGAGGTTGTGGTATCAAAAATCACAACGAGACAGCTTCGCACAAGAAATCGAGAAGATGGCAAGTGGCAAGACGGTGCCTAGATGGAGCTCCTTGTACCGGCTCAACCCGGTGTACAAGGACGGGCTGCTCGTACTAGACGGAAGGATCAAAGCGGCGCAGGTGCCGGCCGAAATGAAAAACCCTATCATCCTGGATGGAAGACATCGCTTCACAAGGTTACTGGTGGCAAGGGAGCACGCCAGAGCGGGACACGGGAGCCGCGAGAGAGTCGTGAACGACCTCAGGCAGAAATTCTGGATATTGAAGGTGCGGCCGACGGTGCGTACTATCATGAGCCGATGTGCGTTCTGTCGGCTACGACGGGCACACCCGAGGACCCCGCCAACTGGAGACCTGCCAGCCGAGCGCCTGGGGGCGTTCCAGAGACCATTTTCGTACTGTGGTCTCGACTGTTTCGGCCCGATGACGGTCACCATCGGCCGACGTCACGAGAAGAGGTGGGGAGCTCTCTTCACATGTCTGACGACGCGGGCAGTCCACCTGGAGCTGGTGGCTTCGCTGTCGACGGACTCTGCACTGATGGCAATGAGAAGAATGGCTGCGCGGCGAGGATGGCCGGCAGTCATGTACAGCGACAATGGGACAAATTTTAGAGGCGCGGACGTCGAGCTGCGGCAGGCGTACGCCGAGTGGGCGCCGGCTATGGCTCAGCTGGGCCTCACTCATCGGATGCAGTGGAAGTTTACACCGCCCGGGGCGCCGAGTCAAGGAGGTGCCTGGGAAAGACTGGTGAGGTCGGTGAAAACCGCCCTGCTAGCCACGCTGAACGAGAAGTCGCCCAGGGAAGAGGTACTCCAGACACTGATGGCCGAGGCGGAGTACTCAGTGAACGCTCGACCGCTTGTGCACGTATCGGTGGACCCCAACGACCCGGAGGCGATTACACCGAATCATTTCCTCCTCGGGTCGTCCACCGGACTGCCGTACGTCGGACCGTGTGTGCCGGCGGACAAAAAAACATGGAGGGTCGCGCAAGCCCTTGCCGACGAGTTCTGGAGGCGCTGGGTGAAGGAATACCTTCCCACGCTCACACCACGCTACGGGGCCCCGCTGAGCAACCGAGTCCTTGTACCAGGGGACCTGGTTGTCGTGGTCGACCCGACGCTGCCGCGTAATACGTGGCCGCGGGGGGTCGTGCACCGAGTCTACCCCGGCCAGGACGGACAAGTGCGCTGTGCGGACGTTCGCACGCGCAGTGGCGTGTTCCGGAGGCCGACGTCGAAGCTGGCGGTGCTGGAGGAGGCGCCGCAGTCGCAGTTGCGACCGCTGGCGGAGCAGACGGAGCCGGGAGCGGAGCGGACGACGCCGGGGACGGCGCCGGGCGCGGAACGAGCGTCGGAGCAGCCTACAGCGAGCACGGACAGCTCGCAGTCGCCGGAGCGGCCCGCAGCGAGTCCACACAGCTCGCATTCGCCGGAGCAGTCTGCGGCGGGCGCGGACGGCCCGCAGTCGCCGCCGGAGCAGCCTATAGCGAGTCCACACAGCTCGCAGTCACCGGAGCAGTCCACGGCGGGATCGGCGAGCCCGCAGTCACCTGAGGAGGCTGCGTAGACCCTGGCTACTGCGCCGGGGGGAGGATGTTAAGGACAGCGGCCTCGTAACGAAAAACATGAGTGAATTTTAATGTGAACAATAAACGTGTAATTAAAACGGTACGTAAAACTAGAATAGTGGACACTCAGTGACTATATGTATAGATTTATATGGCATCAGTGTGGAAAAATAGTGTTAAAATGGTGTTTTATCAAGTGCGGGTTATTTGATTATATATTTTTAACTAAAGCTAATTTTAACGTAGCTTCTTTTGATTTATATAAATAAACGTAGTACATAACGTGTAGTATAGCGCTTAAGGTTATATAATAAATGGTTAAGAAATTATTACGAAAACAGTGGTAAAAATGTACAACATTTCATATAAGTTGAACCTTAAAATGTAAATAACTTTTCTATAGAATAAGATGTTTAGTATATAAGGGTTTATATGTCTGGTTATGATAATAAAGTATTTCACACAACGCGTTTTGCTTCACCTGGCTCATGGAAAATGGGGAAAATTATGGAAAATAGCCGTATAGAGAGGTAAAAATGAAATGGAAGATCGGCCCGAAAGAGGCGTACGGGCGGGGCTCTCTATACGGCATTGCCATGAGCCAGGTAAGCGAATCGAAAAAGTGAAAAAACGTTCTCCTCAAATAAGTGTTTTATTATCGCCCCGGCTCTGCCCAAATCGGTGTAACCTTGCTATCTTCGAGTCTAATCTGAGCCGGCGGTTGAACCCCTGTGAATTTATACAGTCCTGTACAGTTCTATAAATATTCGTTGAAATGAGTTAAATATCACAGTATCACTACCTCCTGCAGATATACGACCTATGCCGTTGTCATCCAGAAGATGCGATCATGGTTACATCTAACCTAATTATATCTTTGGTCGCCATGGCTAGCGGGCCACGCGATTTCCCTAGTATCCAAACAATTACAAAAGACCGCCTAAAAGGAGGCGGTCCTTTGTAGTTGTTATGAGATAAGAGGCGGATATAATATATATATATATATATATACGAGGGCTGCACTAAAAGTATCGGGAATGGAATATTTCCACTGTTCCTGTCATATTAAAATCTTTTTAATTTAAAACTCCTTGGTTTTAAAATTCGAATACCGTTTATTTATTTAAAAAAAGATTCTCGGTCTTGTCACAAGGTCTTGTCAAACTTGTTTAGTCGTTGTGAAAATGGAATTGACTCGAGAAAATTCTAGAGCGATGATTTATTATGACTTTCGAAGTGGTATAACACAAAAACAGTGTGTTGACCGGATGATTTCTGCATTTGGTGATGAAGCCCCATCCAAAACCACAATTTATCGCTGGTTTGCTGAATTTCAACGTGGACGTGTCAAGCTCAGTGATGATTCCCGTCAAGGTCGTCCAAAAACTGCAGTCACCCAAGAAAACGTTGATGCTGTGCGTAAGCTGATTGAGGAAGATCGACATGTGACATACCGCGAAATTCAGGCAACTTTAGACATTGGCATGAGTCAAATACAAATAATCTTGCATGAACAATTAGGTGTAAAAAAGTTGTTTTCCCGATGGATACCGCATTTGCTCTGTGAAGAGCAAAAAGCGGCTCGCGTTACTTGGTGCGTCAGAACTCTCAAAAGATTCCACGCAGGATCCTCAAATGCTGTATACAACATCGTATCAGGTGACGAATCCTGGATATACGCGTACGAACCCGAAACAAAAAATCAGTCACGAGTTTGGGTGTTCGAAAATGAGTTAAAGCCAACAAAAATTGTTCGTTCACGAGTGTTGCAAAAAAAATGGTGGCCACGTTTGTCTCCAAAACCGGCCATGTTGCGACTATTCCTCTTGAGGGACAAAGAACGGTTAATGCAGAATGGTATGCTAACATTTGTTTGCCACAGGTCGTTTCCAAACTCCGTAAAGAGAACTGCAACCGCCGCATCATCCTCCATCACGACAATGCGAGTTTTCACACCGCGCACAGAACAAAAGAATTTTTAGAGCAAGAAATCATAGAATTATTAGACCATCCGCAGTACAGCCCCGACCTAAGCCCTAATGATTTCTATACTTTCACTAAAATAAAGAATAAATTGCGTGGTCTTCTTCTTCAGGTGATGAAATTTTCATCACCTGAAGAAGCTGTGGACGCCTACAAAACGGCCATTTTGGAGACCCCAACTTCCGAATGGAATGGTTGGTTCAATCATTGGTTCCATCGTATGGAAAAATGTGTAAAATTTCGCGGAGAATACTTCGAAAAGCAATAAATACATTTTTAAATAGTAATGTTGTGTCACTTCCTTGATTCCCGAAATTTTCAGTGCCGCCCTCGTATATATATATAAATTATTTTTTTAATGTTTCGGGTATTATCCCAAATTGGTCCTTTTAACATGAAAGTGGTGATCTGATAATGGGATCAACTAGTTTTAAGTAAGATTTTGCACCAAGGTATACCTGGATCTAAAAGTACTGAACAGAACTCTTGACTCCTTATACATACATGTTTGGGGATTTCGACGTTGTTCAAAGAACTGCAAGCATATGCCACTGTGTCAATTACAGTAATCATTATCATCATCACCACTATCTTCACACGAAACACCAACATATTATTATGATAACATAGGGACTAACTACTCATTAGAGTTATGTGCACCGATATCAATGTCCTTGTCTATAATATATTTATTTAATGCTTACTCCAAAATTTTCAGCAGATCCGCAGATCGGTAATGCATATTTGGTGAAATACCACGGCCTCTCAGAAAACTGGAATGAAATAACGTGCGAGTTTGTTTTGCCGAGAGAGTGAGAATGAGAAAAGCAGAAGCATTTTTGTATTTATAACTTTCTTAAAATATGTTTATTATAATGTAGATTATAAATTTAACTAAAAGATATAAAATATTATTTTTATACAAAAAATTAAAACCGACTTCCAAAGTAAAAAAAAACACAAGAGAGTATGAAATAAAACTTATTTTCTAAATAATTACCCTTTCAATGTTGGCTAAAATTTTTACTATTTCTCTTCTGAATATTCTTAATTTTGAAATCGGCACCAGCCTAAACAATATCCTACAATATTTTTCAGAACTCACGTTCAAATTTATGGGTACCGACTTCAAAATTAAGAAGATTGTGTACAAATATAGTTAAAATTTTAGCTTAATAAAAGGGGAATTATTTAGAAAATAAGTTTTATTTCATACTTCTTTGTGCATTTTTACTTTGGCAGTCGGTTTTAATTTTTTGTTTACGATACAAACTTTCAAGCCTTATTTTACACTCGCAGAGGGTAAATTATAATAAAGACTGAAACAATTATTTAACTAAATTTATTTAAGAGTGGTAATCTCAATTTTCATCGATATCGGTGCAGATTTAAAAAATATCTTACAAACTTTAAAGGGAAAATTTATCAAAATCCTTTCTTAGTGCGCGTCTAGATTGTAAACTACTGTCCAAATTTCACGTTTCTACTATTAGCGGTTACGGCTGTGCGAGCGTCTATACGTCAGTCAGTCAGTCAGTCAGTCAGTCAGTCAGTCAGTCAGTCAGTCAGTGGGGACATCTCCTTTTATATACATGTAAATAATAAACTAAGTTTTTATTTAAAGTAGTGTTATGTGCTAGATATTTAAATATTTTTAGAAGAAATTATTTTGAAGTCTCATTGAGATTGTCAAATTTGATTAAAATGGAAAAATGTTAATTTAATTTTATTTTTATTTTTATTTATTATGAAAACCAACAGCTTAATACAAATAAATTTTACAAGATTAGTATTTTACAAAGATATAGCCAATACATTTTAAAACAATTTCAAAATTAACTTTAGAGCTAGTAAAAAGCAAAAAATATAAAGATGTACAAAAGATTTTAAGTCAATTTATAGTAGTTTCTCGTATTTACAGGTATGATAATTTTTTATTTAATGTAGTTTTAATTGTGGCCTCCCCTGATCCGACATATAGATAATATAAATAGCGCAGAAAATGTTAAATTTGATCTCGACATAGTGTATACTATGTAACAGCGTCTTGCTCAAGTGCGGAGTGTATGTAGGCTGTCTTGTATTTCGCTTTATTTTGTGGCTCCAGTGTTCGCCGCTCGGGGATGAAATCACATTTGATATCGTCATTTGTTACGTAACAATATGTGCCTTTGATTGAAAACTCGAGAATTTAATCTGAGCCAGTGAGGTCGACCGAAATATCACATTGTCGTATCCTCGGTCACTAATATTTTTTATCTATATAATGTTCTTATTCTAATATATTTTTTATCTATATATTTTTTCTTTACGGTCTCAAGGTATTCTGCCATAGGACTGAAAAGCAGGGGCGTGCGCTCCATATAGGCAGAAATGCAGTGCTTTACTTGTCATTCACAGATATTTTAATAAAACGTTCGTACGTTTTAGATGACTAATAATTAATTCATAGTAAATAAATAAATTAAAAAAATATCATAACTTAAAAACGCCAATTTATTTTATAAATAGCAACTCATGCGGTTGCTTTGTGCAGGACAAATCATCGCATGTGTGTGTAATTTTCATACTTCGCAAACGCACACACCCATGAATATCGACATGATTATAAGCGGAACTCCAGCGGCAAGCGATGGCCTGGAAATTGGGGATAATTACCACTATCCCCAAACCCCATAAGAACCTGAGAAGGGCAGAGGGCTACCGCCCCATAACCCTCCTCTCAACCATTTCAAAAACCTTTGAAGTCCTTCTCCTCAAGCACCTTGCTCCCCACCTTCCTCCTCGCAAGGACCAATTCGGCTTCCGGTCGGAGCTGAGCACCACTCTCCAGCTGGTAAGGGTCATCCACCACTTGTCCGTTGCGGCCAACAAGAAAGAATCCTCGGTCGCAGTCTTCCTCGACATGGAAAAGGCGTTCGACTGTGTTTGGCATGAAGGTCTGCTCTTCAAGCTCATCCGAGCCAACGTCCCCCCCCCCTCTGGTAAGACTCATGGCATCTTTTCTTTCCGACCGCACCTTCAGGGTGCGTGTCGACGGCGTTCTTTCCAGCGAGCGTCCCATCACCGCCGGCGTACCTCAAGGCAGCGTGCTCTCGCCAAGCCTGTATAATTTCTACGCCAGCGACGTGCCAAAGGACCCGGGTACCACCGCAGCGCTATACGCCGATGACACGGCGTTCATCACCAGCTCGCTAACACCCGATCATGCCGCCCTGAAACTTCAGAGGACGCTGGACCTTCTCCCTGACTGGCTGAGCAACTGGCGACTGTCTATGAACGCAGGTAAGTCCCAGGCGCTCGCCGTCACCACGAGAACCAGGTTTCCAGCCCCTCTGAAGATCGGAGACGCCGAAATACCATGGGGAAGAACGGCGAAGTACCTAGGTGTCATCATCGACCGCCGTCTCTCCATGGTAGCCCAGCGACAGTCGGCAGTAGCAATGGCCAGAGCGGCCACCGCACAGCTGCACCCCGCATTCTCCTCTCCACAGATCCCCCTCAACATGCGGACGGCCTTGTACAAAACCTACATCAGCCCCCGCCTCACCTACGCAGCACCTGCGTGGCACCACTTGCTCTCCGCTCCCCAGAAAAGGACGTTGCAGAGAGCCCAAAACCGGGTGCTGCGCCACATCGCGGGCGCCCCCTGGTACGTCCGCAACACCACCATCGAGAGGGATCTTAGGATGGAAAGTGTAGAGGCCTTTGTGGCCCGACTCGCCAGACACATGTTCGCGCGAGCGGATGCCTCGCGCCTAGTCGAGCTGACCGACTTGGCGCCGTGGCACGCCCGCCCGCCCGACCGCTACATCCTGCCGAGGGACGCTGTCCCCCCGGCAGCCCCACCGGACCCCCGCCACCCCCGAAGAGGAGGAGCCCAGGCGCAATGATGCGCCCCCCCCACCCCCGAAGAGGAGGAGCCCAGGCGCAATGATGCGCCCCCCCCCACCCCCGAAGAGGAGGAGTCCAGGCGCTACGGCGCGCCCGAACACCGTCCTCGAAGAGGAGGAGTCCTGGCGCACTGATCTGCGCCACACCTGAGGCGCCTGTATAGGCGCTCCACCACCGCGGGATCGAAATCCCCCCCGCTTCTTCCCTCACACCGGTAGGAAACCAAACCTACCGGTGCAAACTCCAACTAATCGTCTGGGGCCTGTCAGGGTGGCAGCCCTCTTGCCCCCCCCGTCGCCTCCTTGACGCCCCTTCCCCCCCGACATATAAAGTCGGGGCCCGGAAGTTTTTCCCCTCACACTTCCCCCCTTTTCCCCAGGTCGTTCGCGTCCGCGGTCCGGTAAACGCGGCGCGTGAGGGAGTGGAACCACACACGTTTCCCGGCCCCCGGGTCGGGACCCCCACGCGCCGCTTGGAGCCGACCGCAGGTTTCGGTTGGGCCTGGATTGGCACACGTCATTCCCTCGGAATTTGTGGTGCCCCCCCACGGGTTTCCCCCGCGCTCTGCCGCGGGGGGTCTTCCCAAAAAACTTGACTCTTTGCGCCCAGTATTCGTACTGGGCGCGTCATCCCAATTAGAGGGGCTATGCCCCTGATGTTGGTAATCCGCCGTAAGGCCCTTTTCAGGGGCCCGGCGTCGTGCGAGAAGAGTCTCCTTCTCAAGCGATGGCTCTCGGCTTCGGTTCGGCTATCCGATCGCTTCCGAAAACCGCCAAACTGGTTTGTCGGAAATTATTCGTTGCCTATAATCCGAGTAAAAGAATAGTCGGAAATCTAATAAATCACGTATGCACATTAAGCATTTTTGTTTAGTAAGGTTTTATTTGTTTAAATAGAAGAAACGTTTTGTGTTTCGCGGGGGCCATATTGCATATTTCATGTGATAAGCATTGTTTACAATTTAATCGCTCCAGTTTATTTATAGTTTTCTTAAAAGATTTTTCATTTTAACATTTGAAAGTTTATTACTGAGTTTCTATAATAATTGTAGTGATTTGCTTTTACTAGTGCGTTTGTTGATGTTTTTAAAACGTTATCTGATTGTGAGGTTTGTGTTGAAAATGTGTGTTTATTAAAAATTAAAAATAACAAGTTCTTACAATTGTCATTCAGTGAAAAGATTCAAATTCTGTCTAAAGGTAGATGTGTACCCGAGTTACAACAATTAAACCAGCAAAAAAATAATGTAACTTGAAAATTTCATCTTAAAATTTATGAAACGTATAACTGGCTGTGTGGTTGTGTACATAAGGTTAAATTATATTGTTTTCCTTGCATATTATTTAGTAATTTAGATCGGGATATAGTAATCTCAAGTAACCGGAACCTTTAATATGTGAAAATTGAAGCTGACTGGTGAGTAGTTATAATATTTTAAAATATGCTTATTATTTAACTTATTAGAATTTCTTCCGCCGCGACGATCGATCGCTGTTTTGTCTGCGTTGCCGTAGAAGATGTACATGAATAGTAGTACATCTAAGACTTGCTCTGTTGGCATGGTTTCGACTTAGAGTCCGTTCGTCGCTTGGCTGTAGCTATGCTAAAAATCTATAAACGAAAAAGTTTTTGTGACCGAGTACTTCGCCGCATACCCAGTGTCATAATCCTGTGCACGCCACTGCTGAAAAGATTATTTGTGATTTGCGATGTTAATGTTGTTATATTACACCTGCTTATTATGAGTTGATTTTAAAACTTAGCTTTAAAATGACTTAAACAAGTTTGTATCAATTAACTCGCTAACAAGATCGCTGTGATTATTTAAATTTGAGTTAATTTGTACGTTCTTGAACATTGAAAATCGCATTGCGCAATGTTATTGTAGGTCTATGTAGTATTGTCGTAAGTTTAGAACCGGTGGTAGAACCGGTGGTAGAACAGGTGGTAGAACCGGTGGTAGAACCGGTGGTAGGACCGGTGGTAGGACCGGTGGTAGGACCGGTGGTAGAACCGGTGGTAGAACCGGTGGTGTAACCGGTAGTAGAACCGGTGGTAGAACCGGTGGTAGGCATCACGTATACCGACGACGTTCAGAAAGAGTGTAATAATACCAACTTTGAATAAAAAAATGTACTTTGACTTTAGCATCGCCTTCGCATTTAGGACCACTTCAAACTCGAACCGTCTTCCTTCCTTTTGTAACAAAATTCTAACTTTCAGATTTACAAAGGCACACGGATATTGTCTATACTAATATTATAAAGAGGCAAAGTTTGTTTGTTTGCATTGAATAGACTCCGAAACTACCGGACCAATTTTGACGCAATTTGTCAGAGATATAGAGTAGACCACGGGGAAGGCTACTTTTTATCGCGGTAAAATGTACGGTTTCCGCAACAATAACTTGATGCCCACGAAGTCGCGGGCATCATCTAGGTACTAAATAATCACGGAGAGCATCGTGCTATAATAAACAATATCAACGAGGTTGCTCATTATTCGAGTACCGCAAGATATTTCAGGTCAGGGTTGACCTCCCACGGCCGCTGATAAACTGATGGCGCGCGGCTACAGAGTAGTAAATAAATATATATACTTATGTACTGAGAAACAGCTTTATTAGAACGATCCAAATTTGAAAGTTTTGACGGCCCCTTCAACGGCCCACAATTTTTTCACACAGTTGTGGACACACACACCATGTAGCTGTTTATCTGTTCCTATTTCTTTAATCTGTGATGCGACGCTGTCATAAATAAGATCCTCGGAGCAAACATTAACTTCCTCGTTTATAAACTAGTTTCTTCAATACGTTCCAAGAAATAAATAAATAATAATATAAAAAAAATCAATTGACGTCAGGTGTAACACAGGTAAAATGTGACTCATGAGGTGAGAAAGAAGGCATCTCATTTTCCTGCGGCCATATTTACAGTCCGTGAGATGATGCAGGGTGGCGATGAAATATTTCATTGCTTTACCGAACTAAGTGTTAATACTTCGTTACCAAACTAACCACCGACACGTGAAGTATGATATGTCACTACCGTAGAAATGGGTTTTGTCAACAGAAGAATAGATAAAATGTAATTTTCTCTACACAATCTGTCATTTTCTCTGTTACGTAATTCGTAGACAAAACTCATTTCTACAGTTGTTAAAATCGCATGTCATCATCAGTGCGTGTACCTCACGTGATATAAACCTGTTTAATTAACAATAATAACATATGCATATTTACATAATGTGTCATTATTATGTCCAAAGTACAGTCTGATATAGTTATCTTTACAAAACTATTGTAAATGTAATATGTAAACAGATCAAATCAGGTACAAAATTATTATGTTAATAATAAGTGAAGAAAAAAACTTTCAGTCCAGTTTTATGAGAATTGTGCGAATGGAGGAGTATGATATTTGGCACAGTTACGTGGAGGAAGGTGTGCAGAAATCTTTTTTTTTAAATAATGCTTGGAAATACATCAAATTAATAAAAATAACAACAACATCCGACAACGTTTGTCAATCAGTCACAACATTAACATTTTTTTTATTTTTGAATATATGAAGCCTACGAGGGATGGCAGGATGCACTAGGTATATTTTGCGATCTTTCAAAGGCTTTTGATTGTGTAGAGCATGCAACGGTGATCAGGAAGCTAGACCATTATGGCTTAAGGGGCACATCACTTATACTGTTATAATCTTATTTAAGTAACAAAACACAAAGGGTTGAAGTGAATGGCAAGATGTCACCTGGAACCAAAATATTTTAGAGTCTTTCTTCTTCCTTGTCTACATAAACGATTTGCCTTTTCTTGTTAAAGATATACTAGAGATGGCTGTTAATAGCCAACGTGGTCTAGTGGTTAGAGCTTGGCTCTTGACTCGGAAGCCGTGGGTTCGATTCCCGCATTGGAACAACAAAAAAAATGTTGTTTCCAAGTTTGGTTTGGACAATGCAGGCTGGATCACCTGATTGTCTGACAAGAAATATGATCCATGCGTCGGATGGGAATGTAAAAAGTCGGACCTGCGCCTGATCTCCCGCCAGTCGTTCGGTTATCCGTCCCACTGGGTTATGAGAGTAAAGGAGGAGTGCTCTTGTGTAAAATACTCCTGCGTAACTGGCATGGTTTCAATGAAACCGACCACCGTCACCGGAACCGGTGTTGCGGAGTTATACTAGAGATAGTGTTATTTGCTGACGATACTTGACTCATTTATAAAGTGAAGCGACAGCGGTCGAACTATGACGGGGTAAATAATGCTCTCTCTGAAATAGTAAATTAGTTTAGTACTAATAATCGGCTTCTTAAAGCATCTAAAACAAAATGTTTAAAGTTTACCTTACCAAATGTGAGGCATGCACACGTACTATTGAATGATGCTAAACTTGACCTAGTGGACTCAACTGTATTTCTAGGTAAAACATTAGATTCTAAGTTACATTCTAAGTTACCACATATTGCTAACCTAGCGAATAGTCTCTGTTCTGCAGCATTTGCAGTCAGAAAATCTTTACAAAGTTCTGACGAAGCATCGGCACGGTTAGTTTATTTAGTTATTTCCATAGCAGAATGGCCTATGGTATCCTTTTATGGGGTAATGCCGCCGACATTCATTCTATATTTGTGCTGCAGAAGCGAGCTTTTAGAGCTTTTTATAAGATGTCCCCATATGCCTCCCTAAGAGAAAAATATAAAGAAATAGAATTCTGACTGTACACTCTCAATACATTTTTGATGAAGACAGCACACCCTGGGAATAAGATGACCTTATGAGGCAATTTCAGTTTACGAACTAAACAATGTACTTCTGTACTGTAATATATTGTAGATATTATAATTTAATTTTTTTACTTTTTTGTTTACATGTATCGTCTGTTTTTTTTAAAGAACAATTTTAATTATCCTTTTTATTATCCCTTCGCACCCTCGCGAGTTTCTTATGCCGGTTCTTCTCGCCGGATTAGGGTTCCGAACCGGTCGTAATTGTAATCCTATTTTTTTCTTTGTTTAAACATGACTACGTTAAAAAGACATGGAGGCTGGAAATCCAGTACAGTCGCCGAAGGCTACATAGAGGATTCAGTCCAAAATAAAAATAAAATTTCAACCAAATTAACCGAAACTATAAAACTACGCCCCAATTTGCTTCTGCCGACAACTTCCAGGGAGTGTCCGCGATGGAATCCATCGTCTGATAAAATACCAGAGTCTCCTACTTTTACAGAGATCCAGAACAGCCAAATTTCTCAAAATATATCAAACAACATAAATATTCCAAACAAAAATGTAACTTTTAATTTCACGAATTGTCCTAATTTGACTATTAGTTTTAAATAGGCACTACTAATATATTATTATCAATAAATAGTTTAGATATACAACTAGTTTTATTTTCCTCATATTCTAAATGAAAAGTAGAGTGTTTGCCACGGGTAAAAGAATCAATTCCTAATCGGACTATAGTCGGGAATTGATTCTTTTCAACCCTAGGCTAACAATCTACTATTCAACATCTGTTATACA
This sequence comes from Phengaris alcon alcon, assembly GCA_037179445.1. Classification (NCBI taxonomy): domain Eukaryota; kingdom Metazoa; phylum Arthropoda; class Insecta; order Lepidoptera; family Lycaenidae; genus Phengaris; species Phengaris alcon. Next base: position 758,125 of record JAYRCH010000231.1, read on the forward strand.
TTGTCTTGACTACGTTGTGGCTACTACTAGTTATTTATACTACTATTAGTTATTGGCTTCGTACCCCTAGGCCCGTATTAATAAAGCGTTCTTATCTCTAAGACAATTCTCAAGAAAGTACTTAAGATGTCGATTTAATTAATAGATCGTACTTAAGTACAGCTGTAGGAATGGCGTATCAAGTGAGTGCGAACGTACTAATAAATGAGAATCGTTACTCAAGTACGCTGTCAAACTTAATAGTTTGACTAGTTCTCAACTAATGTTGAGAACGCGGTTTCAGTACTAGTACAGTACAGTTCGCTTGGGCTACAGTACAATATTATTATTTGTTGTGTTTTTGGATGTCACAATCATGTAAATTAAAATCTAAATACTTACGATTAAACAAACTTAGAATTTACACTACTCAACACAAAATAAAGTTATAAAAATAAGACGCTTGTGGATACTTCTTCTTCTTTTTGAAGGCAATCACGGTTGCAAAGGTTTTGCACCATTCTGCCAGTGTCGAGTATTTATAGATTTTTTTTCGATTTTATTTATTTATTTACATTAAACGAATTGCCTATTTGATTTATATTAATAGCGCTTAATACCAAAGATAAAAGTCAAGACAAAAGTGACTTGATTTGACACTTGACAGCAGAACTTTTTTTCGCTGTCCAAAAAAACAATTCTCACTATATGATTCCCTCCCTCCTACAATTCGCCCTATCGACCTTAAATCTGTTCTGTGTTTTGTAAATACTACTCGAATGGCAATGATCCGCATTCCGTTTTACATAGGTAGTTGTTTTAAAAATATGGATATTAATATGTTAGAGAATAATAAATATTAATATCTACGTAAATGAGTGAAAAATCAGTTTTTTTCAATATAAAAAAAAGACTAAACTTTTTTTGATATTTATATTATTAAATATTAAATTTTTAAAAAGAAATATTGAAGGAATGTTTAATCAATAAATTCGTCCTTTGTCGTGTAGATGACGCTTAAAAGTTGAGTAAGTGATCTCAATAACGTTATCAACTGATACGGTCTCGAGATCATACTATGAATTAAAGACCATCTTAAGAAGCTAATCGTTACTTGCGACCGTTTCAGCCAAGAAAGGTCTTGAGAACGAGTTTGAGAACGGTTTATTAATACGGGCCTAAGCCTACGAACTTACGGAGCGGTTTTGAACCGCACCCGCCACGTTGCGGGCCCGCAGTTTCTGTAGAATGCAGATATGTATGTAAAAAATTAAAGCACAACTCACGGCGCGTTTTACGCCCGCGGTGTGCGCGGGTCACGCTGCTGGCGTCAGGCTGGACGGTGAGTAAGGCCCTACTACGAGTAATATATTATATAATATACTTAATAGCCATACTGACGGTTCGGTGCAAATCAAGCACTCATGGCCGTCACTAGTATCAATAGTGTCAACCCTTCTACCATTATAAATGTGAAAGCTTGTGAGGATGGATGAATGGATGGATAGATGGATGTGTTTGTTTTTCTTTCATTCAAAAACTACTGAACGGATTTGGATGAACTTTGGCATGGTAGTAATTCAAGCATGAATTAAAACATACGATACTTTTTAACCCAAAAAAGTACATTGTTGCCGTGGGATGCTCTATTAACGCGGGCGGAGCCGCGGGTAAGAGTCAGTCATTTATAATTTTTGCCTTACAAGTTAGCTTCAAGGCCGAGGCATTGGATTGGATTGGATGAGTGAACATTGGGTACTTTCAAGCACACATTTTGGATTAAGTACCAGGTCCAAAGTTCTCAGTATCTCGCATCATTCTGCATCATTCTAATAAAAAAATTCGCTCCAGCATGATCGTTTATTTGCGTCCAAAAAAGCCATCTAAACTTATTTGACAGCCTCTGTGTCTCAGTGGTTAGCGCGTCGGCGCTCAAGCCCAAGGTCGCAGATTCGAATCATGTCGAGGGAGCAAAAGGTTTTCAATGTTCCTGGGTAACGTGTGTATTAAATATGTGTATTATCCAATAAAATTTTTAAATATATTTCTATAGAATTTCCGTTGTCCGGCCCCAATAACACAAGTTCTTCGGATTCTTTTCATGGGGTCATATTGACGTGTCGTGAAGCGTCCAAAGATAAAGATATTATTTCATTTCCCAGACGCGAAGGTGACACCCGCGTCATGTAACCTCTACCAATACCTCATGACACAGGTCACATGTCGGCTGTCGGCAAAGGGCGAGTAAATAAACTCGCTTAGCTTTGAACGATAATCTCGTTACTGTGTTTGTTCAGGAGTTCGTCTGTGAGGACTGTGACGTCATTACTCATACTGCTACATGTCGTGGAACTCACAACAACAAAAAATGTTGTTTCCAAGTTTGGTTAGGACAATGCAGGCTGATCACCTGATTGTCTGACAAGAAAGATAATCCATGCGGTGGATGGGCAAGTAAAAAGTTAGTCCTGAGCCTGATTTCTCACCAGTCGTGTCGGTCGTCCGTCCCGCTGGGTTTCGAGCATAAAGGAGGAGAGAATGCTCTTGTGTACTGCACACACACACTTGGGCACTATAAAACAACTCCTGCGTAGCTGGCCTATTTTCAATGAAACCGGCCACCGTCACCGACAACGGTGTGGGAAGCTATTATTATATACGCGCAGATAAATTACTTTCTATTTCGTTTGGGAATGACAGAGGTTGTACGAACAAAATGTCGATTCCCGTATGTAACATATATCCTAGAGGCAGATAATGCACTTATAGTGCAACAGATGTACGATGTCTTCACTGACGTTCTGCTTGTTTCTTCTAAACTTGTTGTTTTTTTGTTATTTGTTTGTTTGTATATTATTTTGCCAGCATCGAGTAGGCTCCGAAACTACTGGACTACGAAACTACTAATTAATAAAATTTAGTACAGACATAGAGTAGACCACGGGGAAGGACATAGGCACCTTTTTATCTCGGTAAAATATACGGATCCCGCGTTTTCTTTTGTGAGCGCGAAGTCGCGAGCAACATCTTGTCTTCGATAAATTCCAACGGCGATAGAGACAGAGGTCAACGACAGGAGATCTACACTATAGGGGCTAGTTTTTTTACATTGATTTACGCTCATGAAACCAAAGAAAAAGTAATTTGAATGAAAAGAACAATACATTTTTTATTGATCATTTTCGTGTTTAAATAACATTTCGTGTTTAAAACAAAACCAGTCTAGTTTACAAATTAACACGAGCTGTCATTTACCAAACCCGAAGCAAACACATTCAGTGTCGCGGCCGGCCCCGGGGACCCAGCCAGCGTGCTGATTATTTATTTTAATTAAACATTTTATGACATTTAATATACAATCGGGTGTTCCTCCGTGACAGACGGCTTGGTGTATTTTATTCCAATCAATACAACACATTGTACTGCAAATGAGCGAGAAGGTCTGTTTTACAATTACAGAAGTTTACAACATGTCTGTGTGCTACACTGTGTTGAAGATAATGGCACAGATTAAAGAAATATGATAATAGTGGGTGACACTGCCTTAGGAATAAAATCTTTTTTGGTAATAATCATTTGGAAAAAAGAAAAGTCCACCGCGTCACATTCCGTAAAGCGTTTTTCACATTACGCTATACAATATCGCTTATAGCGCACGATAATGTGAGAAGCGCATTTTTATGTCGTCGGCATAAGGTCGTTTTCACATTGTATGTCCCGATGTCCGATATAGCGCGAATATGTAATGTAATGACAAAGCCTTTCACATTATCGCGCGCTACAAGCGATACCGTATAGCGTGGTCCGAAAAGAGTTTAAGTGCTTAAAACAATGAATAATATTCGCGTAAATATAAGAAATATCACAATCAAAAGTTACAAACTGCAACCCGACCACGTAAAATATATAGCCTATGTTACCCGGGCCATTATTACGAATCTATTGACACCTCATTTATTAAAATTGGAATCCGTAGTTTAAACGCTATGGTGGAACAAACATACATACATACATATACATAGACTGTCAAAATCTTCACCCTTCCTTTTGGCGTCGCCGTAATCGGGTAAAAAAGACCTATAGTAAAAGGTGACTCAAAAGATCTTTTGAGTCACCAGACAAGTTAAGTGGTCGCGAAACGTAAATCTACATCTAATAAAATCCTTAGCTAGCAACAAATACTTATGTGAATCGCAATTTAATTTTTATAGAGAGTTTCATAATCTTTTGTAGATACTTTAGTAGATGTGTTAGAGATTTTTTTTATTTAAGTTTTATACGTACGTTATAATTTACGATTTAAGTTTATTTCAAACATTATCACTGCACTTAATGTCCACAACAGAGAGAGAGTACAAGCAAAAGGACGAAAGCCTCACGGCTACGGTGTAGCACTTACGTAGCGGCCGTCTACGCCGTAGTAAGCTACGATTCCGCTTACGGCCAAACAAGTGAATACGAACAAGATATTATGTACATTTCTATTCTGTAATGATTTATTATATTCTTAAATTATTTCTAAAAAATCCATACTTATGATTAGGGAAAAAAAATGTTATTATAACATACATAGTTATAATAACATTTTTTGAAACATAACTTTGCAATTCACATATCGTCAAAACATTTTTTTATCAGGGAATCTAATTTAAAAGCGAGTAGAGTATTCTCATAAATTAATTTGTACTAAAATCACGGCACCCAGCAACAATACAATCGTCAATGACATGTCAGTTTGATATATCCTAATATAAAATTCTCGTGTCATAGTGGTCGGGGACACACTCCCTCGAAACCTTGCTGCTTGACCAATTCTCATGAATTTATTTTGCGTATTAGGTACGTCTGAGAATCGTCGTAATCTATTTTTTCAACATCTAAATGATAAGGGGTTATGACCCACCCCAAAATATTCTATTTTATTTTTTCGACATTTTATTTTATTTTTATAATATGATGTGGCATTAAAAATACATACAATGGCAAAACAACGTTTGCCGGGTCAGCTAGTATCATAAGACGAACAAATCGTGACAACGATCAACCTGCTGTAACAAGATCGTACGCATCAAACGCACGGTAGTGTATGCTAGTAGATAATCTGTATTTTTATAAATTTAAAATATTTTGTTGCATATTGACAAAAGTAAGTGTCAATGTCATTTTTGACATTGACAGATGTCATGAAGTAAAGCCTATTTAGTTTGTTTATTTCAGTTGGCCAAAAGGCTATAAATAGTGTAGACGTATATTATTGTATTAGGCATTTACCTCATATGTAATACGTAGTCAGTGTTAAGCACCAATAAAGGAGAATATAAGAATTGTTGCTGTATTATTATCATCACCACTCAGACACACATCAGGACTTACAACCAAGAGGTCGAAGCCCGCTACATGGTGTCAGAAAAAGGAGTAAAAAAATAAGTTGTCAAGAAAACGAAAATCATGAACGCAAAAGGGGGTACATCGAAAACTCCGGAAGCTTCGAGACAATCTGAGTGTGGGAACTTGACAATGGCAGGAAACGGAGTGCAGAAGCTTGAGATCTCTACAGAAATTATTAACAATAATGCTGAAAATTTCAAGAAATGGACCCAATCATTCGAAATATTCCTACTGGCGTCGGGCATGGAGAAAACGGAAGACAAAAGAAAAATAGCAATCATGCTGCATTCCATGGGAGATAAGGGCCTAAATATCTACAATTCCTTAAATTTGGACCTAAGCACTGCTACATTCCAAGAAGTCAAGGCAAAATTCGTCGAGTATTTTGAACCCAAAAAGAATTTGACCGTGGCGCGGCACAAATTCTTTACGTTGAAGCAACGTGTGAACGAATCCTTGGAAAACTTTCTAATGGAATTAGAAAACGCAAGTCATGCCTGTGAGTTTGGTTCGCTACGCGATTCCCTTGTAAAGGACATTTTCATTGCTAATATGGCCACAAACTTCTCGCAGTTTCGTCAAAAGCTCCTACAAGAGCAAGATTTATCCCTAGAAAGAGCCAAACTCCTCTGTAGAACACTCACGATGGCGCAGAAAAGTGAAGAATCAATCAATGCAGCAGATGGAAAAGAAGAAGCCACAGTATATAAACTACACAAAAATCGTCGGACCAGTTTCCCCCCACACCAGAAGAGAAAAAACTCAAGATCCCCATCACGCCAAGGTCACCCAAGGTCAGCTACACCTGGATCCAGAACATCGTCGTGTGTAAAGTGCAACACATCGCATGGTCGCCGCAACTGTCCAGCATGGAAATACAGATGCAGGTCATGTTTTAAATATGGACATTTTACTCATCTATGTTTTAAGAAAAATAATGTCAGGACTATTGGTTCTGGGGTAGGTAGCATAAATCTCGATGATGAATCTAGCCCCAAGGGTGCTGAGGCTGAGAGATTTACAATAGGGGCATTATTCAACATTAAAAACATAAAGTCACAAAATGCTAGTACAAATTTGATTAACACAAATAATTCATGGCATTATTCTCTTAAAATAAACAACAAAAATGTAGATTGCCTAATTGACACTGGAGCAGACATAAATGTGATGTCTTATCAAGTATTTAAAGAATTGAATCTTAAATTTGACAAACATAGTAAAGAAATGTGTAAAAAATATAATATCTTTGCCTACAGTGGGCACAGAATCCCGATAATTTCAGTGTCAAACATTTGTTGTTTAGTAGAAAACAAAACAAAACCAGAAAACATTACTTTTGTTGTAACTAAATTAAATTGTCCAACTGTGATTGGTTTACCCACTTGTATAAAGCTAAATTTAATAACAAAAAACTTTCATATAAAGAATGAGAATGTCAAAAATGTTGAGCAAAATGTGTATCAAAAAACTTGTGACAAAATTGTGACCAGATATAATGATGTGTTTCAGGGTCTAGGCTGCCTCCCATACGAACACAGCATCGTGCTAAAGAAGGATGCTATTCCGTGCGTTGACCCCCCTAGAAAGGTACCCTTCGCGTTGGTTGAACCGTTAAGGAAAGAGCTTCAACTCATGGAAAACATGGGAGTCATACGGAAGGTGAACAAACCTACTCTCTGGGTGAGTAGTTTAGTTATAGCCATGAAAAAGAATGGTGGATTGAGAATTTGCTTAGATCCTAGAAATTTAAATAAAAATTTATTGAGATGTCATTTTCCAATTAAAAATATAGATGAAGTCAGGTCTAAATTGTCCAAAGCCTCTTATTTTTCGCATTTAGATGCGTTTTCTGGGTTTTATAATATAAAATTAACTAAAGAAAGTAGTGATCTATGTACATTTCAAACTCCCTTTGGCAGATACAAATTTTTAAGATTACCTTTTGGAATAAACACGGCTACAGAAATTTTCTATAAAACCATGATAGATCTTTTCGGAGACATTGAAGGTATAATAATTTGGTATGATGACATTTTAATATACGGTGAAACAATTGAAATACACAATAAAAGGTTAGAAATGTTTTTGGAAAGGGCTAGGCAAGTTAATTTAAAATTAAATAAAGCCAAGTGCAAGTTTCTTCTAGAAGAAATAGCATATTTGGGTTATATTTTTAGTAAAGAAGGTGTAAAAATTGATCCAGAGAAAGTTAAAGCCATAAAAGATATGCCCATACCAAAAAATATTAAAGATTTGCAGAGATTTCTAGGCATGATTAATTTTTTAGCACCGTTTATAGAAAATCTAGCAGAGAAAACTAATACCTTAAGAAATTTGTTAAAAAAAGATACATTATGGTTATGGGATGAAAATTGTCAAAAGTGCTTTGATTTGTTAAAAGAAGTCGTATCCAAAGCACCTGTGTTAACTAATTATAATTGCAACTTACCTGTGATTTTGTCGGTAGATTCATCAAAGAATGCACTGGGAGCGGTATTGATGCAAAACATACGACCCATTGCATATAGTTCAAGAACACTTACCTCCTCTCAACAAAACTACGCTCAGATTGAAAAGGAATTGTTTGCCATACAATTTGGATGTAATAAATTTCACCAATATATTTATGGCAGTAAAACAACTGTTCATACTGATCACAAACCTTTAATTTACCTTTTTAAAAAACCTCTTCATGAAGTACCTGCTAGACTACAAAGAATGATGTTATCGTTGCAGGGTTACGACCTAGAAGTGGTTTATGTACCTGGTAAATATATGTATATAGCAGATACTTTGTCAAGAGCCTCACTCAGTGATACATACATACCTCAGTATGAACAAGACTTACAATATCATGTAAATTCAATATTTTCTAATCTCTCAGTGAGTAAGCCATATTTAGAATTAATATTATTAGAAAGTAAAAATGATGAATCTTTAAATCTGCTCAAGTCTTATATTCAGAATGGTTGGCCAAGAAGCAAAGACAAAGTAAGCTGTCTTGTGAAACCATATTGGAACATTCAAAATGAAATACATATAATGAACGGCTTAATATTTAAAGGCAATAGGAATAGGGGACACATTAGACCTAGAAAAAAGAATTTAAAAAATACAAATCCTCCACCTTCTTTTTATGGCAACGGCAGCACTGACGATATGTCTCCCATAAACAGTATAGATCCCATGAGTTCGGCAGAGCTCGGAGACGGTCCTGTTCAAAATTGCATTATCGATGATAACTGTGTTCCTATGGAAAGTCTAGAAAATACCGGTTACGTAACCAGGTCTGGTAGAAGTGTGAGACGTCCTAAATTGTACATACATGAGAAATTTGAGTAGATAAGTAATGTACTGTTATTAGTTATGTAAGTTACTTAATACTAATATTAGTTTGCTTTTTTCTCGAAAAGGGAGATGTTGCATATTGACAAAAGTAAGTGTCAATGTCATTTTTGACATTGACAGATGTCATGAAGTAAAGCCTATTTAGTTTGTTTATTTCAGTTGGCCAAAAGGCTATAAATAGTGTAGACGTATATTATTGTATTAGGCATTTACCTCATATGTAATACGTAGTCAGTGTTAAGCACCAATAAAGGAGAATATAAGAATTGTTGCTGTATTATTATCATCACCACTCAGTTACACATCAGGACTTACAACCAAGAGGTCGAAGCCCGCTACATATTTCTAAGCATTTTTTAATAAACTATTATCATTCAGCACACCTTCCTCCACATAAACTTTAATTTACGGTCTAAATTTCATAATCCGTTGCACGATTCTCGTATAACTGTACTGAAAATATTTGCTCCACTTTCATATAATAATGTAATTACATATTTTATTCTGGACGACACTAACTTGTGTCTCACACCAAAACAACGTGCATCTTAGCCGTATTATCGATCGGTGAATCATCCTACTAATATTATAAATGTGAAAGTTTGTGAGCATGGATATATGGATGGATGGATGTTTGTTACTCTTTCACACAAAAACTACTGTACAGATTTCAATGAAATTTGGTATGGTAGTAGTTTAATCTCTGGATTAAAACATAGGATACTTTTTATCCCGAAAGAGTGCAGTGTTCCCGTGGGATACTGTATTTACGCGGGCGGAGCCGCGGGCAACAGCTGGTTGAATGATACATCTGTTTTGCTAGCGAGAACACAACACTGATTGAAACATGAATAACTGGCCGGGAACCGGGAAACTTTTCTTCCGGTATACTCCATCGATTCCTGAGTTACAGCTCATACAATGTAACTGTTACATCAGCTGATAATGCATGCCGCGTCACTCGCCGCGTCACCGTAATGGCGGGTGACGACAGCCGCGGTGTTTATAGCCAACATTAATCCCGCGGCGAGCACAGCGCTCAATTTACTCAACTGTATACTGTCCCTGTAGATTGTAGAACTTCTGCAATAATCTTCCGAAAGAACTTCAGATCAGACAAGACGTTCTACGAGTAAAGATGGCTTATGTCATTTAAGCATGTTCATCTTGACCTAAAAAAATATGCATCTAACCTCACTGCTCAAGTAATTAATGAATTTGTACGTTTAGCGAAAACTTCAGTAGTTAGTTTTACGAAAATTGTGCAACCGGAAAAGTATGAAATTTGGCCAGAAAATTAAGGTTCATGATGAGGTAATGTGTGCAGAAAGCTAATATTTTTAAAATGATGCTTAGTTAAACATAAAGTCAATAAAAGTAACAATAACACACACTACCTCAGTTTATTAACACACACTACCGTGCGTTTAATAGATACAGTTTTGTTATACGTTCACTTTTGTCAATCTATCACAACATTTGCATTTTTTTTTTCTATGTAAAATGTAAAAGAATCCTTATAAAGTGGAAACTTCAAAATTATGTGAATCATTATGGACGAATTTCGACCACAGGTCGACCGACCTCTAGTATTATTAATGTCTCTAGACCGTGGTGGGAATTCCTTTCATAAGTGACAAACAACTCTCCCGTTTCGAATAAATTGGCCATCTAGTGGCAGGATCGTGCTTTACGCGCGTGACGTGTAATAATGTTCGGGTATTTATTTCATTTACCTACATATTACGCTAAGCTGAGAGTACAGTAAGAGTAACTGTATTTTGTTACGGCAATAAAGTGCGTGCCAGGTCACGCATAGAATGGGGTTCCGTAGCTACCCATTTATGGTTTTATAATTTACATTTAACATTTTACATGTTATTATTTAGTTATTTTACCGCGAAATTTTCCGAGTGAGCGAAACAAGTTAGAGCTCTATAACACCTGAACTAACAAAGTTAAAGTTAAAAACCCACGAGTTCCTTCAGAGTTCGTCACATGGACTATACCAACGTGAATGTTTCAGATTTTTCGAGCCAGCCGTTAAGCTTTTAGAGGGCGAGAAGCCCAATTAAAAACAAATGCGCTTTAAAATTGAATATCTCGCAAACGGATAACTAAATCAAAAAAATTGTCTCTGCGACCTCTCAATGTTTTTAAAAGACCTGTCTAATAACACCCCGCACTATGGGGTAGACTCGAGAAAAAAATCAGCCCCGCTTTACGTGTAAGGGTGGTCCAACACAAAAAAATATTTTTCGTGATATTATTTTAGCACTTTGTCGACGTGGTGAATACACACATCCATGCAAAGTTTCATCTTTGTAGCACTAACCGTTTGGACGGTAGGCCGAAGACGACATGACGAAACTAAAAGGGTTCAGACACATGAGACGGAAGCCTAAAAACACTAACATAGCGGTACTAGTTAACACTTTAACTGTCCCAAGCATATTTCAGGCCCCATCACCAAAATGCCCAATAATTATATTACATAGTACATTACATACACAAGCGCATCATATGTAATGAGCGGACGTATCAGGCAAGGTCTTCAGTGCGTTACATGTAATGCATGTAATGCATGTAATGCATGTAATGCGTGGAGTATGGACAGTGAAAGTGTTAATTGTGTACGTGGTGACAACAGCGGCTCGTCATATAGCTCTTTAACATATTTTATTTTATTTATTTATTTATAAACATTATATAACAACATAACTTTATTCTCTAAGTGGCTCGAAAGTGAACGTGTTAGAGATTGTGAGTCGCCCCCCGCCCCCCACCACTCGTCCTCGTCCCCCCGCCCCTTACCGGCTCACAAAATATGTGTTAAGTACTCGTATAAGTGAAGGGTTCGTAATCCTTTACAGATTTTCATTACAACTTTTACGTGTGAACACTCTGTCATGATGAAAATTTAATAGAGCTTTAAACCTAAAGTTTAGGTTATCAAGTTTGAATACGAGTAGTTCAAGCACCACTTAGTTTCCTATCTATTGAGTATTGTATTATGTCGTCCTTGTTAGGTGGTAATAGATGTTTGTGTGTAAACAAAATAAACTACTACCGACTGCAGGTAAGGGTTACATCCGTTCTGGCTGATTCTAGCAGGTGGCCTGGGCCTCAGCTCGGGCCTCAGTTCAGGCCTCAGCTCCGGCTGAGCTTTGCTCGGAGTTCTGGTGTTACGGAAAAATATTACAGATCACGATAAGGACTAAAAAATAATCATAAAAGTACTTGGCTGACCGGAACTCGTATAATTTTCCAACAACGCAACCCTATGCATACGGAGCTGAGCCACGCGCTTTTACAATTAAAGTGCGAAATAACTCATATTATCTTATGACGTAACGAAAGAAAATAGATATTATATGTATAAACTAAAAAAATTGCTAGCTATATCGATTTTTCAGCGCAAAACCCCCTGCGTAATTGTAATTAATTAATTAATAATTAATGGTAATTGTATATTACCATTAATTATTATTTAATATAAATTAAAGTAAACGAGCGAAGCTAAAATATATTTTTATTCTCATCGACCTTACGGCGCAGACGGGCAACAAGCCACCGCGTCCAGACTTATACACGCCTTTGCTTACATTTTATATTGACTCGCTGTAGGTGCGACAACTCGAAATGTATGACAAAAGGGATGTCTCCTAAATATATTTTAATGGTAGACATCATGATAATAAACAAACTTAAACACAGTGTGAAGTGTCTATAGATATGATATTTGCAATAGGAAAAATTTGAGACAGATGTCACCGACCGTTACCGCCATACTTTTTCATGAAAATGTATGGTGAACGGCTATATTGACTTAAGAAATCGTTTTGAGAGAAATGTAAATAAATATTTTTGTTTCCTTACATTTTTTAATCGCGTCAACCTATTTTTTAGATTTTTGGACCCATGTGATACGTATAAACATGTCATATTGGACACTAGGAAACATACCTGTTGTTTAGCGAAGGCGACCGGCCGCTTGTGGCCCGTCTGCACCGACCTTTAGTAAACTTTAATTCAGTTTCAGAGATTGACAAATGCGAGTGAATAAGTATTTCCCTCGGATCGCTTATTGGATTTCACTTGCTTTGTAATAGACAATATATTAATAGAAAATTGCGTGTTTCGCGCGCTTTACAAAATGTGAATAATTGTATTTGAGTAAACTAAAATTCTTGTACTTTTTGTCTACAGTGTAACTAACTAACGCTTTTACTTCTTGTAGAGCTGAAATAATAAAGAATGGGAGACGTTCAAATAAATTCATCATTTAAAATCCAAAAATACTCACATCGAGCCTAAAGCACATGACTTCAAAAAGAATAGAAAATTTAAAATTTGTACACCTAGCGCCATCTTTGTATTGAGCCATACTTAACTTAACTTTCTAAAAAGTTAAATTGTTATGTAAAAAATATAAGTAGCTATAGATGGCGTTTCCAAAATCGTATCGTGACGTGACCTTGAATTTTCATTCTCAGCGCCGCTAATGGCCGGTTTCAATAACCTATCTACCAATAACTATTTGTTAAAAACGTCGTCATTCAATCATTTGCCAGGTTTTTTGCGAAACAAATTTGACGTTTCTAACAAACAGTTATTGGTAGATAGGTTATTAAAACGGGCCGATAGATGAAGCTGACGAAGAATAAGTAAAGTAGAATAGAATAAGGAAGGTGAAATGAAACATGTTGATTTTCCTAAAGTCATTAAAGATTGGTAGTTAAAAATTAGTTTTACATACCGTACTTAATTTTTTTTAATAAGAAGTGTTTTGTTTGTGTGTAACGATGTTTTAAACATGATTAAATATAAAATAAAATATTTTTTTCGTAGAAAAAAAGCCAGGGTGTTTTGTTGTCCTTAATTTAAAATTGCGTGTTTTTTTCCAACCCTGATCAAAATTAAGATCCTATTCACAGGCTGTCTCTTCTAGCCGAAATGAAAATGACAGCATGGGACTTGAGCGTCACTTAATTACCCGATTGCGCGACGCAAAGGGGGGTAATGTGTTTATAAGTCTATGTATGTATGTTTGTACCTTTGTGGTCCTATTTAGACCAAACGCGTGGGCCTATTTTGATAAATGATACTATGTTTCATTCGTCATCACGGCGAAATCAAAATGGCCTATTTTGGACGCCATAATGGGAAAAAGAAAAATTGAAAATCGACGAAACTATATCAAGTGGGATATCGTTGAATAGGTATTTAAAAATATTTTTTAGGTTTCTCATATCGTTGTTCAATCAGAAATAGCTTTTAGGATCTATAACGATTTAAAGTTGGTTACTAACGATTCTCACTTATACTCGTAGGCTTGCCAGAACTGACATTGTTGTCTGCAAGTGGTCTAGTTTTTGTTTCTCTTTCTCAGAAACAAAAACTAAAAAGAATAAAATAAAATAAATTAATTAAAAATATTTTAAAAAACCCGACTGCGTAAATACTGGAAAGAAAAAAAAACAAGTGCGTTTTTAACAGTCGGGACCCATTATAATTATTAGGAAGACATTTTTTTTTCTTTTCTGTTTTTCAGTCGGGTTTTTTTGATATTTTAATTAATCTATCGTTTCATTATTCGTATCCGTCCCTAAGGCTGTCACTGTCTCTGCTTGACAGAGTGACAAGGGCAGAATGTGACTTGTATACCCATATTTAAGTTATGTCACATTTAAGTATTTGGCCGTATGCCGTTAGAACCATAGGATTACGCACACGAGCCGCGAGGGTAGTAATAAAGCTGATATGGCCCATTATACCGTTAAATTTTTTTGACAATCCAAAATTGAATGGAGAATGTTCACTTATTTTATATTAAGTAAACTTTCTGTTTTCTCCGTAGAAAATACCCGTGAAATAATTTTTACGATACGGCAATTAGTTTCCAAGATATTTATCATTAAAGTGTCTCTGTGGGCGCATGTGTTAATGCACATGCTGCTATTTGTCATGCCCACGTGCAATGTTACTCATCGAACCACTCTGACAACCCATGCTTCACGCAAGGTGAGTGATGGGGATTCGCCCCACCCACAGGACCACACACAGGAAGATCATTATTACAGGTACGTCGGTATAAGCATCATCTCGTTATTAAAATTGTCATTAAAATAGCTCGTCACAAGCATTATATTTCTTTTGTTGTTTATTGTTTAGTAAAGTGTGATGTTTGAAGTGTAAAATTGATTTTAAATGTTGCAAAATGGATTGTGATAATTCAGTTATCCTTTATATAAATGTTATTATGAATAACTGGAGTTTTAATCAAATTAAACAAGTTAAATGTCAAAAGGTAAGTCTGGTGTTGAGAAAGGTAATTTGGATAAACGCGGTCAAACCTGAGGCCCTCCGAACGGCTCAGACGATAATTGCGACGAAGCGATATACGGCGCGAGCTCCGGGCTGTATGGCCGAGGTGTAGCGTGACCGCGTCACGTACACTATATTTCAAAATAAATAAAAATAAAATAAAATAAAAAACTAGTGTATCTGTATATATAATAGCTTTACTCTAACGATATTTCAACTTTCAAGTGATTTTATATACGCAGTAACATTCTACGTTTGACAGAAGACAAACGGCTGCAATTTACAGTAATTAAAAATTACGGTGTCTGGAGTCTTACACAGTTAGTGCAAACAATTGCTTCTCATATCGACGAGCTGTTTTTTATATGGTTAAGAATACTTAGCTGTGATATATTTAAGGATTCCTCTATAAAAATGAAAATTAATATGAAAGTATATATGGTTGGAAAGTATATATATTTGTGAATAAATTTGAAACAAGTAGGTACTTTCAGAATTTCCTACTTGTGGACCTACCACCTAGGGTTAAGTTCTGATATAAATGTTGTGAATCATGCGATAAAAGACAAACAAATAAGCAATTAAAAGTTATAAGCCCCGTCTCATAACAGCGCCGCGCGCAAAGCGCCCGCGACCAGAGGTTATCTCGAGCTAATAAACCGTCAGATGTGCCAGCTATCTGTTTGTTATTCTACGTGCAGAGACTAGAGAGACAATTACGTCGAGAAAACTTGAGAAAGTTCTCGACTTCGCGTGAGAAGTTTCTCTAATAAGAGAGACGAATTGAGAAGAAAGATCCATGTTTAAAAATAATATTTAGTTATTTAACCGGTGCTGGACACTGGTATAACGGTAACGTTACGTGTACGCCGCTGTCAAATGTTCCTGCTAGGCCCCCAGAACGGAGAGCCTATGTATATGTGAATAACCACTAGTACAGTGCCCGGCGATAAATATTGCACATCGACCTTTGGAAAGAGACAATCGGCTAATTTCGGCTTCGTAGAGCGTTATCTCTGTCGCACACTACCTATGTGACGTTTTGTCAGTCGTTGTTCAAATGCGATAGAGTGCGGTCGCGTCCAGTCCAATAATTTAAAGTTGTACTATGGCACCTTTAGGAAAAAAAGAGGGAAAACCTTACAAGGTCAGTCACGCGAAATTATCTACAATGTTTATAAATATTTTGTAACCGAAGCTGACAGATTAAAAAAAATGAAGATGAAAATGTAAGTTGTTATTTTAAGAAGGTTCAAGAGCTAGTTGCAAATGCCACTGGAATTTCAAGAAGAACTTTGAACAATATATTAAACGAAGTCAGTACTGAAACACATTCTACTGAAATTAAGTTCAGCACTCCAAAAAAAGGGAGACCAAAAAAGCAATTTCGTTTGGATATGGATGATTTTGATTATGATGTTGTTTGAAGAATGGTGTATGATTTTTACTTACGATTTAATGAACTGCCAACAATAAAATCATTAAAAGCTAAATTATCTGAAGCTATTAATTACAATGGGTCTGAAAAGACGTTGAGAAAAATACTTCACGAGATGGGATTTCGGTTCACTAAAATGGAAGATAATCGAAAAGTTCTAATGGAAAAGCACGATGTAAGTCACAAACGAATGGAATACCTCGATAAAATATACAAAGTTCGCGAATCAGGAAAAAATATCGTCTACATGGATGAGTCTTACATACATACATCCCACACTAAAGGGAGATCTTGGAGTGATAATAAGAAAAAAGGAGTAAAAAAGCCAATTTCAAAAGGTCAACGTTTCATGCGGGAAATGAAAATGGTTTGTACCCGGTGCCGGTGTTTGCTTTGGACTCCCAAATGACGAAGGTGAACTATTGCCCGTCATAGAGTATACAGATATATTATTATATATATGTATATACTGTATATAACACTACTGTGTTGTCCGGTTGTTTGAACAGTTTGATCAACTTATGTAAATCAGTTGATAGTTTTCTAACTGGGCCCACGAATTGTCAAACACATAAGAAATAGAAATCAATGATAAATCTACAGATATTTTATTAATACAAAAATCAAAAACTTTACACCCCTTTTTATGAAAATTATGCTAACGGAGGGGTATGACATTTGGTGCTGTTAAGTGTTTATAATATATTACTAGTTTATTGCTGGAACTCCGCCCGCGTAAAGACAGTGTCCCACGGGAACACTGTACTTTTTCGGGATAAAATAAGCCTACGTGTTAATCCAGAGCTTAAGCTACTACCATACTAAATTCCATCGAAACCCGTTCAGCAGTATGTACGTGAAAGAGTAGCACAGATCCATCCATACAGCCGTCCAACCTCACAAACTTTCACATTTATACTTATTTATTATATTTTATAGTACTAGCTTCTGCCCGCGACTCCGCCTGCGTAAATGCAGTATTCTACGGGAACGCTGTACTTTTTCGGGATAAAAAGTAGCCTATGTATTAATCAAGAGCATAAACTACTACCATACCTAATTTCATCAAAATCCGTTAGTAGTTTTTGCGTGAAAGAGTAACAAACAATCATCCATCTATCCATACATCCTCACAAACTTTCACGTTTATAATATTTAGTAGGATAGAGGAGGATATAAAGTTTATTATGATGCTTAAAATTACATTTTTGTACCATATACAATATCGCGGTACAAAAAGACACAGTATTTTAACAATTAGTGCACATAGCGTGTACTTTAAAAGGACAACTATAGACATACACAATATTCGAAAGTCGATTTTTAAAATAAGTCAAGACTGTAGAATATTTGACGTGGTAATATTGATCGCAGTTGCGGTCATACTTGTACAAGTTGCCGCCACATCTGTTATATCATGTCGCTGTAATCAATAGCGTTAATTAGCAATTAATTTTCCAAGAGAGCTCTACTTAGTACCATTCCATCTACAGATTAAAATCTAAATTATTTCGCTAGTAACTACGCGACATCTCTTTGAAGTTCGAGGCACAAATATCGCTAACTTCCGCTAGTTTCAGACATTGTGCCAGCTATAGACAGAGGAGATGCTCAGGTAAATCGGCCATCAAATTTTGGCTCAGCGCAAACGGGCTACCGACTGAAGTCGCGCGCTACCGTCACAGTAGCCAAATACCATAACTGCCTATCGTCCAATCGGCATGACGCTACCGATTGGATCAGTTAGAACTGAACGTGTATCGTCGTGGATTAGCATGACAGTTTATACAGTTTACGTCAATATGGACGAACACGATTTTGTACATTTTTGTCGAGTCGCCGCTAGAGACAATAAGCGGTAGCGATCGATGACACAATCGCTCGCTGCAACTCAACCTTTATGTGAGTGTCAAATAAAACATTATCTGAGTGACGAGGTACCCGGGTACCTTCATACAGTTTATACGTAACGTAAACAATCAAGATCTGCTAGAACGTTACAGATACTTTGAATATTAATATTCAGTCTCATCAACTGGCTCATTCCTTGAATTCGTGGAATGTGACACTAGTTGGAACGGTAAGAAAAAATAAACGATTTCTTCCTGCTAATATGCAAGGAGACAAGGAGAGGGCGATTTATTCTTCTAACTTCGCATTTAGCAAAGAAGCAACTGTGTGCTGTTGGAGCATTTACCTTAAAAATAATAAAGCAGTAATGATGTTGTCATCAATGCACATGTCAGTAGTTAGTAAGTTTTTGAAATCATTGAGTCTACAACTGTGTGGTAAAAATATTAAAAACAAATATCAAAAAATTGCATTGTGATATCAAAATTACATGTGAGATCTGCAGCGCAGGACGTGCTTGGCGAAGAAATTAGCCTTTCGATTACTTCTGGATCTACAACTTCTATTAGTCAGACGAGACGAGATTCTACTGGGCGTGTTACAGTCGTCGGAAGTTGCTACATACGCAGAGAACTCAAACGCAAGCAAAGAAAAACACGAAAAGCTTGCACTAACTGCAGACAACCAGTTTGTGATAATCATGCAGTAACTCGTCCAAAATGTAACGCCTGCCTCGAGAGCTGTGCTTATTCTGTATAAACAAAGTAGGTATTTGTAATTTTTATAGAAATAAAATATTTTAACAAATGTTTATTATTTTATTTTTATACGAAATTATAAATACTTTTTTCATAGCCATACAAAACACAAAGAGGTACCTGGGTACCTTGTCACTCTATTGTGAGTTTAAAATATGTTTTGGTTTCCACAAAACATTGTAAATAGTTGACTGGGTCAAATAATATATAATTTGCTAGCATTGATTTCCCGCAGTTTCGCCCGCGTGACATTAGGTTTTAAATTTTCATCCCCAATTTTACCCACCTTAGAGGCTGAATATAAAAAAAAACACTGAAATACGTAACTCATTATTTTGTCCGTACTCAATTCACACGAAATTTTTATTACCTATTTTACCTTTTGAATTTGGAAAAATCCTTCCTTAGTGGATGCCTACGTCATATGAGAAATACGTGTGCAAAATTGAAAATTTCTAGCCTTAATGGTTTGACCTGTGCGTTGATTGTTGATTAATCACGATTAATTTTAAAATTTTATTCAATACTATTATTATAATTACATTAATAAGGTATTCTAAACAAGTTTTTAATTTTTTACGTGTAATATGAGATCCCTTTCCTAAAGTATGCTGGAGTTTATCGATAAAATGTGAGTATATGAAGGTACGAACATAATTGATTAGGTTAATAATAATTTGATACAAGGTTTGCGGCCGCGTCGCTAAAATTTTCCGGGATACAGTAACAGGGCCGGGAAACCTCTGTGGGCTTGTTAGCCAACGGATCGCGGCACATTGTATCTCAACGTAAACAAAAACACAATACTCCGCTACAGTGCTACCAATGCCACTTATTTACCGTGCAATAAAGAAATAAATTTACACATAAATGTAACTTACTAACTAAACTAACTCAAGTCCTAAATAAGCTTTTTATTTATTCATTTGTTCAATTTCATAATTTTGCTGGACACCATAACATCGATGTAAGCAGTTGATGCAGCGAATAGCCATGGACGTTCGGAACAGTCCACGTGAACGACCAACCAAAGCACCATTATTAGATATGTGTAGTTTTTTGTGTCGTCTGGTGGTAATTTATTTTATTTTTAATTACTTATTTGAGTCCGGTGAAAGTTGTTGTTTATAGTTTCGTTCTTTATATAAATAATATTCGTTTTTGCATACAGTATAGTTTGTTATATAAGTTATTGTTTAGAGTTTAGCTTTTATAGTCATGTCGGTGGCCGCGAGCACATGCGGTATCAACAATACACAATGCCCAATTTGCAAGGTCATTCAGAGGCACAAAAGTATCTAAACAGTATCTTGATTTTTTTTCCCGCCGCGGCTTCAAGATACTGTTAGTATGTTTTGCGTGGATCGGACCACAAATAATAATTGAAGAATCTTCGGGTAGTTTGAACATCTTCAACAAACAGGACAATTGACACCTCAGTCCTCCCGTGACCACGGCCGCTGGAAAGTAGCCGAAACGTCGGGAAAAAGAAAAGTGCACCGCGACACAACCCGTAAGTGTTTAAAACAATTGTTGATATATTGTTGCACGACGAAATAAAAAACATAAATAGCTTAATAATGTTTCCCAGGGATTAGACCTATCTAGATCGATTTTTCTCCCCCAAATCTCCCTACATATTAAATTTCATTGTTATACTTGCAGCCGTTTTAGAGAATCCAATTATATAATATACACAAGATTGTCCCGTTTAAAGTATAAGATATTAAAGAATGATATCACTTCCTATTCGCTTTGATCTTTTAAACTACTCAACGGATTTTAATGCAGTTTTCAGCAATAAATAAAGTGATTCAATAAGGTTTATAAGTATGTATAATATGTTTCACCAGTACGAAGCTGGGCGGGTGGCTATTAACTATATTAATCAATTTACATTTGTTTCAAAATAATACCGTGCATGCGACAGTACCTACTTCAGTATTCGCCGATTCAATTTTAAGACTGAGGTTTTTCATTAAAATCATCACATATTAGCATCACGAAAACCCTGCGAAGTGAAAAATGTTATTTACAAAATGCGGCATGCGGCTTATGAACGATAAATAAAGTTGGATTTTCGTGGCTTCTGCGTATTACGATCAGCGAATTTTAGCTTCTTCAGCTTTGTATCTCACTAAGCATCAAAGTCAAATCAGTTTTAACCACCGATTTTAATGTAATGTTGAAAGTTTTAATTCTTACATCAATCTTATAGTGAGAAAAATTAAAATTTTTACATGTAGCGCCATGTTGTGTATTGAGCCGTACTTTAGTAAGTGAATTTGTTACGTAAGGAGTAGAAGTAGCTTCCGACAGATTGCGTTATATCCAAACTCTTGTCGTGACATGACGCTACCTTGAAATTTCACTCGCAACGCCGCTAAGGAGGTTTTACTTTAAATACAATGCCTTCGTACGCAATACAAAATGCGCCGACAGCTCGGCATAACTCTATTATTATTCGGGTTAAATCCATTGAAACCAACAAAAAATCAGCATCAGCAGCTCAATCAAATCAAACGAACATGGATGTTGCCTAGTGCGGAATATAACATTTTTATTAATTAATATTTAAAATTGTTAATTAAAGATACATAAATCTAAAAGAAATAGGTATGTAGATTGACGCGATTAAAAAGTATAATGAAAATAAAAAATTTGGCCATCTCTTTCTCGCAAAACGATTTGTTACGTCACAAGTTGCTACCGCCATACATTTTGTAATGACAAATGTATGCCGAGTGCAACTCGTGACGTCACAGGCCGATATATCGCTCTCTTTCATATTGTAAATTTAAATTGTTAGTATCTTCGTTATTTTTTAAGATATACGAAAATGGGTTCTAGATTGGTTATAGCATGTTGTCTAAGATCGAACAGACGGATTTCTTTTACGCAACATGCCTATTAGTGTCGAATAAAATCCCTTCGAATACTTACTTTAAATAAATGATCTTAATGAGTCTAAGGGTCAGTTCACACCGAAGCAAGACGATACACGACGAGGTGCTGCATTTTAAAACTAGTTATTTAAAATTTAAATTTTATTCACTACACAAAAAGATACACGTTTCATATGACATCAGTCACACACTGCACATGCGCTGTGCAGCGCGTCACAGATTAACAAAAATAGTTACTACTTAACAGCTACATCACTCCCATACAAAAGCGAAAATACCTACGCTATAATTGCCTATAAAATCTTAATAATAATATCTGCTTTTCGCATCGAGAAAAAATATACCATAAGTACGCGCACAAAGAGTCGATATTGTGTTGCCGGCCGTGCGACTCACGTTACACGTGAGTCACGCGCGCCATCGCACGAATATTCCAGGGTTGTACCTATGAGAATTATTGTAGTTTATTTGGCAAGCTAATATGTTAAAAAGTATTTATACTTTTTTAACCTTCATTGAATTGTCGATTATTAAATTTTATAGTTGAAAATATCCTAAGCCGCGTAAATAATTTTATAGGTATATAAGGAAAACAGCAAAGCAGAGAAAAGTCAATAAATTATAAAATAAGTAAGTACTTATTGCAATTTAAAAATTATTAATTATTATTATTTTATAATAATTAATAATTTTAAGTACGCTCTGGCTAATTTTTTCTGGCTGGAGGCTGTTTCCTACAAAAAAAAAACTACTAAGAACTAAATACCTGCTAAAGAGGTCAAACTACTAAATTTAGTTGTTAAACTACTACACTGCAGCCATCAACCTGCACAATAATTACATGGCATTTGGACGCGTAAGCGCAGAAACGTGCGGTGCGAGTGCTCTGGCGGGCGTGCGGCGTGTGGCGGCCCTTTGTTGATTGTCTCGTAAGAGACACGCCCAGCGGTAGGAAAATAATGCGTGTCCTTGAGCGAATGACGAACGCCTGGCGCGGTGCAACATGACATTCGAACTCTTACAATAAAAGTGCATCGTCTCATGTAATAAATAAAGTTCAATTTCGAATAGCTATGTGTCTTAGATATGCAGTACCGCGTCGCGTCTTGTTTCGTTTCGGTGTGAATTGGTCCTAAACTTCTAACGCAATTACTACACAGACCAGTACATACTGATTGCACGAATCTTTTTCTCAGACTCTAATCACTAGTAAATTAAATCGAAGAGTCGATACGTACTCAATGAAATTAAGTTTCTTTGTTCTCACAAACCCGCCGTAATATGAGGGGACGATTGTGTAAGTACTTAATGCCTATAACAGTGAAATATAAAAATACATTTTCTTTCTTTTGTACATAAAATTGATACATTTTGAACAGTTTGCCCGAAACACTGTAAATAATAGCTTTACCTATGAAATTGCCATTCTGCAGTACTGGCCATTTCCAATCAAAATAATTTTTGTTTGGCTAAGAATTCTAATTTCAAATTAATTTTATTTTAAAAACATGGAATTCTTTTTCCAAAAGTAGTCATTTGTTTATTGATTAGTGTTACATTTTCATCGCATTTCAATCTTTTTCGTCATCATGGATACGTTAAAAATTCGAGTAATTATGGAATATGAGTACCGTCGTGGCAGCAACGCGGCACAAGCGGCACGCAACATCAACGACGTTTACGGAGCTAACACTACAAACCAACGCACCACCTGTTATTGGTTTGCTCGCTTACGTGCTGGAAATTTCGACCTGAAAAATGAACCTTGCGGTCGTCCGAAGACTTTGGTCGACAATGACGAATTAAAAGCTATTGTGGAAGCTGATGATACACAATCTACGGCTGAATTAGCAGCAGCTTTGGACGTTAGCGTCAAAACAATATGGGTCAATTTGCGTCAAATTGGCAAGGTAAAAAAGCTTGACAAATGGGTGCCCCACGAATTCAATGATCGCCAGCGCGAAGTACGCGTCGAGACGCGCCTTGCACTGCTCAACAGACACACAAATGAAGGAATTTTGAACCGCATTGTTACCTGCGATGAAAAATGGATTCTGTTTGATAACCGCAAGCGCTCAGCAAGTTGGTTGGATCCTGGTTCAGCACCTAAACAATGCTCTAAACGAAAACTTACCCCTAGAAAAGTGATGGTCACTGTTTGGTGGTCTAGCGCCGGTGTGATTCATCACAGCTTCTTACCAAACGGGGTGAGCATTACTGCAGATGTGTACTGTGAAGAACTGAACACAATGATGGAGAAGCTGGCACATCTCCAACCAGCATTGGTCAATCGCTCGTCTCCGCTGCTCCTGCACGATAACGCGCGACCTCATACTGCACAGCAGACGGTCTCCATCATCATCCACCCTACACACCAGACCTTGCGCCTACAGACTACTACTTTTTCCCGAATTTGGATAACTTCTTATTATCTAATCTAATTCTAAAAATTCAATACCCGAGAGGCAGTACAAAATGCCTTTGAAGAATTTGTTACCTCCCGTCCAGCTGATTTCTTTAAGAAGGGCATCAATAAACTGCCATTGCGTTGGCAAAGATGCATTGATTGCATGGGTGATTCCTTCGATTAATACAAATAAAAAATACATGAAAAAAAATAGTTTCAATTTTTTCATACAAAACGGTAATTTCATAGGTAAAGACCTAATATTAGGTATATTTAATGTCAGAAAGAAGTAATCATTTACCTTATACCTACCTACAAGGCTGATTGTGAAAAGGCTCGGTACAGTCGAATGGAGTTGTACAGTCGCCATCACCACGCCGTGAGCGGAATATAATGGACAGTCGTGATCGAAATACCTTTACTTGTACTATTACCTGGGTAACCGAGCCTTGCTCGGAGTTCTGATAAACTAAAAAAATGCACAAAAGTATGAAATAAAACTTATTTTTTAAATAATTCCCCTTTTAAATTCGGCTAAAATTTTAACTATTTCTGTACTCAATCTTCTTAATTTTGAAGTCGGCACCAGGCCAAATAATATCCTTCAATATTTTATAAAACTCACGTTTAAATTTGTTGGTACCGACTTCAAAATTAAGAACATTGAGTAGAGAAATAGGTATCATTTTAGCCGATTTAATTTTTTGTTTATTAACAAATAGTTATAAATAGATAGGTTATTGAAACGGGCCGTAAAAAAAATTAAACCGAGATAATCATCATCACATGTTTGGTATAAAAAGAAAGGCTTTGGCAAGGCAATCACAAATATGTATACAGGATGTATTCAGACCAGTCCCATTAACTTCGTGGACTTATATTAGGCCATGAGATAGATCCATTGGCACTAGTCATTTGCTTTATATCGATTGTTTTTGTAAAAGTTAAAATTTCAATATGCAATGTACAACGTACATAGTACATATCCACACGGGCGGAGTTGGCGGTCGGAGGCGGGCGCGCGAGGGGTAGGCCGCGCAAACACGTCGGCCGCGCCCGCGCAGGTGCGAATAGAGAAAATCAGCTGATACTAGCAGCTGTACCGTATGTAGTAAATAAATCACGAAAATTGCATAGATTAATAACAATCTTATTTAAAGTTAGATAGCTCTGTGGCCTAGTGGGTAGACAGTTTGATTCACACTCGAGTGCAGTGTGCAGGTTCGATTGCCAGGTTGTGGCGTGTACCAATAAGACTTTTTCATATCTCAAGTACATTATACGAACGCTCTAACGGTAAAGGAAAACATCGTAAGGAAATCCGCACATAGTTGGCCCCAAACGTATTGACCAGTCATTCCTCAGGACTGACTGACTATGCTGTGAGAATGTCGTATGTGCTTGGGCAACCATAGGACATTTCAAACCAACTGTCCCAGGCACTACAGTATTTCAAGAGTGGTTACTTCACTCGGAGAATACTGTATAAATCATCCAATAACGGATGAAAAGGCATCAGTTTATTTAAAGTTCTAATAACATTCAAGTACCTATTTACTAACTTATGTTAAGTTAACATTTAATTACTTTAATTTTTTTGTTCTGATTAAGAAAAATAAATGAAAATAAAAATGAGATGGTATGGTGGTATGTTCCCACATACAGTTGAATCGAACAACAAGTAGCAACTGGCCTACCGTGTCGACGTCTAAGCATTTTAGCCACACTGTAGGCTCCAAGACGAGGATCCCGGTGCACTGTCTAAAATTTGCTCCTCAATATTTACGTCCAGTTGCCACCCACCGCTGGAAACTCAATGGGCCTATTTTCTAACATTCGCATGCCTGTGTCATAGTACGAGAGTCTAAAAGATGACGGGCATGTGTATATCACCTCCGGTAAATCCTCAATGCCTCTGCGACATTCCCAAATGCACACATCACACATGCAAATAAGCACATCATGATCATACCATAGTAACGCGTGGTATACGCGTATGGCGAAGGCATTTTAGGATAAAAAAGCACACACAAGTCAAAACACGAAAAACAAGTCAAAACAAACACAACAGTTAATACTTATTACAAATAAAACAGTTATTAAAACAAACGAAAGTCAAAAAAACAAACGAAAATTAAAACGATGATAAGAAGTAGATAACTAAAAAAATAACACGGTACGTCACTCGAAAACGCGGGTCGTAAACTTACAACCAACTGACCGAACTGAGAAAATGATTTTATGTAAGAAACATATGCATGTGTCCAGAAATGTATCGATAGTTTTTCATATCGATAAATTTCTATTTAATTTGCATACGCATTGATTTGTATGAACTTATTACAAAATCTACTGGAGGCTGAAGGCGCATAAAAGAGCGAAGAGAGAGGCGCGTAGGGGACGATAATCGCATACCATCAGGTGATCTGTCTGCTCGATTGCCGGTCATAAATCATAAAACCTAGCTTGATATAAAAACAGTATATTTATTACAAAAAAACTATGGAAAAAAAATCATATCAAACAAATAACTAATTTAAATATCGACTACGTACACGTAAATGTTTCAATTTTCATAGGCCACATCACTTAGGTAGGTAGTTTTTGAAAGAGTCGAGCGGCACGCTTTTGATATTTGCCGCCAAAAAGCCGTGCTGTGGCCGCGCGCGCCCGTGCCGCATAGCGTCGGCATTCTTTGAATTTTGCCGAAAGTCGATAAAAGAATAATTATGTTGTTTTGAAATAGATTTTCGAATTTAGTTGTGGTTTTTCCTTCGAGGTAAAAGGTTGTCGTCTGATTTGAGTTTCACTATTAGGTCGTGTTTAAAAACGTAGTGTTGTGTTGTTAAGTTTTAAGTGATACGTGTAATGATTTATGGTGCTAGCAACGATTTTCAAATTTCAAAATGCAACAAAAACACTTTGTAACAACTTTAAGTTTTAACTTTTAACGTGACACCTTGC
The DNA here is from genome assembly GCA_037179445.1 of Phengaris alcon alcon. NCBI lineage: Eukaryota > Metazoa > Arthropoda > Insecta > Lepidoptera > Lycaenidae > Phengaris > Phengaris alcon. The sequence goes on from JAYRCH010000231.1 coordinate 785,494, forward strand.
CGCGGTCACCTGATGGGCGATGGATTCCGTGAACTTAGTACTAGGAGTAGACTTAGTACCTACTACCTACTAGCACAGTCATTCAGTACTCAATACTTCTTTTAAGTAAGTAAATAGCTACGAGGGCGGCACTGAAAATTTTCGGGAATCAAGGAAGTGACACATCATTACTATTTAAAAATGTATTTATTGCTTTTCGAAGTATTCTCCGCGAAATTTGACACATTTTTCCATACGATGGAACCAATCATTGAAGCAACCATTCCATTCGGAAGTTGGGGTCTCCAAAATGGCCGTTTTGTAGGCGTCCACAGCTTCTCCAGGTGATGAAAATCTCTGACCACGCAATTTATTCTTTATTTTAGGGAAAGTATAGAAATCATTAGGGCTTAGGTCGGGGCTGTACGGCGGATGGTATAATAATTCTATGATTTCTTGCTCTAAAAACTCTTTTGTTCTGTGCGCAGTGTGAGAACTCGCATTGTCGTGATGGAGGATGATGCGGCGGTTGCAGTTCTCTTTACGGAGTTCAGAAACGACCTGTGGCAAACAAATGTTAGCATACCATTCTGCATTAACCGTTCTTTGTCCCTCAAGAGGAATAGTCGCAACATGGCCGGTTTTGGAGACAAACGTGGCCACCATTTTTTTTGCAACACTCCGTGAACGTGAACAATTTATGTTGGCTTTTTCGAACACCTAAACTCGTGACTGGTTTTTTGTTTCGGGTTCGTACGCGTATATCCAGGATTCGTCACCTGATACGATGTTGTATACAGCATTTGAGGATCCTGCGTGGAATCTTTCGAGAGTTCTGATGCACCAAGTAACGCGAGCCGCTTTTTGCTCTTCACAGAGCAAATGCGGTATCCATCGGGAAAACAACTTTTTTACACCTAATTGTTCATGCAAGATTATTTGTATTTGACTCATGCCAATGTCTAAAGTTGCCTGAATTTCGCGGTATGTCACATGTCGATCTTCCTCAATCAGCTTACGCACAGCATCAACGTTTTCTTGGGTGACTGCAGTTTTTGGACGACCTTGACGGGGATCATCACTGAGCTTGACACGTCCACGTTGAAATTCAGCAAACCAGCGATAAATTGTGGTTTTGGATGGGGCTTCATCACCAAATGCAGAAATCATCCGGTTAACACACTGTTTTTGTGTTAAACCAGTTCGAAAGTCATAATAAATCATCGCTCTAGAATTTTCTCGAGTCAATTCCATTTTCTCAACGACTAAACAAGTTTGACAAGACCTTGTGACAGGACCGAGAATCTTTTTTTAAATAAATAAACGGTACTTATTCGATTTTTAAAACCAAGGAGTTTTAATTTAAAAAGATTTTAATATGACAGGAACAGTGGAAATATTCCATTCCCGATACCTTTACTGCAGCCCTCGTATTAGCCATAGTTTTACTTATTATGATCGGTGTAATTTCGTACGTAACTTATTATCATTAATAATAGTTTACTAATGCGACTTCAGGCACCCTTTTATACACCTACTTAGTTTCATTGTTACCTACAGTTCAACCACGTTACATCTTTCGGTTATTGTCGTTTTTCAAAGACCGTCTGTAATTTCGATAGAAAAGCGATGATTGCCGTTGGACATTAAGAATTTAGTTGCACTGTACACAGGGTTCGTTAACAACAATGTCAAGCAACATTTCGTGCGTGATTTAGGAACCACACTGCAGGCGGTGTAGAGCAGGGATTCCTAAAGTGGGTTCCGTCATCAAGGTTCCGCCAAAATTATTTGAAATTATGAAATCATGAAATTCAAACATCCGTCACTTTTGTGTGTGTACGATTGTAAGTCACTGCAATCTGCGCTGAACGCCTGTACTAACGCAGGCGCGGCGGCCGGCCCGTGCATCAGCTGACGGGTCGGTTAGCCGAGCGTAATGAAGTAATTACATTGCGTAATGAAGTAAAAATAATAAAATTTTAGTTTTTAATAAAAAATATACTTCTAGACAGCTTGTTCTTATGATTAAAAGGTATAAAATGTAAATTTTTTTGTAATGAGAAAATGTAGTAGAATCATATCTCAAAGTTAATGGAAGCGGTCTTTTGGCACCCTGTACATAATATATATTATGTAACATAATTTTCATGTACTTACACAAATATGTCAAATATGTCACGTTTAAAATGCGGTCGTACAATTCGTAACAACCCAGTTGTCCAATTTTCAAACATTACGTAATATAAGACTATAAATATATAATTTATATTATTTTACTTTCATAAAACATATTTTATATTATAAATATAATCCACGTTACAAGTGACTTTCGCACGCGCACCGCTACTCGTTTTATCATTCCTGCATACCTACTTTGTTTATAATGGAGTGTATAAAATTCAAAAAAGTTTTAGCGAAAAAGGGATCCTATTTAGTTTGTCAGGGTTCGTGCCAGGGTGTTATTCATACAAACTGTGTACAAGGCTTGGCGGCGGAGCCAAATAACGGAAAGAATCGCATTTATTGTAACAAGATGAGGGCTCGGACGAGGAAGAGGAGACTGCACAGGATTATTCGAAAATTCTTAAGGATATTCAAAAAAGGGTGGGAGCTATTTCTGGATTCATAAAGCATCTAGATTCAATTACTCAAAGCTTGAGCTTACTATCGGAAAAATACGATACGCTGATTACCGAGCACGAGCAATTGAAATCCAAAATAAATAAGCTTGAGAAAACCATAACAAATATCAATTATAAATGTGTGTATTTGGAGAAGTGCAACATGGCGCTCGAACAAAAACTATATGATTTTGAGTGAGCATCACGTAAACACAATATAGAGATTGTAGGTATCGAGCAACTACCTGACGAGAATGTTAAAGATATTCTTGACCCTGTAACCCTCCAAAATAATTTCAAACATCATTAATACCTACTCGTATTAGTCATTACTGAAGCAAATATAAATTATTAATTATTATCTTTTTGCGCGATTAATGGATTCAATATTAATATTTTTACTCGTAAGGAGAGGAGTGGTGGAGGTGTAGTTGTTTATTCCCGGGCGGGCTTAGCAGCGTGGGTGAGCGATACAGCTGCGCTTGCAAGCATCATCCACTGTGTGTCACAATCGCGGAGTGTGTCTCCATTGTATTCGATTCTCATGGCAAACAAATCTACATATTATCAATGTATAGGCCACCAAGATTCAATAACCAACATAGGATAAATATTTTTTCGTCGAATTCCGGAAATTATTTGAAAGTTAAAAGAAAGACTCAACTATACTAGATACAGAAATAAATGTAATAACGAATACTATAAAAATAGCATTTTGGAATGTAACAATAATTTCAAAAAAATCTGGGATAAAATTCAAGTATTATTAGGTAACGAAAAAGACATTAGATGAGGTATTACTTTTAAATTTAGAAAATCAAGGTACTGTCATATATATATGTGATAAGTTTCCATTTAAGATTTCCGACGAAATAAAACAAATACAACATAGCTGTAAGGACAAATGGTTAAATAAAAGTAATTATGTTAATGAGTCAGGCGTCAGAGTAAGTATGAGATGGCAACCGGAGAGCAGTAGCGATATTATGATTATCATCAACAAAATGGGTAAAAAAAAGGCCCCAGGTAGTGATTTCGTATGCATGACTGATGATATGATCGGAAAAAACTTTCAAATTATCGAACGATTTCTATACTGTCAAGTATTGAGAAGTGCATTGTCAATCAAGTTGGAAGTTTCTTACAAAAAAATTAAATACATAATTAATTAGTGTCAGCACGAATTTTAAACACATAAAAGTACAAATTCCCTGTTATCTAAATTTACAAATGAAATAAACACCCACTTAGAAAATAAAAAGTATGTAGTAGCATTATTCTATGACTTTAAAAAAGCGTTTGATGCGCTCCAAACAGAAACCCTTTTGAACGGGTTGGACGAATGTGGTGTGAGGCGGGCACTGAACGAATGGTTCCGCGACTACCTCACCTCACGCTCGTATCGTGTGACGGTGCAGTGCGGCGTGCCCCAGGGCACTGTCTGCGGGCCCGTGTGCTACCTCATCCACGTCAACAGCTTGTGTGGAGTGATACGACATTGTTCGACTCATATGTTTACTGACGACGTATTTACGCTACACGCCGGCACCAACCTCGTAGATTGGTCATTCATTCATTCATTCATTCATCAGGTCATTTTGTTAAAGTAGACATTAATGAAGTTGTGAAATGGTCCCATGACAATGGTATCATCCTAAATTCAAATAAGACCAAATTGTTAATAACTCATTCAGTCTACCTACGTCTAGCAAAGTCTCCTCCAGCAATGTTCACCCACAGCTTTTCATTTTTATATAATACGAGTAGTCAAATAAATTGTAGTTGTAAACCTATTGAAAAAGTAGATTGTGTAAACTATCTCGATGTCACTCGACGTAAAGTATCTTTGTAATAAGTTAAGAATACTATTCGGTAAGTTCTACCACCTTAGATTTCAAGTTCCTTTTAGTTAACTTAAATGTATTTATTTTGCATTAGTGGACTCCATTTTGAGCTATGCACTTGATTGTTATGGTTTAACATTTAAAACATATATTGACAAACTTGAAACATTACACATTAGGTTCTTAAAACTACTAGTAAATACAAAAACTAAAAATAGTTGTAAAGGTGATTATTATAAATTATTCAAGATATGCCAAATCTTACCAGTCCACTTAAAGCATAAATACCTCTTGGCTGTTAATTACCATGGCAATCAGGAGCATAGGGACTATGCTCCTGATTGCTCTGGTTAGCCATAACTATATAACAAGACAGGTATCCTCGGGCAATTATGAAATCCCTAGAGAGACAAATTACTTTGGTGACAGAGCACTAAGGAAAAGACTACCATATCTTTTGAATAGTCTTCCTAAGGATATCCGCCTTGAGCAGAATAAAATGTTATTTAAAAGAAAACTAAAAAAACATTTGTTGGATTCACTTCCTGACTAGTCTTGCCAGAAGGTGATTCTAATAAATATTTCTATTTTTCTATTGTATATTTTATGTTTACCTATTTATGTATGTTTTATGTTTAAAAAATGATTAAAATGAGGTTCACATCACCTAAAGACAAACTGTGTAAACAGTTTTGTAGGACATTGAATACTGTAAAACTTGTAACTGAATGTCTTTAATAAATAAATAAAAATATTATTGACAATACATACCAAAATAAAAATTTTAATAACCACTGAATCGTCAAGCAGTGAACGAGCTGATGATGATAACTTATAGCTAAAACACTCTGGATCATGTCAGCTTTCAAACAAAAAAACTACACACACCGGCATATTTAGCGGAACATAAAATAAAGGTTTGATATCAGTATCATATAAGGTTGCTGGCTGGTTTATACGTCATTTAATTTAAAAAGAAATATTTTCAAATTAAGAAAACAATTGAACATCACATTTTATGCAATTGTTTTAATTTTATTCAAATACACCTATCTGGAGCGAACTTCGAGTTCTATATATAAATATCTTCCTTCTGAGTTTGATTTAAATTTTCATTAAAATACTGTTTTTTGTTAGTTTTTTTTTAATCGCGTATCTTTTTGGAGTTGAGGACTGAATTATGCCTAACTTAGCCCCAACGGAGATTGCCAGGGCACTCGAAATGCGAAGAAATGGTCAAACCTACAGAGTGATATCCAGAGATCTTCGTCGACCAGTTTCAACGATCCATCGCAGTATCCAACGGTTCAGGGAGACCGGTACTTGTGTGAGAAGAGCAGGACAAGGCAGAAAAAGACGCACTTCGAGTAGGGATGATCGTTTAATTCGGCTTCGTGTACGTAGGAACCCCCGTTTGACGGCCGTCCAAGCCCGATACGAGTTAGAAGCAGTGCGGGGTGTAACCGTAAGTGAGCGTACGGTACGAAGAAGGTTCGAAGAAGCTGGTTTGGGTTCATTTGTGCCCGCCAAGGCTCCAAGGCTCGAGGTAAATCATCGTAGAAACAGGTTAACTTTTGCTCAGGAACATCGACTTTGGAACGCGGACCAATGGAGTAAGGTATTGTTTAGTGATGAGTGCAGAATTCTCTTAAATCAAATTGACGGCAGGTAAAGAATATACAGACGCAAAGGAGAATGATACATTCAGACTAATTTTGAAACTACAGTTGCATATTGTGGTGGATTAATAATGGTTTGGGCGGGCATTTGTTTGGGAGCTCGCACAGACTTGGTAGTGATTGACAGAGGGAATCTGACTGCAGACCGCTATATCAGAGAAGTTTTAGAAGAAAATGTCGTACCGTTTGCCCCATATATCGGTGACGATTTTGTTTTTATGCAGGATAATGCTCGGCCGCATACCGCTCGGGTAACTCAAGCTTATCTTAATGATATGAATATCACTGTTATGGAGTGGCCGGCGAGATCACCGGATATGAACCCAATAGAGCACGTTTGGGACTTGCTAAAAAGAAAAGTTAAGTCCAGAATTCCAGCTCCTGCCAACGTGGGTGAACTGCGAATCGCCGTAGTTGAGGAATGGCGGAGACTATCCCAGGTGACCATCGATAACATCATTCTCAGTATGCCTAGACGGGTAGAAACTTTAATATGAGCACATGGAGGAAATACGCGATATTAATCACCATTTTTCTAATTTAATTAATTGTTATTTTAATATTAATTTTCACTTTTCCCGGTTACATGAGAAATTCAATAATGTACCATTTTTCACAAATAGCCTTTACTCGCAAAATCTGTTCTTAATGTGATCTCATTTTAAGTAAAACAAATGAAACTTTAAATAACAAAAGAAGTGTAGTAAGTAGATTTTAAAATAAAACTATATTTTTTTAATTATGGACCTTTTTTTGTGTTCCGCTAAATATGCCGGTGTGTTTAGATTAAAATTGGTTAATCAGTTCCATCGCTTTTAATTAGATAATGCAGATGAAATAAATCATTAGCCTTTTTATTACTTATTCGTTCAATAGATATCATTATACGGGTTTTCCATATTTCTGAATCGCAGTATACATTTATTAAACGGTAAATTAGTGAAGTCATGTATTATTGTTTAATTACTTATTAATATTAGGTCCTTACATATGAAATTGGCGTTTTGTCGTACTGGCCACTTTGATCTCAAATATATCTTCTTTGGTTAGGAACATCAATTTAAAATTCATATCGCTATTTACTCATGCATTTGTGATTCGAAAACCGTAATTCATTTGTTTTTTCCTCCTATGGTTTTTTCTTTGCGTCACTCTATTTACAAAATGGAAAACTTGAAATAATGTATTATTTTCGCGTACGAGTTCCACCGTGACACCAGTGCTGCAGAAACGGCTCGAAGGATTAATGATGTGTATCGCGGCGGTGTCGCAAAAGAAAACACAGTTCGTTTTTGGTTTCAACGTTTTCGTTCTGGAAATTTCGACCTGCAGAACAAGCCCCGTGGAAGGCTGGAGACAAAAGTTGATAATGAAAAATTGAAGGCTGTTATGGAAGCGGATCCATCGCAAACCACGTCCGAGTTAGCTGCAGGCTGCGGTGTTAGTGACAAAACTATTTTAATCCACTTGAAGCAAATAGAGAAGGTGAAAAATTTTGAAAGGTGGGTACCTCATGAATTGAGTGCAGCAAACCGAAAAACGCGCGTTGACTGCTGCGTTACATTACTCAACCGGCACTATATTGAAGGGATTTGAAATCGAATCATTACCTATGATTAAAAGTGGATCCTATACGATTTATTGAAAACGCTCATCGCAATGGCTGAACCCTGGCGAACCAGACAAAGCCTGCCCTAAGCGAAAATTTACTCAAAAAAAGTTACTTGTGAGCGTTTGGTGGACTAGTGCCGGTGTCGTTCACTACAGCTTTCTTAAATCTGGCCAGACGATTACGGCAGATGTCTATTGCCAGCAACTGCAAATCATGATGGAAAAGCTAGCTGCTAACAATCGAGGTTGGTCGTTCGCTCTAGGCCACTGCTGCTTCAGGACAACGCTAGACCACACTGCACAACAGACGGCTACCAAATTAGAGGAGCTTCAATTGGAATGTCTAAGGCCTGTATTAATAAAGCGTTCTCATCTCTAAGTCAATTCTCAAGAAAGTACTTAAGATGTTGTTTTAATTAATAGTCCGTACTTAAGTACAGCTGTAGGTACGGCGTATCAAGTTAGTGCGAACGTATACGTATAAACGAGACTCGTTACTCAAGTACGCTGTCATTGCTGTCAAACTGTTACTTGAGACGCGGTTTCGTGGATACAGTCAAACCTTAACTTGAGTACGGCTTGGGATACAGTACAATTTTATTTGTTGTGTTTTTGGTTGTGTTACAATTATGTAAATTAAAATCTAAATACTTATGATTGAACAAACTCAGAATTTACACTATATACTCAACACAAAATAAACTTATAAAAAAGATGCTTGTTGATACTTTTCTTCTTCTTCTTCTTTTTTTGGCAATCGCGGTGGCAAAGGTTTTGCACCATTCTGCCAGTGTCGAGTATTCATAGAAATATTTTCGATTTTATTTATTTATCTACATTAAACGCTTTGCCTATTTGATTTATATTAATAGCACTCAATACCAAAGATAAAAGTCAAAACCAAAGTGACTTGATTTGAGACTTGACAGCAGAACTTTTTTTTTGCTGCCCAAAAAACAATCCTCATTATATGATTGCCTCCCTCCTACAATTCCTCGCCCTCAACCTTAAATCTGTTCTGTGTTTTGTAAATACTCCTTTTACTGAAACTTTATGTACATACCTATTAACAAAAGAAAACTGTGGTACTGACCCTAAATGTTTATTTGTTCTAGGTTTTAGATTATTCAACAGAATTCCTCCTGTACACCGTGCCCTTGTTTATTCATAAAACCCACTCATAAGGCAGAGTTTTTGTCAACACAACACATTGGGGATCACTGAAGAGCCACTTTAAAGAATAAGAAGAAGAAGAACTTTTTTTCGAATGGCAATGATCCGCATTCTGTTTTACGTAATTGTTAAAAGAATATGGATATTAATATGCTAGACAATAATAAATATTATTATCTACGTGAAAATTAATGAAAATAAGTTTTTTCAATATAAAAAATACAGACTAAACATTTTTTTGTATTTATATTATTAAATCAATAAATCCATTCTTTGTAGAAGTGTAATCGAAACGCTATTTTATTAGTTCTTTGTCGTGTAGATAACGCTTAAAAGTTGAGTAAGTGGTCTCAATAACGTTATCAACTGATACGGTCTTGAGATCATACTATGAATTAAAGACCATCTTGAGAAGCTAATCGTTACTTGAGACTGTCTCAGCTAAGAAAGGTCTTGAGAACGAGTTTGAGAACGGCTTATTAATACGGGCCTAAGACAACCAACGTACTCCCCGGACCTTGCTCCAACAGATTACCATTTTTTCGAAATTTGGATAACTTCTTGCAAGGGAAAAAATTCAACTCCGATGGGGCAGTCCAAAGCGCCTTCAAAGATTTTATTGATTCCTGTCCGAATGGTTTTTTAGTAAAGGAATCAGTCAACTACCTATGTGATAGCAATGGTATATACTTTGATTACATAAATATATTATGTTCCTCCTTTACAAAACGCCAATTTCATATGTAATTATATTACATATTTAAAAATATGTTCGATTGGGAAACGAAAAAATACGATATAAAAAATAAGTTAAAAAAACTATAACCCGATTACGTAAGAAAGGATCTAAAAAGGTCAACAAGAAAATAATTCAGATCACATTCTAAATGCATAGGTACAAAATTGGTACAAAAATACCAATTGTACCTATGCATTTTACCTTAACCAGGTAAGAGCCGTAGTGGTTCGGACAGTCGATGTCAAATCGCAGCGTCTGTATCTATCTCGGGGTATAATTCTAGAAACTTCTCTAAGCCTTAGGGTCAGCTCATACCTAGACGCGACGCATCTCGGTGTGAACTAACGCTTATATGCCATTAGTGGGTGCGGTGACCACGGCCCTAGCTTGACCATTTTTGTACCTATGCATTACTAGATTTCTATCTGAATTATTTTCTTGTTTCGGCCTTATGAGACCCTTTCTTACGTAGTCGAACTGTAGTTTTTTTTTTTGTAGCATATGCTTGGTTTACTTCACAAAAGTCAAATCCCTATAAATTTTAAATTTCCTCGATTCCTCATGGAAACCATCATCAGGTCTCCACTTTGTTGACTAAAGGACCAATTACGAATAATACTACCCTTTAATAATACCCTTTACAACAACAAAAGAATTTTCCAAATGGGTCCACAAACGGCAGAGTAATATTCGAAGATATGTATCGATGTAAAAGGCTATAAAAAGTACCTATTAATCCTATTATCATGATAATGTGATGATGTATGGTGTGATGATGATTACTGTAATTGACAGTGGCATATGCTTGCAGTTATTTAAACAACGCGGAAATTCTCAAAACTGTATATATTATATAACCGCTTGATACATATTTTTCGCACTTTAATATAAATTTTACGATATTATCTTCTAAATATAAGATATTATTAATTTAAACTGTATGGTTTAAATGGCTACTATAATATACACAAGTATAAAATGCTTAAAGTGAGTAACGTATTTAATTTGATAAAGATTATACTGTATCCGTCTAAATAGCTTTCCTGGAGAGCTCTGATAACGCGTGCGATGGCTGCTAAATCATAATGTCGAATAGGGCGAAGCGTGGCCTTCGACACGCTATGTCCCTGCATTTTGAATCTGTAATATCTTCGAAAATATTCATTTAAATTACATGCTGTACAAGGCCATATTGATCTATATTAAATGCACAATGTATTTAAGGTACTTAATTGGATAAGGATAAATCATGTATTGCTTTAAATCGCTTCGTAAATAAGCCATTATTTGTCGTAAATAGTAAGGGATAAAAAATGGTTATTGTGGATTATCCCTAAGATATAGACATATACCATCGCCGACTTTTTTGTAGGTGTACAATAGTACAGCTTAAAAAGGTGTACTATTGTACACCGTACAAAGGCCTACAAAAAAGTAAGATTACAGTGTTCGCAGTACATTCTTTTGATCTATTTCGTAGGGTTCAGCCAGCGTTTGCAATGTAAGCGCGAAAAATGTGTTTATTTACGACTTTACAAACCTCTAAAATTATCAGTCTTTCTCTACTATATCATGCATGTTATATACCTAGTCTTGCCATAAATACTGAAACAATGAACAAAAAATTCTATTGCAAATAACATTTATTACTTTTACAGTGTGTTAGTTTAATACATAAATATAAAACAATTTAAAATATAAAAATCTTCTTCGAAGTGGTCTCCATTGGCTGCAATGCAGTCCTTTAAACGTTGAGGCCAGTTATCAATAGAAGCACGCACTCTTTCAATGGGAAAATTCTTTACTGCCAATCGTACGGATTGTTTTAGGGTCCAAATAATCATGGCGTTTAGAGCAAGCCGTACTCTCTAAAACTGACCATAAATCATAATCCAGCGGATTAAGATCGGGACTAGACGACGGCCAGTCTTCAGCTCTGATGAAGTCTGAAACGTTCGTTTCCAACCAAGACTGTGTAGACCGAGCTTTATGACCCGGCGCCGAGTCTTGCTGGAAGGGCTAATCTTAGTTATTGAACATGGTGTTGTTAAGGGGCTTCACTACCTTCTCAAGAATGGAATCTTGATACACTTGTGCCGGATGTTTTGATACCTTTTTCACAAAAGTATGGCTCAGTCACTCCTTCATAGCTAATACCAAACAAATAACAAATACCAAACAAATAAAACCAAACCATCACTGAAGTCGGATAGTGCCCACGTTGCACTCTGTCGACTAATTGGGAAGCTTCCTTAGAGCATAAATACGGTCATTTTGTTTGTTAAAATGTTGCTCAATTGTAAAAAAATTCTCATCCGTAAACAAAATATTTCTGTGACAGTATTTTATTTGCGTGCCGCTTCAGTAGTTATTTCGATTTTACTCTTCTTTTAATCTTTAATCTTTTTTTAATTATCAGTTAAGAAATGACCAGTACGTCTCTTATAGGCTGCAAGTCCTAAGTCATCTTTTAAAATACGCGACATGGTTCTAGGTGCTATCTTCATCTCCCGAGATAAAATCTTTTGCTTTCGGACAGGATTTCTTAGAATTCTTTCCCTTACTGCTTTGACCACCTTTTTCGTACGAACACTACGTGGACGGCCAGATCTTTTTCTGTCACAAACAGAGGAGGTCTCATTGTACCTGTTAATAGCCCGGTACACAAACATTTTAATAATACCAAGCGTATGGAGAGTTTTAAAAATTGCATTTATCTCTATACCTACTTTGTGTAATGCAATCACAGCGATTCGGTTCTCTTTATCACCCCACTTTATTTTAATATCGCAAAATATTTTACAATGTATTGGCGCCAAAATGAGAAACACAATGAACAATCATATAAAAATGACAGATTCCAAATTCAAATGTAATATTTTGTTTATTTTTAATTGTAACAGTATTTATGGCCAGACTAAGTACATATGAACCTTCCTCTTGAATCACTATCTATTTGAAAAACCCGAATCAAAATCCGTTGCGTAGTTTTAAAGATAGCAGCTTAAGAAGCATACATAGGTATCGTCATCGTCTCGGGGGCTCTTAAGACTCTAGTTTGATCGTCTATCAAACGGTTTGACTCAAACACGTAAATTTTTGATTGAGTTAAACCAATTTGATCGTTTACAAAGCTAGTTTGAACGGTTTGTCAAACATTCCCGGGTTTGAAGCTCGTTTGATGGAAATACATATTTTTGTTTTGTTTGACGCGCCGTTTGATCGTGTTCCGACGCGTTTGATCAAACTCTGCTTAGGTTAGAAAGAAAAAAAAAAGACAAGGCTTCTTCTCCTTTGAAATCTCCTTAGCTTCAAGATTCATCAGTTAATCGGAACTTCGGAAGCCCCTACAGTTGTCACTCGATTCCCGACTCAAGGCGCGGGAAATTAAATCTTGCTCACTTATCTAGTGGACAACTTAACCCTTTACTTCTAAGAGGCGATTTCACCACTTCGTTTAATAAAACTTAATTCTCACTAAGCGCATTCATGCGTCGATGTCAGTCTCGTTTTATGTTAAACTGATTTTAGCATAATATATAAGCTTATCCTGATAACTGAAACTGAGATAAAATTAGACGTATTAATATCTTTGCTCATAAGGGCTAAATTTTCGATTTGTGAGCGCTACCTAATGCGATATTATACACAGATTAATACTGAATTTATAAATACAAACATCACAACTCATGACATTTCGTACGTGACAGCTCTTGAACGCGTTCAACGAAGTTAAACCGACGAAATCCGGAGTTCAGAACTTGAACTTAGCTTAGCTAGAAACGTGTTCAGTTTATGTTGGTGAAATGCAATTTGGATTTTAAAGCTCGTTTAAACGCGTAAAGCGAGTTTTGCGTTTACTAATCGCATTCAATTTCATTGGTGAAATCAGCCCTAAGACTCTTATATAAGGAATAAGGAATCCAGGATTCTATTTAATCGTTTATAAACGTCGTTTTTCCGTTTATCTTAATATTAATCGTTTATAGAGAGGTTATTGTTATACTATTTACTTGTTTATAATTCTCACATAGTTTCCACTTGATATTTAAATGATAATTTATGTTTGGGGGACGGAGTTACCCGCGTCCTCGCGTCCGCGTATGACTTACCACCTTTTTCTAGGCCCACCCTACACGTGTCCCCTGGGTGGTGCTAAACGGGTAACAAACGCCGAGACTCAGGCGGCGGTTAAATAATCTAACTGCATGGCGATCACACGCCAGGAGGACTTAAATACCCCCATAACAGAGTGATACTGGAATGTGGGATCTTCTAGGAATAAGTTTACTCCCTAGAGGAAAACAACCCCGAAACAAAAATACAATCATGGAAGCAAAGCACAAAGAGAATCTACCCCAGGAGGGTACCAGCTCTGCTGGAGAATCCCTCGCTGAGCTTAGCTTGGGCAGCCCCACGTATTCTGGTATATTCTGGGGGGTTCGACGTTTTGCAGGTAGAGGATGAAGAATGAAGAATAAACAGACAAGAAGTAAGGACACTAAGATAAGATAGAAGATTAAGAAAGAAGTCAAATACTACACTAGTTCAACAGACTTTCCACAGGAGCATGTCCTATTATACCCGTATGCAGGCGGATCATTAACAACCTGTACAAACATTATCCCCAGATAGACAAGAAAAAAACCTAGAGTGGTAGGAAGTAACAACAGGAAAAAAAAGACAAAGAACTAGCCCTGGTAGTTCTTTGTCTTTTAACTAGTATAAAAGGGCGAGCTAAACAAACAAAGCTAATTTTTAACAATTACTGGCTATCAGGTAGTTGCCCAATACCAACTTCAAATAGTATTGCTCACCTAGATGAGGAACCTCAAGGATGAAGTGAATATCAAGGAGAAAAACACATTAAGCCTCCACCAATCTATGTTGACAAAGTTGAAAACATTAAACCACTCATCAATCTAATGAATGAATTTGCTCCAAATGATTATCAACAAAAAATGCTCAGTAATAATCAAGTGAAAATACACCCAAAATCACCTGATTCATATAGAGAAATTGTCAAGCAGCTTGAGATTAAACATACTGAGTCCTACCTACATATAAACCCAAACACGAAAGACAATCTACATCCATCTACAGACCTACCCGACCTCAGATAAGCATTATCAGAGCTAGGCCATGATTGTGTTAATATATGGAATATCAAACAAAGGAAAACGAAAAAACCCCAACCTTATTTTATCATAGAGTTAAAACCAAAGGAAAATAATATTATAGAACATTTATCAAATTAAAAATCTTTTAAACTGCAAAATAACTTTCGAACCTCCTCTGCCCAAAAAGGAAATTCCTCAGTGTGCTAAATACCAACAATACGGGCACACGAAGGCATAGGCGAAGGGTCGTAGGAATCCAAAATGTATTAAATGTGCAGGCGATCATTTGTCAATAGAATGCCCCAGAAAGACTAGATCTGACCAACTCGAGTGTGTTCTTTGCTATATGTTATACATATATGATAGATTGCCTAGCAATAAAGTTGTAATTCTATGAGGCTATACTCACCCAGACGCAATCAAAATCAACAAAGAAATGACATGATCCCACATATCATAGAACATCAGCAACTTAAAACTTATAAAGAAGCTCTAAAACCAAAATCAGATTTAAATCATAAAAATTATACTTTACTTACCTCAGCTGCTCTAAACACAAATAATACACTTAATCTTATGACAATAATGAAAGAAATGATGCAACAGCTTATTAATATAACAAACCTAGTAACGAAGATAACACATTCGAATCCATCAAAATAGTAGTATGGAATGCCAATGGGCTGTCACACCACACCTTAGAGGTTAAAGTGTTTCTAGAATTGTACCAAGTAGATTTACTGCTCATATCAGAAACTCATTTCACCAAAAAAAGGCATTTTTAAATCAATTCTTATAAATTTTACCACACAGACCAGACACCAGACGGTTCAGCTCATGGTGGAAGTGCCATATTAATTAAAAACAACATTCGGCATCACGTTAGCAGTAATTATTGCACAAATGAAATTCAAGCTACAAAAATAATAATAGATGACTGGGCCGGACCACTTACAGTGGCTTCAGTTCATAGTCCCCCAAAAAACATAATATCAAAAGTGACGACTATACGAAATTCTTTACTACTTTAGGTGGTTGCTTCATTGCAGGCGGAGACTACAACGCTAAACACACATATTGGGGCTCACGTCTAATCACACCAAAAGTTCGCCAGTTGTTTTGAGCAATCGAAAATCTAAATCTGCACTCTATGTCATCAGGTGAACCAACTTACTGGCCTGCTGATCTAAGAAAGAGGCCAGATCTGATTGATTTCGTAATCGTAAAAGGTATTGCTGGCATATATTTTTCTTGCAAGTCTTTACCTACCTTGCCGACTACATACCAGAAAAACTGATTGGAACATATACCGCGACTTGATAGCAGCTACAATAGATATTAGTCTCCCACTTAAAACGAAAGATGACGATAGAAAACGCCGTTGAACATTTCGACCTTTGTGTGAAACAATCAGCCTGTGTAACAACGCAACAACGCATGTGTCAACAACGCAATACCAGATACCTCCAAAATGATTTCCATAGCCCAATCCTATCCAGCTAATATTAGAGACATGATTGCTCAAAAACGAAAAGCACGAAAACAGTGGCAGAAATTTCGATACCCAGCATACAAAACAAAATTAAACTATATTACAGCACAATTAAATAGACTACTTAAAGACAACAGAAATCAGGCAATCCAAAATTACCTTAAAAATCTTGACCCCAGCGCTGCTACGGACTATTCACTCTGGAAGGCTACGAATAAAACTTAAACGACAACTATAACTTATCACCTCTCAAATCAGACGGTACTTGGGCAATTAATATTTCTAAAAAAGCACAAGTATTTGCCGAACACTTAAAAAAAGTATTCCAACCAAATCCCGATCAAGGTTCCAAAATGACTGATCCTGTAGAAGATCTACTGCTTCAAGCCCATCAATTAGAACTCCTTATAAAAAGCTTTACCAAGCATGAAGTTAAAGAAGTAATTAATAAATTAGACCTAAACAAAGCTTCGGGTTATGAATTAATAACTGCAAGGGCCTGCCAAAGAACTACCTAATGAAGGAATACATTTATTAACATATATTTACAACGCGATATTAAGAAAAACAATGATTCCGAGACAGTACACAGATCCTAATGGTACCAAAACCCGGTAAGGACTCTGAAGAAGTAAAATCATATAGAGCTTGTTACCAATCACATCAAAAATATTGGAGATTTTATTCCTCAGTAGACTAATGCCCATAATAAAGGAGAATAATCTTATACCTGATCATCAGTTCGGCTTGCGGCAGCAACATGGGACTGTAGAGCAGGTCCATAGATTAGTCAAATATATTAATATACGAGTAGCATTTGAGAAAAACAATACTGCACAGCTGCATTTTTAGATATAGCCCAGGCTTTTGATCGCGTGTGGCAGGAAGGGTTGCTATACAAAATTAAGAAAGCATTACCTATTGGATATTATGAAATCATAAAATTATACCTGACAGACAGGCACTTCTTTGTTAAAGTGGGAGAGGAAATAACACTATTATACAATATCCTAGTACCAACTGTACCTTATATATACTGCTGACTTCCCAACCTCATGTGCTACTGTTGCTGATGACACAGTTGTCCTGGCTTCTGATAAACTCCCGGAATTAGCTTCTAAAAAAACTACAAAATAGCTTAAACCAAATTGCAAAATGGCTAATAGACTGGCGAATTAGAGCAAACGAAACTAAGTATGTCCAAGTTACGTTCACAAACAGACATAACATCTCCCACCTGTTACTTTTAATGGAATAACAGTCCCACAAGCTAATGAAGCGAAATACTTGGGAATTTATCTAGATAAAAAACTAACGTGGAAAAAACATATCTCACTAAACGTCTGGCAATAGGACAGCAGGTCCGTAAAATGTACTGGATGTAAAATGAAACGAGACTCATATCTAACTTTAATAAATAAACTCCTCGTATACATATAAATCAATAATAAAACCGATATGGTCTTATGGTGTGCAGTTATATTATACAGCTGCAAACTCAAACATTGAGATATTACAGAGATTCCAATAAAAAATATTAAGAATGGTAACAGGTGTACCTTGGTACATAACTAATGAAAGACTACACCATGACCTAAATGTGGATCCAGTCAAGCAAGAAATAAAACATTAAAAAAAAACATAATTATATAAATGCCCAAAGAGTTGATGAGCAATATAAAAGAGGCAAGGAGACTCAAAAGGAAGATCCCGCAGGAGCTATTATTATTATAGGCTTTGACAATATAAAGCGTACTTGACACTGGTCAAGTAACGCCCAAGACCTATCATAATCTCTAAACTATTACTAAATGTCTCTAGACAGATTGTAATAATGAAGCATTAAATATATACAGGGTGACCTGAAATTCGATACATTCCTTTGAAAGATAGAAAGTAGACCTCATTTACAGTAATATTTTTCATGGCATGGCATTCGGATAGGGGTATCCGAAAGTTGATATTTACAAAGTTATTGAAATTTCAAAAATTTTTTCTTTATTTTCGACTTTTTGACTTTGACATGACGTATTTTTAAAAATGTTTGTCTTTTTAGCGATTTTTTTAATGTATTTTAACCGTCAATGAGTCAAATAATATTTTTAAGGAATAAATAGGGACAAACTAAGCGAGAATTTTTCATTATGAGACATGAAACAGAATTTTCTTTTAAGAAAAATGCACATTTTTTTTAAAAACAGGTGATTTTCTTTAAAAAGTTGTATGATACAATGCGTACAAATACCTTAAATAACTTCCTTACCTCATTAGCTTTTCAAAAAGGTGCAAATGTCTACATAAAAATATGAACATGTAATAAACAAAGACAAAACAATCATCAGGTAACGTTATCTCAAGAATTACTCTACCTGAGGCGACCTTTTTTTTCAATTGTTTCCTTTGTTCAAACTTCGGGATGTTTCGGCTACTGTCGTCGCGGCCCTTTGTCAATGAGTTACCGACTGGCTTAGAGAGCAAATTTAGTAGCTAATATTAGTTTTAAGTCAACTATTGCCGTGTACGGACGTATTGTTGCTTTAAACTACACCCTTACTTCTACTTGTGATTTTTTTGTATCGCGATGGTTGCTTTTGAGTACGATGAATACGCTGACATCTTGTTTTGTTACGGACTTTGTAATGGTAATGCTGCTGCTGCACGAAGAACATACGTTGAACGTTTTCCGAATCGACGAGTGCCAAACGTTAGAGTGTTTTCAACAACATTTCGACGAATTCGGGAAAGCGGCCGTGTTGATAGAAGACGTGGCGATTCAGGCAGACCTCTTTTGTATGCTCCAGAAGAAGAAGAAGAAATTTTAAAACTTTTTCAAAATTATCCTTCTATTTCTACAAGAGCGGCAGCTAGAAGACTTCGATTGAGTCAATGGAAGGTGTGGTTTACAGTACACACAGCGCGTCTACATCCATTTCACTACACACCTGTCCAAGCGTTGGAAGAGGGAGACCCGGTTAGAAGAATGGAATTCTGCCGTTTTATGATAAATGCAGACATGGAGGATCGCAATTTCTTCTCAAGAATATTGTGGACGGATGAATCGAAATTTGACCGTAACGGGATAAACAATTTCCACAACACACATTACTGGGCACCAAAAGGAGAAAACCCCAGGATGAAAAAAGAAAGGGCCCATCAAACCAGATTCAGTCTAAATGTCTGGATGGGTATAATTAATAATAATTTAGTTGGACCTCACTTTTTGCCTCAAAATTTAAATGGTGAAATGTACGAACATTTCCTAAGAGAGGAGATTACTGGTTTAATGGAAGATGTGCCAATAGCAACTCGTCGTAATATGATTTTCCAGCATGATGGTTGCCCGGCCCACTTCCGCCTCGGCGTACGCCAGTGGCTAGACCAAACTTACCCACATCGCTGGATAGGTCGAGGCGGGCCAATTCCTTGGCCAGCACGGTGTCCCGATTTCACCCCGTGTGATTTTTATCTTTGGGGTCATATGAAGGCTTTGGTGTATACTACACCCATAACTACTGTAGAGGAGCTCAGAAGCTGCATAAGAAATGCAGCAGAAGAAATCAAAACTAGTCTTACTACCAGAATAATCAAAACAGAGGTACGGAGAAGACTACGGGCCTGTATCAGAAACAGAGATTCACATTTTGAACAAGACCTAAAGTAGAATATTTATTATTAAATTTAATTAAACATTGATGTTTTTTAAACACAATAAACGTAATTAAATTCAATTTTTCCTTTTATTTTAACCTTATCGCAAATAAATCGATTAAGACATTATTTCATTTTACTTCTAATATGTTTACTACAACGTCATATTTTTATGTAGACATTTGCACCTTTTTGAAAAGCTAATGAGATAAGGAAGTTATTTAGAATATTTGTACGCATTGTATCATACATTTTTTTAAGAAAATCACCTGTTTTTAAAAAAAATGTGCATTTTTCTTAAAAGAAAATTCTGTTTCATGTCTCATAATGAAAAATTCTCGCTTAGTTTGTCCCTATTTATTCCTTAAAAATAATATTTGACTCATTGACGGTTAAAATACATAAAAAAATCACTAAAAAGACAAACATTTTTAAAAATACGTCATGTCAAAGTCAAAAAGTCGAAAATAAAGAAAAAATTTTTGAAATTTCAATAACTTTGTAAATATCAACTTTCGGATAGGGGATGCCATGAAAAATATTACTGTAAATGAGGTCTACTTTCTGTCTTTCAAAGGAATGTATCGAATTTCAGGTCACCCTGTATATGTTTGTTTTTCTGTAAAAAGTAGTTTAGGAACCAGTGCCGAGCCGCAGTAGTAGAAGTATGGGACTGTTAAGTATTGAGCTGAGAATCGAACACATAAGTGTCAAGACAAATGTCAATGTCACATATGACAACTCGACACTCATGTATTTGATTTTCAACTCTATCGTCCCAACTCCCAGCCTAAGATTTATAAAAAGTAACATTTTACCTCACAAACGTTTTAAATTATTTTCTTTGCAAAACAAGTTTCTAACTAAAGTGATGCGATAATTTTTTGCTTGAGTATTTGAAATACTACCTGAAACTCAACCCGCTAGCGATTAAGTTAATTGTTTTATGAACAAGTTTGTTAATTTCAGTATTCCGCATTGTTTACTGCTTATCAACGTAACACAATACAAAGACAATATTTACCCAACCCTGGAGGGTTGGGTAAATATTGTCGTTGTATCTCCAGCGCCGGCACAACTCAGCGGCTGTTCAAGTTACAAGCAAGTTACAAGCAACAGCAGCAACTTCGGTTGTTCACGAAACAAAACAACTATTTTTGCAGATCCTTCTAATGTTAGAGTGGTGATAACATTATAACAGAAACAATTGTGATATTTTCTTTATTGGTACATATGAGAGAGATGTTTAACACAGATACGTATTACATATGAGAGATGCTTAACACAGATACGTCTACACTGTATATAGCCTTTTGGCTAACTAAAATAATCTAACTAGATAGGCTTTGCATGTGACATCTGTCAATAAGACATTGACATTATCTACTTTTTATAACTACTTTAATATGCAACACTTGCTTCGGGACAAAGAAAATTATCACAAACTACAGTAAAACCAAGTTTCCAATTTTCGTTTATTGTACATCGTCTGTAATTTTCTTATAAAAGCAATTATTGCCGATGGCTATAAGCAACTAGGTAACTTGCTTGAGTAAGCTTGTTTAACCCTTAACTATCCAGTATGCTCTTGTAATGTAACTGACCAGCTGTAGTGTCCAACAGACACTGATAATATAACAGAAAAATATGTAAGGTTTAATATAAGAAAAAAAAGTTATTTTTAATTAAAGACAGTATATTATTAGGTCATTACACATGGCGTTTTGTAAAGGAGGAACGTAAAGTAGTTTTTTTTAAACATAATATATTTATTTAATCAAAGTAAATACCATTGCTATCTATGCACTTTTGCCATCTCATAGATAGTTCATTGATTCCATTACTAAAAAACCATTCGGACAGGATTTAATAAAATATTTGAAGACTTTGGACTGCACCATCGGAGTTAAATTTTTTCCCTTGCAAGAAGTTATCCAAATTTCGAAAAATATGGTAATCTGTTGGAGCAAGGTCCGGCCAGTACGATGAATGTCTTAGACATTCCAATTAAAGCTCCTCAATGCTAATCCTTGGAGGATTAGCAACGCAATGGTAGCCGTCTGTTGTGCAGTGTGTGGTCTAGCGTTGTCCTGAAGCAGCAGTGGCCGAGAGCGAATGACCAACCTCGGTTGTTTAGCAGCTAGATTTTCCATCATGATTTGCAGATCCTGGCAATAGACATCGGCCGTAATCGTCTGGCCAGATTTAAGAAAGCTGTAGTGAACGACACCGACACCAGTCCACCAAAGCTCACAAGTAACTTTTTTGAGTCAATTTTCGCTTGGGGCAGGCTTTGGCTGGTTCGCTAGGGTTCAGTCATTAATAATAAGAATAATAATAATTTTATTGCAAGAATATAGTGTTACAGAGATCTTAATAATTTAATAACATGTTCTTGTACATTACTTGTTACATAGTCAAAACGTTTATATATATATATATATATATATATATATATATATATATATATATATATATATATATATATATATATATATATATATATATATATATATATATGTAACCTCATTGCTTTTTAGACTGGACAATGAATGTCAACTGTCAAGGGAATGAGACTTATAATTTCTTATGAATTATTTGTATAAAATATTATTTAAATTGTGAAATATTAGCATTAAATTTTGTTTCTTTAGTTGTAAAAGTTTCTTTAGTGTTATTTCCATATTGTTAAATAATCTTATTATAAAACAACATTTTCGCTATAACTTATGAACAATGGAAAAACTGAGATTTGAATTTGTAGTAAAGGCAAGTGATGATCCAAAATCTAATATTATCTGCTTAACTTCGATTACTGATACTGATAAACGAATATACTTGATTCCGCAAGAACTTCAGCCGGCTAAATTACATGATGCTATTCTTAAGACGCAAGTATATGATAATATAAAAAAAAACATTGATGAAAAGGCATGAGAGAAGACAAGTATGGATTACAATGACACAAGAAATACATGATACCTATATAGATGACGATGGAAACATTCAATTTAGCGGATATTTTTTAGAGGAAATAACTTCAAAAATTGAAAGAGCACCTCAGCATATAGGAATTTCGGAAGAGTATTTGACAGAATTATTACATAAATGCATGGAATCAAATAAACCACAAATTTCGAGAAATATAGTTGACAAATTTATATTGGAAAAGTTTAACAGGAGGACATCTTATGCATCTCAATGGATGAATAGATTTGAAGAGTTTGAGAGAATGTTCACGATTATCAATTGTTGAAGATGCAAAGAAAATTGAGATTATAAGAGCATTTTTAGAGGACCTAGACTGGTATACCTCCATGATGATTAAATATACAATTAATTCGGATTGGAAAACATGGAAGGAATGTTTCTGTGAAACTTATGGTGACAAAGGTTGGTCACACAACACAGTCAAGTATGCAATTTTATTTCAATACAGACAAGGTTATTTATTAGACTATGCCTTGAAAAAGGAGAGACTTTTATTGGAAGTGAACAAAAACATTGATGTTTGTACATTGATTGATTTGATTGCAATGGGACTACCTACGTTTGTGATAAATAAATTCGACAGAAATATTTTAAGAACAACAGAAGATTTATTTAACTAAATAAGAGGTCTAGAATATTTAGTTACCAGAAAGAATTTTGAAAACAACTTTAGAAGGAATGCTGACAAAGAATCAGAAAAACAAAATAAAAGTACAAGAAACCCACGAGGAGTAGGAGAAAACAGATACCCCATAAGAAACGTTAACAATTCAGAGTTAGAAGTTGAATTAAATGAAATTAATCCAATAAACTTGATATCCCGCCATTAATTTCCCATTAATAAGTTTAAAAAAGTAGTTAAAGAACGTTTGTGTGCCAAAGCGTATTATAAAATTAATGACTTCATTCAAGACGGCACACCTTGGGAATAAGGTGGCTCCTTATCTTATCTTATTATTTGTTACATAGACATAAGTAAACATTGTAATAATTTTGATTTTAAAAGAATAATTTTCCATCTTTTTGGTAAAAGATGGCCCCAGACGAGTTTCTTGCCGGCTCTTCTCGCTGGGTTAGTTCTCGAACCGGTGGTAGGCATCACGTAGTATCGACGTTCAAAAAGAGTATTTAAAAATACCAATTTTGAATAAAAAAAAAAAAAAAAACAAAATTGAAGTTAAATTAAATGACTCCTTAAAAATAAAAGGGATCTATGATTCAGGCTCGAATGTGTCCTTAATAAATTTCAAAATTTTATCATTAAAAGGTAGTCAAAATAATAAGAACGGTATAAATGCGAATTTCAAGACGATTAATGGCGTTAAAAAAATGTTGGTATCATAACACTCAAAATAAGGATTTTCGATATAGAGAGAAATGTCAATATATTTGTCGTAGACGAAGAAAACTTCGATTACGATTTTTTGATTGGATTAGACATAATAAAAAAAATCATCTTGTTCAAGATGAACACTTAGAAATAAAACAAAGTATTCCGTTTATGGAGAATAAGACATATTATAAAACAAAGACATTTTATAGAACAAAAAACTTTGACAAAGCAAAAAAGAAATATGTAATTAATTTTAACAAACATCTAGAGGAAAAAGACTTTACTATTATGTTGAATCACCTTAATGTGTATCAACGGAATGAGATTGATAACCTTATATCAAAATATAAATCACTTTTCGCAAGAGGCAAGTACGATGTTGGTAGAGTAAAAGATTACGAAGCTCATATTGATTTATTGGTCGATAAGTACTGTGCTAAAAGACCATATAGATGTTGTATAGAAGATAAAAAAGAGATAGAAATGCAGGTGGCTAAATTATTGAAAGAAAATTTGATTGAAGAATCGTATAGTCCTTTTGCAGCACCTGTTACTCTGGCATATAAAAAAGAAGACGGACGGAAATCCAGATTATGCATTGATTTCCGAGATTTAAATAAAATTGTAATACCACAGTCACAACCGTTTCCCTTAATAGAAGACTTAGTGGTAAAAACTCGAAATTGTAAATACTTTACAACACTTGATGTTAATTCGGCATTTTGGTCAATCCCGCTCAAAATTGAAGACAGACATAAAACAGCCTTTGTAACTCAAGATGGACATTTTCAATGGACCTGCCTAACCTTTGGATTAAAAACTTCACCAGCAATTTTTCAAAGAGTATTAAGCAATATAATAAGGGAGCACAAACTATCGAACTTTACTGTAAATTATATTGATGACATTTTGATTTGTTTGAAGAACATATTACACATTTATCATTACTACTGGAAGCAATATCAAAAGAAGGATTCAGATTAAAATTTTCAAAATGTAACTTTGCACAAGATTTAGTAAAGTACCTTGGTCATATAATTAAGAACAACACGATTGCTCCTTTGAAAGACAATTTAATTGCAATAAAAGATTTTCCTGTACCAAAGACGCAAAAGAACGTACGTCAATTTTTAGGAAAAATCAATTTTTATGGTAAATACATACCAAATATATCATTTATTTTAGACCCTTTACATAATTTATTGAGAAAAGGGCAACAATTTGTTTGGTCAAAAAAGTGTGAAGAATCTTTTCAGTTGATTAGAAACTTAAATGTGCCAGAAGTCTATATTAACTATTTTTGATCCTGATTTACCAATACATATTTATACTGACGCCAGCATACTGGGTATTGGCGCTGACATGAAACAGCCACAGCTTAATGGAGAGGAAAAGCCGTGTGCATTTTTTCAAGAAAACTGAATGATACTCAGAAAAAGAAAAAAGGCTATTTACTTAGAATGTTTAGCTATAAAGAAGGCTGTTAAGTATTTTACACACATTTATACAATACGGCTTGCTCGATCAAATTCTTTGAGGTTTGGCGACTTATGGGCGACACATCAAAAGATTTATTTCTTCTTAATTATTCTAAACTCGTTTATTCCAGATTATTCCTTCATTTTGCCTATATAAGCGGGTGGACGGCCCGAACGTTAGTTCAGTTCTATTTGAGCTACCGAGGTGATAACTTGGACAAGCGATATCCTATCAAACTGCTCGAGCCGCCAACTTGCTTTGTGACTTTGTGTGCATCTTGAAGGGTTACTAACTATAGTTTGTTATTAAGTTTATTGAACGAAAAGTAAACAAAAATGATGTCTGGAGGAAAGAAACGAAAAGTAGATACAGAGGGTCGCCAGTTTCAAGAAAAATGGACTGAAGAATTCTTTATTATCTTGCACAATGGTAAGCCTATTTGTTTGCTGTGTAATGAATTCACTTCAGTAATGAAAGAATTCAATATAAAGAGGCATTACTCAACTAACACTAGGACATTTAAGAACAGACAAAATCCAGAAGCTTACTGCATATTTGGAAAAAACGCAACAAATGTTACATAAACAAAGATCACAACTTGATAATGATGTGAAAGCTAGTTTTATAGTTAGCTCAAAATTGGCAAAGGCATTAAAACCATTTGCCGAAGGAGAATTTATCAAGGAGTGTATGTTAGAAGTTTGCGGTATTTTGTGTCCTGAAAAGAAAAATGAATTTGAAAAATTAGTTTGTCAAGTCGAATAACAGTTTTTCGACGTATAAAAATTATGGGTAATGATATAAAAACAACATTGACTGACCGTATGGCTGGTTTTGAATCATTTGCCATATCATTAGACGAGAGCACCGATTTGTCTGACACAGCTCAACTGGCTATATTTATTCGAGGTGTCGATAAGGAGTTCACTGTTACTGAGAAATTGCTCGCTTTACAGCCGCTAAAAGGAACCACTACAGGAGAGGATATTTTTATTGAAGTTCAAAAGGTATTTTTTGCCATGCCAAAAGGTTTTGGCTTGCCATGGTCAAAATTAATTGGAGTATGCACTGATGGTGCACCTTCTATGGTCGGCTTACGTAAGTATTGTGCGAGTTGTGCGATTTCTACAAAAAGTACCTAGAAAAAAACAATTTTCCGCAGCTTAGAAATACTTATTGATTGAATTGTGAGTTTGGCAGTACTTATAAATGCGAACAGTTCTTTTCATTGATGAAATTTAATAAATCAACACATCGTACAAGACTGACTGACGATAATTTGGAAAATTCTTTACGTCTTTGTATTAGTGGATTAATCCAAATATCAATAGATTAGTTTCCCAAATTCAAGCTCAAATGTCTCATTGATTTCGGTTTATTTAACTTTCGTAGTTTGTAACAATTGCAAATTTAACGATTTAATTATAATGTACCATATTTTTAAATTTAATTTTGTTATTTTAATAAATTGTACTATAATAACACTGTCGTATTATTTCATGTCTAATATATTATATCGCAAAAAATATGATCACTACTTTAAAATGCACTAAGTACTTTTAAACGCGGCCCGTGAAAGTATTTGCTAAGGTTCTGCTCGCTAAAACTCGCTAAAGTTTGGCCCTCAACATGTCAATGGTTGCCCATACCTGATTTAAATAATAGAAACAGTGTCTTAATAACCATTTAGATATCTCTCTTTTAAAGGAAGTGGGAGGTAATTCCTTAAATCTATTGGGCAGTTTATTATAGACTCGGATAGCACTAACCTAAACATTGCGTTTGAATATAGTGTAAATATAGTTTAAATTTATTTCGTGGAGCGACGTTTCTATTGATTACATTAGAGTTTAGTGCGAAATATTCAGGATTTTGTTTGACAAAAGTACAGATGTCTCTGATGTACACACAAATCAATGGTAAAGTGTGAGATTTATTAAACAGTGGTTTACAACTATCCAACGACCAAGCACCATAAACTGCTCTTAAGCATTTCTTTTGAACACTGAAAGCTTTGATAAAGTCCACGGAATTGCCCTATATTATAAGACCGTATGATAGCGTTGAGGCCACGTACCCGTGGTAAGCATTTAGTGCAGATTCAATGGATACTGTCAAACATAGTTACTAAATAGCAAATACGAATTTGCCGAGCTTATACATATATATTCTACGTGCGCTTTCCACTCATAATGTTTGTCCACCATTAAACCTAAGAATTTTGTAGAGTCAACTTCTTAAATTTTTGTATCGCCGTAACAAATATCAAAATCAATAGTTGGCCGTCTAGGATTTTTAAATTGTATCATTTTCGTCTTACTTAAGTTTATTTTTAAATTATTATTATGAGCCATTTAAGAATTTTGTCAAGATTTATATTCATTTCATTACATGTTATTATTCAAGTAGTGTCATCTGCGATGAGCGTTTCCGATTATCGTACAGGATCTACTTTTTATCACAGGTAATTATTTGATTTAAAATCCCTTCATTATTGTGCTGGTTGAGTAATGTAACGCAGCAATCGACGCGCGTTTGTCGGTTTGCTGCACTCAATTCATGAGGTACCTTTCAAGCTTTTTCATCTTCCCAATTTGCTTCAAGTTGATTAAAAAAGTTTTATTACTAACACCACAGCCTGCAGCTAACTCGGACGTGGTTTGCGATGGATCCACTTCCACAATAGTCTTCAATTCTTCATTATCAACTTTGGTATCCGGCCGTCCACGGGGCTTGTTCTGCAGGTCTAAACTTCTAGAACGAAAACGTTGGAACCAAAAACGCACTGTGTTTTCTTTTGCGACAGCGCCGCCATACACATCATTAATCCTTCGAGCCGTTTCTGTAGTACTGGTGCCACGGTGCAACTTGTACCTACTCGAAAATAATACGATATTTCAAGTTTTCCATTTTGTAAACAGAGTGACGCAAATAAAAAACCAAAAAAGGAAAAAACAAATGAATAATTTCAAAACAGTTTCAAATTTATACCGCTATTTACTCATGCATTTGATGAGTAAATAGCGGTATAAATTTGAAACTGGAATTCCTAACCAAATGAGATATAAGTTTGAGATCTAAGTGCCCAGTACGACAAAACGCCAATTGCATATTTCAGTAAAGTATTTTTTACGCTTATTTACTTACACATATTTCAATTTTTTCATGTTATGGACCTGGTGTATTTATCATCGAATTTTAGAATCGTCATAAAGAAGCAAATCATTATTTTTTCTGTTGTAGCTAAAAATATCGGATTGCCAAAGATTGGGTGTCAGTATTCTCTAAAATCCACACTTCCCTGTTTATTGACGCCTATAGTAAATAAACGACCTAGAAATGCTTGCATTTCGATTGTCAGTTGGCTTCCATCGATTTTGTAAAACTCTAAGCTCGTCAGTATTGGTATTATTTCACTATTATTTCTAGTAAAAAGATCGAAAAAAGGCTGAAACTGTCTATCGGATCTATTATAACCTTCCCCGGAGGAAGAATCACTTTATGAATACCACTGCGAATTATATTGTGTCGAGGCGTTCAGGCAGGCTTTGCCTGTCAGGTTCTGATTTCCAAATTGTTCCGTCTCTTCTCCCCGTCCTTTTAAGGGGCAATTGAGACTTCATATTCTTGTAATGGTACATCATCACTCTCACTCCATATTTGATCATGATCGTTTCCAGATGCTGGTTCTGTCATATTCTTTCAGTCTCAGAACAGCTGTCAACAGCAAAATTCTCATCATCACTATCGGGCTCACGCACAAAAATGTTTATATCGTCACTTTCAACAAGGGCACGTTGAATTTCATATTATGTTAGATGCCTTTTAGCCATTTCTTTGAATAAAATGAATACATAACACGACTACTTTATTACATATTTTCTAATCACTGATATGTGATACGATTACAAAGACTACGATTATAAAAGCGCGTCTTCTGCGCGTGTTATTTTCGAAACATTACATAAAACATCGAAACATTGGGGAGTGGCTATACACATATTTTGTGTATGAATATACAATGTTTTTGTCTTCCGAGACGGACGGAAAACATTCCCGGCGCGGGTGAAGAGGGGAAGGAATTTTTCATTTCTTATCAACTGTTACACCACTCACATGATCATTACATAGAAATACGGCAGAAATTATTTATCAATCCCAAATCGGTCCTCTATTCGTAACTCCTGATAAATACTAAAATTACGGGTCAGTAAATATGGCCTAACTCGAAATCTGGGGGTCTAAAAAGGCCACTTTAGATGTTCCATATTATGTTTCATATACTTTTTTCCATACAAAAATCGTGAAATGGTATAATGGCTACATGATTCATTTGATTTCATCATATTAGAAAACATCAATTTTGACAGTTTTCAATAGAAATGCGTAAAATGGCGCACATAATGAAAAAAATATCTGAAACACCTAATGTGGCCTTTTTAGACCCCCTGTGTTTTCTCCTAGATTATGCATCTGCAATCTATAAACTGCGAGTGCTTACGTCTTTCTCATCGGAACTCATGATCTTGTCTACACAAAATGTTTTGTTTCAATCAAAAACATTTTCTATAGCTGGAGACAGCTTGTGTATGAAAACAAATGTTTTTTTTTATGTTTTCTGTTTTGTGTTTCGAAAAAACATGATCAGGAGACGCGCCTTTACACAAACAAAGGTCTGGCAGCCACTATTACAATATAAGAGTAAGAAATTTGAAAAGTAAATGTAAGTGGGGTTTGCCGGGGAGTTCAATGGGTGACGTTTTGGAATTTGTAATTCTTCATAAATTTGTGTTATCTCGGTTCTTAATGTGTAATATTGGTAGAATATTAACCATTTAATATTCGTTAACGTGCAAGTGTGGGCAAGTGGTACAACTTCTAAAAACGTGCTATTTTGTGTTACCCGCCAAAACTCCCTAGGAACTTTCAGTAAAGCTTATACCACTTTACTGAATCGACTGCCATGACTCATGGACTGTACTAACTATATATTTGGACTTTGACTAGATTTTAGACTTGACGATATAGGAATACGGTGTTGAAAATTGAAACGAAAGTTCTATTTCCCGCCTTTTTAACTTGACACTGACAAATGGTTATAAGCCGATGCCATATATAAATAAAAAAAAATAAAAAAAAGTAAATGTAAATAAAAAAGCAATCTACTTTCAAACAAAATGTTATTGTCTGTTGGACACTTGTGGGATGATAAAGTACTATTTTTGTTTATTAACAATAAATAATAAATAATTCGTGTTACAAATATTTTAATTGCACATTTAGATTCGTAAAACGTTGGCGATAAATTAGATAAAACGCCTATTCATAAAAATAAATAAGTTCTTCAGATTTTATGAAAATATAAACGTAAAATTGTGTCCGCGAGACACTTGTGGGTTGTTAGGGTTAACTATTTATTTATTTATTTATTTTTATTTAACAATTTATTGTACACACAGAAAATTATGACAATACAGTTAACAAAGAAAGATAACACAAAGGACTGCTTATTTCTAATTAGAAATTTCTTCCAGCAGCCCTACGGAGAGAAATGGGATGAAGTATAGCAGTTAGGACGTGCGCAATATTATTTCTACAATTATTGTAGAAATAATAATTCAAATATTTATATCTAAAATAAAATAAAATATAGTAAATAAGCTAAATAAATAAATTAAAAATGATAGCTTGTTAATATATATAAATACTAATATAATATTATTATAACTATAATATATAAATACTATATGTATACATAATAACGGTATCTATATGGATTCAGATTTGAGGTAATGCTCTTTCAAGCGTCTTTTAAATACATCGATGTTGGGACTGTCGCGAGTGGTGTGAGGAAGAGAGATCCACAATCTGACTGCATGAACAGTGAATGAGTAGGAGTAGAAATTGGAGCGATGGGAGGGGAGAGAAAGATTTGTCCTGACAGTGGACCTGCAAGGAATATCGAGGGGTCGAGAAAAAATTAATCGATCAAGAAGATAACGAGGAGAGCGAGGATTATGTAAAATGTTGTAGAGTAAACAGAGGATATGGGAGTTGCGCCGAAGGCGGATAGGGAGCCACTTGAGTTTCGATCGAAAGGCTGAAACATGGTCGAACTTTCTTAGACCAAACACAAAACGAATACAGATATTCTGTAAACGTTCCAGTTTAGTTAACAGCTCCTCGGTAGCGTCTAAGTAGCAGGAATCGGCATAGTCAAGGATAGGGAAGATGAGTGTCTGGACAAGGAAAATTTTGGTGTTTATAGGCACAAAGTTTTGGAGGCACTTCAACGTGTGCAGCGAGTAGTGAACCTTTCTGCTCACTTCACTCACCTGACATACCCAGGAGAGATTACTGTCTAGAATTATACCTAAGTTTTTAGCAGAGTCTGTGTAATTAATAATGGTACCATCATATATAACTCTAGGCACATTATCTAACCGTTGAGTCATGTATCTGCTACCTATGATCATAGCTTGCGATTTGCTAGGATTGACCAACAGACCGAAAGATTTTGCCCAGTTCGCTATTCGTTGCAGATCAGAGTTGATATCGGTAACTGCAGAATTTAATTCATGAATATATGAATGGCGATAGATCTGCAGGTCGTCTGCGTAAAGATGGAAGTTAGATTTGATTATTAAGGTGATAGTGTTTATAAAAATTGAGAAGAGAAGTGGAGAAAGAACACCACCCTGGGGTACCCCCGCATCAAGATCACACCAGTCTGAGGTAGCCTCATCAGAGCGAACTCGCTGCGAACGTCCCCGAAGATATGAATCGAACCAGTTTATGGCCGAGGAGGATATGTTAAGGGAGCGAAGGACAGAAAGGAAGATGTCAAAGTCTACAGAATTGAAAGCACTGCTAAAGTCAAGTAACACTAGGATGGAGACACACTTATTTTCCAAGGCTAAGCGTAGGTCATCTGTGACTTTTAGCAGCGCTGTAACAGTACTGTGACCAGAACGGCAGCCGGATTGAAAAGGTGAAAGCAAATTATTAGAGGTTAAAAAGTGAGAAAGCTGCATGTGGACAATGTGTTCAAGTACTTTGGAAAGGTATGATAATATGGAGATTGGTCTGTAATGGGATAAAGAAGAGGGATTAGAGGTTTTGGGTAGTGGAATAACATCAGCACGTTTCCATGCTGAAGGAAAGCAACTCGTTGCCAAAGAATAATTGAAGACATGTGTAAGAACTGGCAAGAGTTCAGGAAGGGCGAGGGATATCATACGCGGACTGAGGTTATCATTGCCCACAGCAGTAGATGTTATAGCCTTAATATGCTTGTTAACTATGAACAATAACATTGAAAAAATGGTTGTCTGTTACGTCGTTAAGTCGGTTATCACGCCAAGAAGATTTATTACGTCCTACTACTGTTATAAACGTGAAACATATTGATGTTGGTTTTTGATGAAATTTGTGTATGGAAATAGTTTCAGCTCTGGACTTACACACTCCCAAAACGTACAACGTTACCGAGGGTACTGTTTACGTGGGCGGAGTCGCGGGCAAAAGCTTGTTATTAATACGTATGCGGCTAGTTGGGTGATGGGTCAAGAGGAACAAAAATCCTTACTTCCTTACTAATATTATAAACGTGAAGGTTTGTATGTATGGATATTTGTTATTCTTTCAAGCAATAACTACTGAATGGATTTCGTTGAAATTTGTTATGGTAGAGATAGGGCTCTGGATTAACACATAGGATTTCTTTTTGCGCGTACGAAGTCGCGGGCGACATCTAGTACTATTTAAAAAAAACAATGAATCGTTTACATTACAAAATCCGGCCTGTTAAAGGATACGAGCCTAGTAATTAATTTTCATAGCAAGAATTTTTAGAAAATTGTAGTATTAGTAAGTAGGTGTCAAGTCTCTTAAAGTTACACGTGATGATTATCGTAACAAGTGGAGCGTGTGCGGTGTGTAATAACCTGTGGTAATAGCAGAGGGAGTTACGCTGTGCCGGCACGGCAGTTTGTTGACCGTCGGTCGGGCAGTTCCAGCTCGGGGCTCGGGGCTCGGGGACGAACATTTTCCCTCACGCAGATCGCACATAGGGTTGCCATGTGCTAATTAAGACTCAATCCAAATGTTTAGATGAGAATGTGGCTGTGTCATGGATACGGCGGGCCGTCTGTAGTGCGTGAATACGTTTACCTTTATAGCTTTTGACTAGTTATTAGTTAAAAGCTATACTAAATATAAAATCGCTAAAGTTACAATATGCACGTCGTTCGTAGTCGTTATATCATTATCGTTCAGTGTGCGGAGTTCGAGTTTTTGTCACTACTCACCGTGAAGAAGTTAACTACAATTTGTATGGCATTGAATTAGTTACCATTGTTTGCCACTAGGGGCGCTGTTTCGATGCCATACAAATTGTAGTTAACTTCTTCACGGTGAGTAGTGGCGAAAACTCGCACACAGCACACAGATCCAATATTATCTAAACGTAAACAAAGAAACAATAGCGTACTATTATAACACTATCAATTTTTTTGTTATAATTATACTTTGGCATATTTTTTTCTTGGCATACTATGTCACTAAGCATAAATATCATTTTGAGTAGTACCTACTTTTTTTTCTCACTTTTTTTGGCATAACGAATTAGGCATATTTTATGCCATAACAATACTTTGGCATAATTGTTTCTTGGCATACTTGGGTATCATAGTGTAATAATAGGTTAAGGTAACGTTTCAGTTAATGATTTTATACTTCAGTTATAACCAATTCAGTTATTTATGTGGCATATAAATATCATTATGCGTGTATGCCTTATAATAAGTATGCATAACATATTATGCTTATAGTAGTCATACTTAAAAAATTATGCCTAAGCAATTATGCCAAATTAATATAATGCCTAACTATTTATTCAGAAAAAGAATATAATGCCAAGTTAAATTATGACATGATTTTAAATGTGAAAAAATAAAGAACCGATGTGTACAGCATCTAATTTAGCAACCAAAAATTCGAACTCCCCACCTTTATGTAGCAACCCTAACCGCACATGGAGACAAATGCCGAGGTTCATTAGACAGCACAAGTGAGGCGTATCACCTGAGGTATTGCTCGTCCCCGAACAATATCTCTGTGCCCGGGTGAACAGTGCGTCTGATTACCGGGATACATCCTGGGAATATGTCCTACATATCACAAGTATGGAGTACACTTTCTTGACGAGTCATTTTAAAAGGTAGGCGTGTCTTAGATATTGTGGCAAGGAGAAGATTGTCTGATTGATGGCAGCTATTTCAAGTGTTTAGGTATACAGCATTCCCTTTAGTAGATGACGGTAAACCCTGAAAAATCTGTATCTTCTTCTTCTTTCTTTTAAATATCAAGATGAATTGCTCATTTTCTTTTTACACATTCGATAAGGACAAACCAATTTTGTCTTCGGTATAGGCGCGTGGAGTTTTTCAGTCCAGAGAGATAGGCTCCGATTTTCTACTCGATTAAAAGACGGTTTATAAACCCCGCGGCATTAGCCTCTCAATTTGTAAGCAATTTCAATAATCTCTATTTAAAAGATTAATTTAAATGGTCGCTGAATTGCGATTCGCTGTAGTTTGAAACGAGCGCTAAGCCGGATTATTAAAATTACTATATTTACCTAAATCCGCAGATAATATGGAATTAAAGTCACTGAATGAACTTGCTGATTTTTTAGTTTTGAACTGAGTTAAGTATCCCACGCAAAACGTACAAGTAGGCTTGGTGACGACTTCTCTGGCTTAGTGGTAAGTGCTTATTGCTTTGTCGCTTTAAGCCAGAGGTCGCCGGTTCAAATCCCGTCAAAAAACTGTGTTATTGGTCCATGGATTATATCACAAAATATAGTAGTACCTTTGAATATAATAGGTCTTTACCTATGAAATTGCCGTTCTGCAGTACTGGCCATTTCAAATCAAAATATTTTTTGTTTGGCTAAGAATTCTAATTTCAAATTAATTTTATTTTAAAAACATGGAATTCTTTTTCAGAAAGTAGTCATTTGTTTATTGATTAGTGTTACATTTTCATCGCATTTCAATCTTTTTCGTCATCATGGATACGTTAAAAATTCGAGTAATTATGTAATATGAGTACCGTCGTGGCAGCAACGCGGCACAAGCGGCACGCAACATCAACGACGTTTACGGAGCTAACACTACAAACCAACGCACCACCTGTTATTAGTTTGCTCGCTTCCGTTCTGGAAATTTCGACCTGAAAAATGAACCGCGCGGTCGTCCGAAGACTTTGATCGACAATGACGAATTACAGGCGATTGTGGAAGCTAATGATACACAATCTACGGCTGAATTAGCAGCAGCTTTCGTTAGCGTCAAAACAATATTAGTCCATTTGCGTCAAATTGGCAAGGTAAAAAAGCTTGACAAATGGGTGCCCCACGAACTCGATGATCGCCAGCGCGAAGTACGCGTCGAGACGAGCCTTGCACTGCTCAACAGACACACAAATGAAGGGATTTTGAACCGCATTGTTACCTGCGATGAAAAATGGATTCTGTTTGATAACCGCAAGCGCTCAGCAAGTTGGTTGGATTCTGGTTCAGCACCTAAACATTGCCCTAAACGAAAACTTACCCCTAGAAAAGTGATGGTCACTGTTTGCTGGTCTAGCGCCGGTGTGATTCATCACAGCTTCTTACTAAACAGGGTGAGCATTACTGCAGATGTGTACTGTGAAGAACTGAACACCATGATGGAGAAGCTGGCACATCTCCAACCAGCATTGGTCAATCGCTCGTCTCCGCTGCTCCTGCACAACAACGCGCGACCTCATACTGCACAGCAGACGGTCTCCAAGTTGCAAGAACTGGGGTTGGAAGCTCTCCGTCATCCGCCCTACTCACCAGACCTTGCGCCTACAGACTACTACTTTTTCCAGAATTTGGATAACTTCTTGGCGGGAAAAAAAATCAATACCCGAGAGGCAGTACAAAATGCCTTTGAAGAATTTGTTGCCTCCCGTCCAGCTGATTTCTTTAAGAAGGGCATCAATAAACTGCCACTGCGTTGGCAAAGATGCATTGGTTGCATGGGTGATTACTTCGATTAATACAAATAAAAAATACATGAAAAAAATTCGTTTAAATTTTTTCATACAAAACGGCAATTTCATAGATAAGGACCTAATATAAGCGAGTTCTATATGTAAACATAAGTGTCGCGTAATATATTCCATGCTCATGCATTACTGTTCTTCTTCTTATCAAACGATCTGTCTGCTTATTGGGTCTTGCTCCATAAAAATCAAGTGTCTTATGGTGCCTTTACAGCCTTTAGTAAGCAGTAATCACTTAGCAGTTAGCCGAACATTAGTCAATTCGAAGATCCGTCGATCAAATATAGACTTTTCTTATACCTATTTTGTAATGATTGACAGTAAATTCTATCGACGTAAAGCTTGTTCATAATTCTTATAATGATCATCATAATAATATAATATTATCATAGAAGGAATAAACTCAGTACAGTTTTACAAGAATAGGGTATTTTCTAAGTTTTTGAAAAATATGTCAAATTCTTCATAATAACATAATACATTAGCAATCTGGACCATTCCTTGTGAATTTCCTTCCTCTCTTTGCAAATCAGCATAAAAGTTTGAATCATTTTTAAAAACCGCCAAAACGCTAAAATGTATTGTCATGACGTCACATTCTGTAACCACCTGTCAACTATCAAATCACAACTAAACATGTCAAATCCTAGAATGCTTGGTGTTAACTTTGGTAATAAAAATAAGGCATTTTAAAAATACTATTTTTAAAATGCCTTATATATGGTGCTATACTATTATTATCGAAGAGAAACGCTGATATTCCGGATAAAACATGCACTAAGCTTCGACTCACAAGTGACTTTTTTTTTTTTAATAACGTTTACTGACGTTAATGATGGGATTAGGGAGGCCATTTTTTAAAAAAAGAAGAAGAAGTAAAATAATCTTACGTCACGTTTGACGACTGTGTGTTTTTAATCACGTCGTCGGAGTTTTGCCCGGGAGTTCAATGGGTGACGTTGTGGAATTCATATTTCTTCATAAATTTGTGTTAATTCGGTTCTTAATGTGTAATATTGGTAGAATATTAACCATTAAATATTCGTTAACGTGCACAAGTGTGGGCAAGTGGTACAACTTCTAAAAACGTGCTATTTTGTGTGTTCCCGCCAAAACTCCCTAGGAACTTTCAGTAAAGCTTCTACCACTTTACTGAATCGACTAACACGACTGATAATATATGGACTATACTATACTATATACTATACTATATGGACTGTAATGACTATATATTTGGACTTTGACTAGACTTTAGACTTGACGATATAGGAATACGGTGTTGAAAATTGAAACGAAAGTTCTATTTCCCGCCTTTTTAACTTGACACTGGCAAATGGTTATAAGCCGATGCCATATATAAATAGAAAAAAAATCACGTCGTCAAACTTAAAAAATATCATAATTATTATTTGATATTTTATAAAAATCATACCCACATATTTAAGAGTAGTGTTAGTTAAATTGGCTTTAAATAATGTTTAGTGATAAAATATCAATAGTTTGATGTATATTTTCATCATAGGATAATTGCCTATTATGCGAACGGAGGAGTATGTAATAATTTACGGAACGGAGAAGTAAGAAAGCTAATATTTTTCTTAAATAACGCCTATAAATACATAAAATTGTTAAACATAACAATACACAACTAACTCAGATAATAATACACTACCAACGTTTGTTAATCTGTTACATTTTCATTTTTTATATTTTTTCTATCTAATAGGCAAAACCCTTATAAAGTTTAATCTTAAAAATTATATGAAATATTATGGGCGAACTTCGACCACTATCGAGTACCTATTTCGAGCAAAAAACAGCGACAAATTTAAGTTTTTTTCGTATAAAAATATTAATAAATTTTAATTTTATTTAAGACTTAAAATATAGAATATACAACTGACAACTCAATATTCAGTGAATATTTTGCCTGTCTCCGAGCTAAACAGGTGACAGTAGCGCCCCCTTCAGTATTTGTTTTATTCTGTTTTATCCGACTACGGCGAAGCTAAAAGGAAGGGTAGGGCAGTCTATGTATGTAATTAGTACTTGTTATTATAGCAGTGCGGCAAAAGAAATAGATCATCATTCATCTGTGAAAATTTCAACTGTCTGATTACAGACACACAGATAGGTAGTGAAGTTCCGTTTTTGCTCTTTAGGTACGGAACCCTAAAAAAAGTAATTAATTGTTAACCTGAACAAATATTTCATTTATACAGAATGGTCCAAAAGTCGTAGATCAAACGAAACAGGGAGATAAGGGAGGTAATATCCAACAAAAAATCTTTCTACAGCATGACTTCATTGCACGAAAAGTTATGAATATTTTTGTTTTTTTCAATGAAACTACCGAGTATTTTACAATTTAATCAATAAAAAATTAAATTGATTAAAAACATTAAAACAAAAGGTGTTGTATTATGATTCGATAATGTATCAATACTACAAAAATTGTATTGCAGCTCTTGGTACCAAATTTAAGTAGCAATGAATTTTTTTCCGCAAATTTTGAAGCGTTACAAAAAATTACTACTCACTTTAAGAGCACCCTGTGAAAAGAAATGTATCACGGAAAAGTGACCTGTATAAAAAAATTTTGATTTAATGCTGATTCAAATGAGGTACAACACTTTACTGTTTGACCTTTAGTTTTGGTTTTATGGTCGTTTTGTCATATTAAGGTGCGGTAAACTTAAAGGAAAATTTTGATTTTTGCTCATACATACTATGTAGTAATTTCAGAAGCCATCGTGAAATAAAAAGAACAATTATGACTTAGTATAAAATATTGTATTAAATTCAAAAATTTCGCGCCTCACATATACACCTATACACCTATACGTGGTGTATAGGTGTATACAGGGTCTGTCGTAAATAATGGATAACCCGTAAACTGGAGTTGGTCCGGATGTGAAACTGTAAGAAAATCGTATTTTCTTGCCAGGGTTTCTAACCATATAAAAATGGCGTACCATTTTATACTTTTTTATAAATTTCGCTACTTTTTTCGTTCATTCCGTTGCCATTTCATCAAATTTAGGTATTTCTGTGTGATTTTTTTAGTATTATACTCCTGAAGACGTGTATTATTTAATTTTAATACAATTTTAGATGTTTTTAACGTAAACAATTTTCAAAATCATCTTTTTATGCTTTTTTTTAAACTATTTTTTTCTTAATGTCAACTTTGATCATTTACTGTGAAAAAAAAGAGTATGGTGCTATAGCTGCCCATTATCTTAATAAATTGTCTAGTATGTGTAGTTTCTAAAAAGGTACAATGTGTACTTTACTAGCAATATTAAGTTACAGGAGCGAGATCAATATCAAGGTCAGAATTCAAAATTTTTAAGTATTGTTATAAAAGGTTATAAAACTTCGTCATAATGATCTTATTCTACCAAAATTCTTTACACAAACGGTATTGGGCCACTAATAAGGATTTTCAGAAGAACAACAGGTTGGTTTTAGTAAAAAAAATATCATAACTCCATGGTAATAATGTAATAAAAGTGTTCAAATTTAAAATTATTGTGCTCTATATGTTTCATGCGATAAACATGTTGCGACAAGTTTGTTCGAAAAAAGGATCATCAGGTAAAAAACTAACAAAGACAGCAATACAATGGGCCTCTATGCGTGAAAAGGACGATTGATCGTCATTGTTACTAGGCAGATGCACACTGTCCCTTTCAAACTCACGGTGTGTGAAAAGGTTAGCATGTTTTTGGCTTTAGGGCGCGCTCCTGATTGTAGAGTGTACACATCTCAGTGTGATTTTGACTATCGCAATGTGCTCTTGTTTTCGTTACTTTCGTCAATTTGTTACGGCTTTCTAATATCGGACTTTGATTTGACTTGTGATTTGGACTTGTGAACCTGGTGATACTGACGACTTAGCTCTCATTTACGGACATTGTTTTGTGCTATCGATTGGATTTGTTGTTTGGAAGTTTTTGCATCATGCCTCAGCAATACACGTCGGCTGAATACACAAACATGCATTACATTTATGGTTTATGTAATGGCAACGCTACCAGAGCAGCAAGTGTTTACCGT
The DNA here is from genome assembly GCA_037179445.1 of Phengaris alcon alcon. Classification (NCBI taxonomy): domain Eukaryota; kingdom Metazoa; phylum Arthropoda; class Insecta; order Lepidoptera; family Lycaenidae; genus Phengaris; species Phengaris alcon. The sequence continues at coordinate 826,365 of JAYRCH010000231.1, forward strand.
GAAAAATATCCAAATGCTCGACATCCTGATTACCGTGTCTTCATTAGAGTGCACAATGCATTTATGGAAGGACGATTTCCTGGGACCGGCATAGGCGGGGCCAGTGAAGGACGACCTCAACGACACAATGCAGCCGAAGTACTGGAAATAGTCGCTGAAGACCCTGGTACGTCCATAAGTGTTATTTCACGGCGTACCGGGATACATCAAAAATCCGTGCACAGAATTTAAAAAGGCATGAATTATATCCCTTTCATTATCAAAGGGTTCAAACACTAATGCCAAGGGACGCTGCTGCGAGAGTAACATTTTGTCGCACAATGCTGCGAAAGATGAGAGAAAACCCAAGTTATTTTAATAAAATTTTATGGAGTGACGAGTCAACGTGTCGAAAAGATGGTTTCTTGAACCTCCACAATTTACACAGCTGGCAACTTGAAAACCCAAGATTGATACGTGAAGACAGATCGCAGTATCAGTTTAAAATAAATTTATGGACTGGCATTATTAACGGACAAATCATTGGTCCATTTGAGTTGCCGGCAATATTAAATGCGGATATGTATTTGGATTTTCTAATAAATACTTTACCTGGATTACTGCAAGACGTTCCACAGGAGATAAGAAACGAGATATGGCTTCAAAATGATAGGTGTCCAGCACATTACGCTGTTCGTGTAAGGGAACATTTAAATAATACATATCAAGATAGATGGATAGGGCGATTGGGTCCAATTTTATGGTCTCCACGTTCGCCAGACCTTAACCCGTTGGACTTTTTTTACTGGGGCTGCATTAAGGAAGTAGTGTACAAGGAAGCAATAAGTTCTGTGGAAGAGTTGCGTACGCGCATTCAAGTAGCAGCAACTAAAATCGCAGAAGCCGGCTATGCGCGTCGGATTAAAAGATCTTTTATTAGGCGATGTAGAGCTTGTATTGCTGCCGGCGGAGGGCATTTCGAGCATTTAGTTTAAGTTATTGATAAAATAAATATTTTTTTTACTAAAAACAACCTGTTTTTCTTCTAAAAATTCTTATTAGTGGCCCAATAACGTCTGTGTAAAGAATTTTAGTAGAATAAGATCATTATGACGAAGTTTTATAACCTTTTATAACAATACTTAAAAATTTTGAATTCTGACCTTGATATTGATCTCGCTCCTGTAACTTAATATTGCTAGTAAAGTACACATTGTAATACCTTTTTAGAAACTACACATACTAGACAATTTATTAAGATAATGGGCAGCTATAGCGCCATACTTTTTTTTTCACAGTAAATGATCAAAGTTGACATTAAGAAAATAATAGTTTAAAAAAAAGCAAAAAAAGATGATTTTGAAAATTTTTTACGTTAAAAACACCTAAAATTATATTAAATAATACACGTCTTCAGGAGTATAATACTAAAAAAGTCACACAGAAATACCTTAATTTGATGAAATGGCAACGGAATGAACGAAAAAAGTAGCGAAATTTATAAAAAAGTATAAAATGCTACGCCATTATCATATGGTTAGAAACCCTGGCAAGAAAATACGATTTTCTTACAGTTTCACATCCGGACCAACTCCAGTTTACGGGTTATCCATTATTTACGACAGACCCTGTATGTGAGGCGCGAAATCTGTGAATAGATATTGTCGCTGAGCGACGAGAAAGTCGGGATAAGGAAAAGGTTGCAAAATTAAACTACAACGTTGAATGATAATTATTTTATTCTTGAGCTTTTGCCCGCGACTTCGTACGCGTAGATTGTAGATGTTGAGGTGACTAATTTCCTATTATTTTTAGAAAAAAACTTTAATTATGCTAAAAATAAATTAAATGGTACATGGTTAAGGCTTATACAAGGTTATTTTATTATTAAAGTGTATTATGCCATTGAAGGACCTCTTTATATACAACATTAACTGTATTGCCGTGCGGAGCAAGGATCACCACACTGCTAGCCGAACTTACTCTAGAACACGCAACATGTCAGTGTGAGAAACAGTTCTCTCTTAGGTCTATCCCAGCCACTTTCAAACGTTCAATGGCTGCCCCTGATGGCGATTACATAACTGGTGCACCAATATTCAAACGGAGACTATCTGGTGGAAGACCTGTTGGGTTTAGAGTTTTCAGTTTTGGGAGTCAAAATTGCAAACAATTCATAAAACTGTTGACCGCTCAAATGGACTCGTATGTTTTTTTTTTGAACACGACTTTACCTCATCCGCTCGTTTGCCCCTGGGTACTACGGGTATCAAAATAAAGAGCTTGAAGAGAACATTCCAAAAATATACAACAAACAGTAAAATGGTCAAGCATAAGTCTGACTCTAAAAAAAATTCATTCATACCCCTTTAGGGGTTGAATATCGAAAAATCGTGAAATACGTGATTACTTATTTTCTTTTAGGACTACATTTACAAAGTTCCAAGCCGAAATGCTCGTTTAATATTTTTTCCCTATACAAAGTTTAATACAGCTTTTTACCAATTAATAGATCGAATTTTCGAAAATATTGAATTAGAGTTTTAGTAAGTAGATCATGTCAAAGAGCAATGTCACGAAATTTCAAACAGATCTGACCACAAACAAAAAAGTTATATACAAATGTTGATACTTAAGGGGTATCAATTAACCCTTTATGGGGTGAGTTTCGCAAAATACCTTCTTAGTGGACCTATACGTCACAAAAGGAAGCCACGGTCCAAATATTACGTTTCCAGCTTCAGTAGTATTGCCTCGGCGTTGATGAATCAGTCAGTCAGGACATGTTACTCTATATAATAGACGAGTACGTGGGTAACCGAGCTTTGCTCAGAGCTCTAGTAGATTAAAAAGAAAGAATCACAAAAATATCTTACCGGGGTTCGAACCAAATTTCCGAACAACGCGAAAATTAACCAAGCTGCCAATCCGACTGACATTAAAGAGTCGAAATTATAAATACAAGTATGTTGTTGCACGACGAAAGAAAAAACATATACCTTATAGCTTAAAATGCGCAGTTTCCCAGGGATAAAACCTAGTTAGACCGACTTTTATCCCCCAAAACACCCTGCATACTAAATTTCATGTAAATACTTGCAGCCGTTGCCGAGATTACGATTATATAATATACAAGATTGTCTCGTTTAAAGTATAAGATAACAGTACCGAGACCGAGCTTTGCACGGAGTTTTATTAGAACTATAAAATAAATAAAAATATATATTTATACAAATAAATAAAATTGAAGCTTTCCACTAAATGCACATGAAACTATATATGGTACTTACAACAAAATATCAAATTAAAAAAATATTTGTCTGCCTGTTGTTCCGGCTAGGCTCTGAAACGACTGGATCAATTTTCACGGGACTTTCACTGGCAGATAGATAGATTAGAAGGCGTAACTTAGTCTACTATTATCTCAGGATTACGTTTAGAAAAATAGGATTCCGCTTCCGTTAGTTCTGCGCAAAGAAGTTATGGGCACTAAGCTAGTGAAAAATATAACAGAAATAATAAAAATCACAAAAATATTTTTTTGAGCGGGATTCGAACCCACCACATTCCAAATTTCCAAACAACGCAAAAATTATACATAGTTCTAGGTACGCATACCAAGCTGCCAAGCTTGGTATGCGTTCAGTCAGCTGTGTGAGGTCAAAGGCCCCCGTAGCGCCACAACAAACGTAACATAACATTAATTAGTGTTTAAGCAAAGACTTCGCCTAACTAATAACAATTCAGTCAGCTGTGTGAGGTCAAAGGCCTCCGTAGCGCCGCAACAAACGTATCATTTTTCTGCCTAAACGTATTTACATAAGCTGTAGATCATATGCCCAAAATATCCGTAATTGATTTTACCAAACCATAAATAGCTGCACGACGTAAGAAAAAAACATGTATTGCTTAAAAATGCGCAGTGTAGCTGTTGCCGAGATTTCGGTAACAAGATTGTCTCGTTTAAAGATATTTCTTTTTGACGTGATAACGTCTTATAAATAGATGGAGCCGGCTACACGCACGAAAAAACATGACTCATGCGTTACCTGTTACCCGTTATCGTTACCAAGTACCAAGGTACCAGCGTTACCTCGCATTGTCTTTACCTCATTATTATTATTATTATTATTGTTGTTGTTGTTGTTGTTGTTGTTGTTGACGTTGTCACGTTCAACTATCGTCAGTAAACCGACTTTACAGACAACCGGTATATTTTTTTTTTGAAAAAGGTTAGGCTACAGGGCAAACCCTTAAGCCGATCGTCATTATTGTAAGCTCAAATTGTAGCTGATTAGATTGTCCAGAGTAATATTTTTCAAATTTTTGATATCGTTCTTCGTTTCCAAAATATCGAGCACCAAAATCAAAAATTCTTATCATATCTTCAAAACTCTTCGAGAGATAAGGGGATCGCAATTTTTCGTGAAATCGGGGCCTATACTGGAGCGAACGAAAAGACACTACCAATGTCTTTTCGTTCGCTCTATAGAAATCTATCAATAGAAAAAATACGTTCATTTTATTCGTAACCAAGATGAGGGTCTCGTTTTTCATTTATCGTACCCGGTAGTCATTCGGCAGGCTTTTCACAGAATACATAAGTGGAAATACTTCGAAGTCCAACTACATACTAAACCCCTGAAGATGTTTCTCAGTGTGTATTAAAACGAGCCTTATTTGCGTAATGTCAACTTATCGAATGCCACTGTCCATTGAGCTGGGTTGACATAGAAATGCTTCCAGCTTTTCCGCTACAAATTAATACTTGTACTAAGGGCTCGTTTCAAAATGTACTGGTAAGTGACAGATAGCTTATTTGCACGTTTTGTCTCTGTCGCTCGATATAAAGTAAACAGAAAAAAAATCCAAATAAGCTATTCGAAACATAATAAAATATTGAGAATTAGAGCCTTTAGCCAAGTCGTCATAGCCAACTACGACGACGAAGTTCGAAAACAAAAATGTATGGGATTCGAAGTAAGCATGCTAAGAGTGCTTGAATTTATCATGTATCGTATTGTCGAATAGATCATTTTGTAAACTTCTGAACCGCGGTGTGTATACACTATACTGTATACAAAATTTCCTTTCTACCCTAGTTTGGGGCAGTATCTGGGGCTGGGGAATACTCTGTTCAAATCCAATATAATCTCATTCAAAACAAATGATTGAATCCAACCAAACTAATGTATTCATTCATAATTTTTTGATTCATTCGTATTCACTACAATCATTGTATTTCTTTATTGCACTGTAAATATTTTAATTGGTATCATGATAGCTCGCTATTGTTTTGTTGTTTGTTTACCTTTTGATTCAATTTTTATCCATCATGATAATTTGCACCCGCAGCATGACCACTATAGAAGTGGTTTCTTTCTACGGAACAATAGACAAAATGACAGCTTGACAAATCTGTCATTTGGTCAACTGTCAGTATGTGGTCTTGTATAAGCCAAACTCATCTCTACGTTGGTAGTGCGTGCTGTTATTGAAGTGGCAAATCTTTCGCCTACTTTGGCCAGTGCTTTGACCAGTATTGGATAATGGACCGTCTTTCGTATGACGAGAGACGGCGCGCGGCGCGGGGTAACATTCACAGCTAAAACTTAAAAAAAAATGTTCATTGTGGTATTGCAACCAGCAACCGCTGGTGTATCTCTTTGAGAAATTGGTTCAACATTAGGCACAATTTAAACTCATCAATCTACAAAGCAGACACTTGAAGTGTTTGTGTATATTAAAACTGAAACAACAACGAATATTAAATTTGTTAACTCAGTTCAGAACATTCTATCTATCTGTATATATAAAAAGCAAAGCTGATTGATTGATGTATCAACGCACAGGCCAAACCGTTAGGGCTAGAAATATGAAATTTTGCACACGTATTTCTCATAAGACGTAGGCATCTACTAAGGAAGAATTTTTCAAAATTCTACCCCCAAGGGGGTTAACTAGAGGATAAAAGTTTGTATGAAACTTTTTATTCCTTGGACATATTTGGATGATATTTCGTATGAATTGAGTACAGAAAAATAATGAGTTACATATTTCAACGTTTTCTAATATTCAATCCCTAAGAGAGTAAAATAGGGGATAAAAGTTTTAAATTATTATAACGATATCGTTTAAAACCCACGCAAGTCTTTGTCTAAAATTGGAGAATTTTCGTAAACATAAAGTATTGATTATCCCGATTCCGCACGTTATTTTAATGGCGAATACATTCAGGATTTGTTTTGACGCATGAAGTTCAGAGACGTTTTTACAATGTGACGCCGCCGGCCTGCCCTCGAACGTGTATCAGCGTATCGGCCGCTCCCGACGACAGTGTCAGCCGCCTTCAACTGTTATGTCAGCGCATCAGCCGCCCTCAATTGTTTCTCTGCCAATTTTGCGCTGCCAGCGTAGCGCGTCAGGTATCAGGACAGTCAGTATCAGCCGCCCCCGAGCAGTCAGTCACGTCAGCTACTAACGGTGTGAGCGCGTCAGCGGCATTCAACTGTGTCTATCAGCCGCCCCCGAGCGTCTGTGAGCCGCTCTCTCGCGACAGCCCCATTATAACACATCAGCTCGTCCTATTTCAAGCCGACATCGTATCATATTGTGTTCTATTTATAAACACTGGAATTAAAAATAAACAACAATATTTGCGAGACTTTCCTTGACGGTGTCTCACTTTCGTGATAACAATAGAGGTCCTAGTATAGTCTGATTTATATATATTTACTGGCTGACCCAGCAAATGTTGTTCTGCCAACTTAACTATCTAAATCATTGGTTGGTATAGGTAATATAATATAGCTTACGACCTATTCTAAGACTCACCGAATATACACAAAAAAATCTGTCAAGGACCAAGGCGCTTCGGGGGAGTTTTGTTTAGAAACACTGTGCCACGAGAATTTTATATATTAGGCTTTACCTATGAAATTGCCGTTTTGTATGAAAAAATTTAAACGAATTTTTTTCATGTAATTTTTATTTGTATTAATCGAAGTAATCACCCATGCAATCACCAATGCATCTTTGCCAGCAGTTTATTGATGCCCATCTTAAAGAAATCAGCTGGACGGGAGGCAACAAATTCTTCTAAGGCATTTTGTACTGCCTCTCGGGTATTGAATTTTTAGAATTAGATTAGATAATAAGAAGTTATCCAAATTCTGGAAAAAGTAGTAGTCTGTAGGCGCAAGGTCTGGTGAGTAGGGCGGATGACGGAGAGCTTCCAACCCCAGTTCTTGCAACTTGGAGACCGTCTGCTGTGCAGTATGAGGTCGCGCGTTGTCGTGCAGGAGCAGCGGAGACGAGCGATTGACCAATGCTGGTTGGAGATGTGCCAGCTTCTCCATCATTGTGTTCAGTTCTTCACAGTACATATCTGCAGTAATGCTCACCCCGTTTGGTAAGAAGCTGTGATGAATCACACCGGCGCTAGACCACCAAACAGTGACCATCACTTTTCTAGGGGTAAGTTTTCGTTTAAGGTATTGTTTAGGTGCTGAACCAGGATCCAACCAACTTGCTGAGCGCTTGCGGTTATCAAACAGAATCCATTTTTCATCGCAGGTAACAATGCGGTTCAAAATTCCTTCATTTGTGTGTCTGTTGAGCAGCGCAAGGCACGTCTCGACGCGTACTTTTTTACCTTGCCAATTTGACGCAAATGGACCATTATTGTTTTGACGCTTACGTCGAAAGCTGCTGCTAATTCAGCCGTAGATTGTGTATCATCAGCTTCCACAATCGCCTTTAATTCGTCATTGTCGACCAAAGTCTTCGGACGACCGCAAGGTTCATTTTTCAGGTCGAAATTTCCAGAACGGAAGCGAGCAAACCAATAACAGGTGGTGCGTTGGTTTGTAGTGTTAGCTCCGTAAACGTCGTTGATGTTGCGTGCCGCTTGTGCCGCGTTGCTGCCACGACGGTACTCATATTCCATAATTACTCGAATTTTTAACGTATCCATGATGACGAAAAAGATTGAAATGCGATGAAAATGTAACACTAATCAATAAACAAATGACTACTTTTGGAAAAAGAATTCCATGTTTTTAAAATAAAATTAATTTGAAATTAGAATTCTTAGCCAAACAAAAATTATTTTGATTTGAAATGGCCAGTACTGCAGAACGGCAATTTCATAGGTAAAGACCTATTATTAGATGATGTACCTATATGTAAGCTTACTGTTTAAGGTTATCTTACTACAATCACAAAATATGTGAGAGTTTGTGAGGATGGATGGATGTTTGTTACTCTTTCACGCAAAAACTACTGAACGGATTTTGGTGAAATTTGGTATGATAGTAGTAGCTCTGGAGTAACACACACTGTATTTATGCGGGCGGAGCCCCGAGCCGCGGCCTAAAAGCTAGTTTAAGTCACTCATAAATAATAATATGGAATCATACAATAAATGGTTTAATGTTTAATGTTTAATGTGAGTTCATTATCATTATAAGTTAAACATTTGGTTATGAGATGAAATTCTGATTTTAAAGATAATGTCTTAGCCATCTGAAATGATGCTCAAAGTGTAAGGTTTAGTTTGTAACTAAAATGTAATATTCAGAATCGTCAATTATTTTTTTAGATGCCGTGATTGGCACGACTATCGAAAGAGACAACCATTGAGACACATGTTGTAATAATTTAAAGAGAACAAATCTATTATACATCGTTGATTGGAGTTTCAAGAGCTGGACATGAATACCGATAGTAGAGAGGACATTATTATTTAAATTATAATATATATATTAGATTATACTGTTTCAGTCAGTATATCCGTTCATACCCAATGTAATGCAAAGAGAACAGTAGAAACATAATTTGGTTAAGTATAATTTAAGTAAAATTATTTTGAACGAAATCGAACAGTAACTTTTAAAGTGATTTGAAAAAAACCTATTACGCGTTGATAGTTACGGAACCCTCCTTAGACATGTCCCGACATGATCTTGTTTCGGTTATTTACGTTTAGATTAAATAAACGGATCTCAATTCTGAACAGAGTATCAAATATTTAATCGCTAGTAAATTTAGATCGTTCTGACGTCATTCTAACAATATATCAAAATATTATGACTTCTAGGAATCGCTTATGTGTCCACTAACTATAACGAGGAGGCGAGGGTGGGCCTCCCGAGATTACTATCAGATGATGACTTGAGCACAACAAATACGTTTATGGCTGAAATAGGTTGTTAGTAAACAGCGGTAACACGAACTGACGTCAGCTGCAAGACGCGACGTCGTAACTCGTAAAAACATCCATAACATTTATATGGCTTTAAATAGAGGCGGACATCCCGTGTGAGCTGGGCGTTTGGCGTTAGCGGTCATCGTCAGCCGCTTAAGTATACTCAACCCGTGAGACAAGGGCAACTTTGAAAGAGCAACTTTGGCGTCAACTGTCAAGTAAACAAGTTTTCACCAGGTTTCTATAGATATGGAGGTCCTTGGGCTTTTATCGGAATAATGATAAAATCTACAGACGCTTCACATCACGTCAATCTGGCCCCGTGTTAAGTATCCGAAGAACTTAACGGGGACAGGACAACGCGAAGTATATTTAATACTTTTATAGGTAATATACAATATATTTTAATACACATCCATGACCCAGGAACATTGAAAACTTTTCCCTCGGCGTGATTCGAACGCGCGACCTTCGGCTATAGCGCCGACGCCCTAACCACTGAGCCACTGAGGTCGCCTCAGAGGCCGGAATAACGCTTGAGGCTTATTATAAAAAGAAATAAGATATATAAACGTGAAATAAGCCAAGCGTACGCACGCACGTATTTGTGATGTAGTTGCGGGTGTCCATAGGCAGCAGCTCCTGAACCACTTGCTATCAAACTATCCGTTTGCTCATTTACCAACACTGAACGCAACATGCTAATCCTTTTATTGGTTTTCAAATAATCTAAGACGATAATTTCGTTTTATAAAACCTTTAGAAATACCCTGATCAAATTGTGCTTTCGCGACATTTGTGCAATACGCTCTCCTATTCATTTTGTCCGGATTGGCTATCATATTATTATTTCTAAAAAATCTTATGAAGTGAATTGAGTAATATCATAACATAGTTATGGAGTAGTAAAGAAGTTATTTAGCACTAGAGGGCTCCCTGTGGTCTCTCTTCTCACGAGCTTAAAAATGCCGCGCCTCTCGGTGTGAGCTTTCAATGAAACGTGTATCTTTTTGTGTAGTGAATAAAGTACAATTTTGAATTACTATTATATCCTAAATAGAGTTATCCTCAATTTGTGGGTGATTGGTCCGTCATTATATCTGCGCGGGTCATCGCGGGTCGCCGTATCGCGTTTTGTCGTGTTTATACTATCGAGTGTCGCTAACTACAACCAGCAAAGACAATAATTGTTAGAGAATAGCTCAGGTATCGCTGCTTATATACTTACAATACAATTCACACCGAAACGAAACAATACACAAAATTCAAAACTCAAATTCATTTATTTTCGAAGAATATGGTACAGTAGGTGTTTACATTATTTATTGAGTTCGACATATTCTACTACATAAATAGTGTGCAAATATTTTCAGTTTCTCATAGTTATTTAAAAGTTATTTTAGATTATAATATTTAATAGATTAGAAATTGTTGTCACATTAATGAATAATATAATCAAAATTATAAAAACGTCAAAATAAAAGGTCATATTTAACAATAACATACAAATTAAATTAATAAAATATAATGTAGTGTCATTTTTAACGTTTGAATGTTACATGATATCTATTCGATCATTAAAATATTCATGGATTGTATAATATGTTTTATTAATAGCCATCCATGTAACTCTCTTTTAAGTTTTCTCTCAGAAAGGTTTTTGAAGTATTCAGGCAGTTTATTGTATATCGACACTGCCATACAGTAAGCATTTCTACTACAAATGTCTAGTCTTTGATTGGGCACAACTAATTTATATTCATTATAAAATAATGATTTAGATTTTTGTTCACGAATAAACACATTTCATAGATGTACAGACAGGGTAGAGGTAGTATGTTATACAGTTTAAATAAGGGTTTACAGGGTTCGATGTAACTGGCATTGGAAATACATCTAATGCACTTCTTTTGTAGTCTAAATACTCTTATTAGGTCTACCGATACCGAATCTCCCCATATAATCAAACCGTATCGTAACACGGAGGCGATATAACCATGATATGAAAAGAGTGCTGCCGCCGTACTTACAGTATTTTTTATATTTCTAAGTACATACACATATCTTTCAAGTTTTACACAAATTTTGTTTATATGTTCTTTCCAGTTACATAAATTGTCGACAGTGATACCAAGAGATACAAAAGATTCTACTACCTCTATATCACAATTTTCATTACATACTTTAAGTTTGCTATGTGATTGTTTTCTACTTTTAAAGTTTACAATTTTTGTTTTGGATATATTAGCTTTAAGGTTATTTATTCTTAGCCAATTCATTGCACTGACAATTGTTTTATTTAGTTCAGTATCAAAATGAAGTGGATTCCTTCTTTCGATGAGTACTGTGTCATCAGCATATAAAATGGACTGGTGTTCTAAAGCATCTGGTAGGTCGTTTATGTAAATCAGGAACAATAACGGCCCTAATATAGAGCCCTGTGGCACACCGACATCATTGGTTATGTACGGTGACCTACAAATTGTATTGATGATTGTGCTATAATCAATTATTTCAACACACTGTTGGCGATTTGGTAGAATACTTTCGATCCATTTATAAGCTACTCCTCTCATACCTAGGCGATGTAATTTATTAAGTAGAATATTGTGTAATACGAAGTCAAATGCTTTTGTCATGTCTAAAAATATTGCTACTAGTAATGATTTAAAATTATAACATTCTGTGACTTTTTTAATAAGTGAGAAACAATCATGTATGTTGACGTCTTTTTCCTAAATCCAAATTGTTCCGGCTTTAATATATTATTACATGCTGTGAAAAAACTGTATAATTTTTCAAACATACACTTTTTAACATTTTTAATAATATTGGTATACAAGTCGCGGCGCTGCATTTTTTCCCGACCAATCGGTACATTACCGATTACATTTTGGCAGTCTATGTATATCGATTTTACCCGACCAATCGGTAATGATTTTGGCAGTCTATGTATATCGATTTTAATAAATGAGGTATCAGTAGATTCGTAATAATAGGCCGGCTGACATATATAATTTACGTAGGTAGTTGGGTTATAGTTTTTTATAAAAAATGTAGTTATTTAAGATAGCTATTAAAAATTGAACTTTGTTGATTGCACAAGAAGATACACGTTTCACTGTAAGAGGTCGAATGTTCGGCAAATCTTTGACGTACTCAGTCAATTAAACAGTAACATAAACTAACTAAAGAAACGTTAGCACAAGCAAAACCAATATCAAGTGAACTCGAGTTGCGGGACTTTATTACTTCGTTCAAACTTTCAAGTCAATCAAACGATTTTCTCGATTTCTACAAACAAAAAGTTGTAGGCAAACCTTTCAAAATATTTACTTTAGTTTCCTGTGGAACTTGTATTCTGAACTCTGAAACTAGTTGAACACCTGAAAAACCAGCTAGGAACTCGTGATGTAATATAGTGACAGTTGACTTAAGTACATAAACAATAAACATAAATGGAGTTTTGCCGGGGAGTTCAATGGGTGACGTTGTGGGATTTTGAATATCTTCATAAATTTGTGTTATTTCGGTTCTTAATGTATAATATTGGTAGAATATTAACCATTAAATATTCGTTACGTGCACAAGTGGTACAACTTCTAAAAACGTGCTATTTTGTGTTTCCCGCCAAAACTCCCTAGGAACTTTCAGTAAAGCGTCTACCACTTTACTGAATCGACTGACATGACTCATGGACTGTACTGACTATATATTTGGACTCTGACTAGACTTTAGACTTGACTATATAGGAATACAGTGTTAAAAATTGAAACGAAAGTTCTATTTCCCGCCTTTTACTTGACACTGGCAAATGGTTTTAAGATAAGCCGACGCCATATATATATAAAAAAAAACATAAATCAAATAAAACAATAATTCTCATATGTGCGCATTGATTTTACAGGAGCTTGATTTTATTTTTTAAACCGACGATAAATCCGGAGGAGGTCCTCAAGTCACCGCGTATATATTTTTTTAACCGACTTCCAAAAAAGGAGGCGTTTATACGTTCTGCTGTACTAATATATGTTTTTGTATGTTCAACGATAATTCCGCATCTGTGGACTGGTTTTCAAAATTATTTTTTGGATGTAAATGGTTGTGTTATGTGTATGTACCGACTTCAATATAATGAAGATTGTGTAAAGAAATAGTTAAAATTTTAACCGGATTTAAAAGGATAATTATTTGAAAATACGGCGGCGGATGGCGGCCGGCCTGCTGCCGCGGGCTCCGGAGTATTCACAACTTCGGCCATATTGTAGCCGTAAAGGTAGCTGACCACAATACAGTGCAATTCACTTTTTCTCGACCTTTTGAAAACTTACTTTTGAATACAAACCAACGATTAATGAAAAACACAGTATTCAAATTCAAACCTTAACATAACATAAATAAATATTATATATACGTATGTGGTAGCCCGTGGTAGCCCGTGGTAGCCCGTGGTAGCACGTGGTAGCACGTAGTAGCCCGTGGTAGCACGTGGTAGCCCGTGGTAGCACGTAGTAGCCCGTGGTAGCACGTAGTAGCCCGTGGTAGCACGTAGTAGCCCGTGGTAACACGTAGTAGCCCGTGGTAGCCCGTGGTAGTACGTAGTAGCCCGTGGTAGCCCGTGGTAGCACGTAGTAGCCCGTGGTAGCCCGAGGTAACCATGGTACATCTAAACGTTTTGGATAACGACTTTCCCCTATATATAATACAACAGACTCCCTCAATATTTGATAATCAATCGCGATGAGTGTGTCTTAATTCCCTTATTAATCAAAAAAATATTAAAACAGTTGAAGTTGTTTTCAATGTGCCCAGTAACTAATAGACCTTCAGCCTGTAAAGAAATATTAAATAAAGTCTATAAGAAAACAGCCTTCAGCATCGAGTAATCTGTAAAACAGTTTTCAAAGAATCTCTTATTATATTAGAAAAATCTTGTTACTTTGTAAGGGCCGCCATTTTTTATTAAAGAAATGTAATGAATTGAGATAAAGATATTTGCACCGAAAGCCTCCGAAGGCTTGCAGGTGTAGATAAGAAGATACTAGATAGTTTCCCGACTAGTCTCTGCACAGTGCACATACAGGATCTTATACTCGTAACGGCTTAATTATGGTGTAACCAAAAACAAACAATAATAATTAGGTACTAGGTACATGTCAACAAAAAATTGCTTATAATATTTAACCTTTTTAATTTCTCGACGAAAAATTATTCTCTCCGAAGGCTCATTTGTTTTGCCTAGTAGTCAGTACAGATAATATTCAAGCACTAATCAAAAATCAATAAACATAATATAACCTAACTAATCCCAGACGCCGTCAGCAAACAAGTTAATCTGAAACGCCTTGACTTTTGAGAATTGTTGAAAACGTATCGAGTTCAAACCAAGCTGATATCGCTTATTGCCTCTCTTGATGAATTTCGTTTCGTTTCGTTTAAAAATGTAATGCGCTTGTTCCTGCTACTTCACTCGCATTACCTAATAACTTGCAGATTCTTCGTGAGATAACTAGGTACTATTTAACGTTTCATTCTTATACCAAAATTCAGGTAATTACTTCTCTATGCTTAAATGTTTACAATAACGAGCAAATCTTGTATTTATAATAATAGGAATCTCGGAAACGGCTGCAAGTATTTCCATGAAATTCAGTATGCAGAGTGTTTTGGGTGAGAAAAATTAATCTAGCTAGTTGTTATTCCCGGGAAGCTGCGAATTTTTAAGTTATTAAACATGTTTTTTCTTTCGCCGTGGAACAAATCAATAATTTCGACTCTGATTAAATATTAGTCAGTTCGATTGGCAGTTTAGTATGCGTAAGTATAATTTTTGCGCTTTTCGAAAAACTTTTATGTGGGGGGTTAATCGAATCCCGGTCAGTTAAATATATTTGTAGTTCTTTTTTTATTTATTTATCAGAATTACGAGCAAAGTTCTGTTACCCAGGTACTTACTGATCAAAACGCACTTGTGACCCATCTACTGTTCCGCAACAGTAGATGGGTCACAAGTGTCCAGTAAGTCCCTGGGCAGTAATCGCTTACCATCAGGCTTTTTACTTGTTTGCCGGTCTTATTGCATAAAAACGTAATTAAGTTAACGCATAAACTACTATATTTGTTTGTACACAAGAGCATTCACTCTTCCTTTACTCTCGTAACCCGGTGGATCGTAAGAACGAAAAAATCATTGTAAATATAAAAGTAATTAAGAAATTGTAAAATATTAGAAATAAGATCGAAAAAGAATAAGAATAAAAAAGATAAACAAAAAGCCCTGATAACGTTAGGGGGATGAAAAAAAAAAAAAAAAAAAAAAAAAAAACCCGGTGGGTCCTACTTTTTACATGCCCATCCGACAATCAGGTCAGACAATCAGACGTCAGACAATCAGGTGATCAGCCTGCATTGTCCTAAGCAAACTTGGAAACAACATATTTGTTGTTTGAATGCGGGAATCGAACCCACGACCTCCGAGTCGAGAGCCATGCTCTAACCACTAGACCACGGAGACTGTTTTTGCTATATGCCTTATTGAAAGTAAACCCCAACCCCGTGTGTTTCGTGCCGTTTAGCCGGCGTGGCCGCTCGCTCGGGTTCGTAATCTCCACGCGTGAGATGAAATGGAGAGGTTTTCGCACGTGAGCGAAAATCTTCTCGATATTTCGATGCCTTTTATCAATACATACATAATGTGACTACGACGAACGAGGCGAACGACGAAAAGGCGTTTTCACATAGCTTAAAGCCTCCGTCTAATATAAGAGACTGTGACGAGACGAGAGTTATATGGGATTTTGTCCAAGCTTTGCGGTCCAAATTTTATGTTGTAACGTAGCTCAGTAATCAGTAATCACTTCGGTTTTATAATGGTTTTATTAATGAGGTGTCAGATATTTGCAAGAAGATTGACTAGCTTTTACTACTATACCAAAGCAAATTTCATCAAAATCTGTTCATTACTTTTTGTGTGAAAGAGTACATAACATAATAACACATAATAACATAACACACTTCATAACACATCCATCTATTCATCCATACATCCACCCTGACAAACTTTCACATTTATAATAGTAGTAGGATCTACTTAGATTAAAGTTTTATTACTTTAAAAGTCATATTTTTCGTAAAAAGCAGTAGCCCAAGCAGGACCAATTGACAACTACGTATTCGTAACGTTATCGTATGTCAAATGTACGGGCGCTGTATAGTCATACAATCAGTTCATATTGACACTACATTTGCAATCTGGACCATTCCTTGTGAATTTCTTTCCTTTCCTTGCAAATAGGCAGAAAAGTTTAAATAATTAATAAAGCAATAAATAATGTTATCATGACGACACATTCTTGTCAACTATCTAATCACACTAAACATGCCAAATCCTAGAAAACTTTGGTAATTTATACTATTTTAAAAAGTCTTTTATAAGGTGCTATAAAGGAATAATCCTAATCCAGATCAATGAAATATCGAAGAGAAACGTTGATATTCTGCACAATACTTGCACTAAACTTCGACTGACAACTGACAAGTGACATTTTTTTTCATGGCGTTTACTGACGGTATGACGGGATTAAAGAGGCCATTTAAAAAAAAGTAGAAGTACAAGAATCTGACGTCACGTTTTTAATCACGTGGTCAAACGTGAAAAATTTGTTATTTTATTTTAGATATTTTATAAAAATCATATCTACATATTTAAGAGTAAAGTGTCGGTTAAATTGGCTTTAAATAATGTTTAGTGATAAAAAATCAATTGTTTGATGTATATTTTCATCATAGAATAATTGACTATTCTCTTTCGATGGCTTTACGAATACGTAGTATTCAATTGTTTAGCTAACCCCGCTGAAGTAGACTGCTTTGTCCATAAGAAAGTGCATGAAAGACTATAGTAAACTACTCCAGTTATGGTATTTGCGACACGAAGTGACCTGCAAATAGTTTAATGGGCAGTTATAGCACACAACACCCTCATGACTGGTAAGTACGAAGTAAGTTCGTATTAAAAGTGATGAGTGAGCCGGTAAATAAACGTTGCAATTGTAGAGATAGAGCACTACACATTGATGATAGTAACGCTGTAGTAAACCAATTGTGTGTGCTGTGTGCGAGATTTTATCACAACTCGCCGTTGTTTTAACTACAATTTGTATGGCATCGAAACAACACCCCTAGTGGCAAACAATGGTAACTAATTCGATGCCATACAAATTTAGTTATCTTCTTTACGACGAGTAGTGACAAAAACTCACACTCAGCACACTGGAGACTCCGCAGTATTGGTTTGATATCGATGCTCAAAACGAGTGTCTGTTTTGGCTAAAGTTTGAAATTGTCTGTGCTAGTCAATTTCAAACTTTAGCCAAACCGGACATGTGCTCCGTATGTGTAACTTATCTTATTATCTTGACTATTATTACTAACTCAAGGGGAGTTAGTAATAGCTACAATATATTATAACGAGAACGCAATATACAAAAAAATGAAGTGTCTGTTTGTAATTTTAAATTAACAGCTTTTAACTAAATGCATATTATGAAAGTATATCTGGGGGCACGGTAGTACCCCAGCCAAGACGAGCCAAGCGAAGCGCAAGGGACCAGACCACCTTTTCTCGAAGCGTTTCGTCGATTTTTAGCCAGATGAATGAAATTTTCAGGATATGTCCCAATAGCGGATTTATTAAACATGTAAAGTTTTGATTGCATAGATCTTATACTTTAGATTTTATTGATATCTAAAAACCCCTGATTTCGTCACTGACTCACTGATGATCAACAAAATTATAGGGTACTTCCGAATGTCCTAGAAAGCAGAAATTTCGTACGTAAGCTGGTATTAGTACAAAACTAACATAATAATTGTCGAAATTGGATAATTTATCCTCCAACCCCTTAAACTAGGGGATGAAAGTTTGTGTAAGACTTCCGCAAATTTTGACGCTAGAGGTATTAAAATTGTTGTAGGGATCAGTGTTGTAAATAATAACTATAAATATAATATTTATCGACATATTTTAATGTACTTCATCTCAAATAGTAGTGTGCGAACGTCCCATTAATAATATGAATGCTACCTTTTTATACAATTCTCCGTTCAAATCACTATAGAATACTCAGGAAAATACTTATTTCAATATTAATTCATTTAGTTTCCAATCCAAGCGACGAACGACGACATAACTGACAAACTTTATAATATACGCTATAGATGGCGCTTTCAACAAAACTTGAGTAATATTATGATTTATCATCAAAACGATTATTAAGTATATAATTGAAGTAAGTAAGAATGTCAAAAAACAACAAGTTATAAAGTTAGGCCACAAAACAGTTACATACTTTTTAGTTTTTGTATCAAATATCTACAGGATTTACTAAGATTAGAAGAAAAAAAATCTGGTAAAAAGCGCCATCTAGGAAAAAACGTACCTAATAAATATAATATCAATGACGTGTATTCAAGCAGTACTTAATGCTACCGATAGATGTCAGCGCTTCGACTCTGCATGACGCTTACAGTGTGTTGTAAACAAATACTTATATGATAATATCGTATCGCCGAAGATACCAATTAAAGTGAGTATCTGGGAGACCGAGCTTCGCTCGGGTTGTATACGTAGTACGAAAAAAAAATTCAAAATAATTACATCTCACCGGGATTCGAACCCGCGACCAATTACAACAACGCAAACTCGGACATCTGACGCTTAGTAGCTCAGCCACACGTATTTGACATTGACTGGCAACTTACGAAAAATATTGTCGTAACAACTTGCAAAAAAAACTGAATTCCCACCAAAAACATATTCATGTCAAAATATTGCCAATTTACTCGCACTGTCAAAAAGTTATCAGATCTCATGTAAAACCAAGCTTCTGAGACTCTACACGCCCTCACTCTACAAAACAAACTCTACACCTTAGCCAAGATGTGTGTCTTGGCCGTGTAGTTTTTTTTTTATTATTTATTTATTTAAATGCACAAAAACACATTACAATCTTAACAAATCACAAACTGTTTCTACAATTTTTTGACCTAGATCGCAACGTAACAAATATGTGCACACTATAAAACACAATACTATTCTAGACATACATAATAGCTCAACATTCACCACAATTTATACACAATACATTAGGTCGCTACGTGTGTTACTCAGAATACTCTAGGGTGAGTATGCTATGGAGGATGTCTTTTACAATTTTATTGTATGATTTACTGTTATTATTAAAAAACGTCCAACGTTTTATTATCTTTAGCAAAATTGTTATAGTGACGGGCTATACGTGTTAATGGGTTAAAGTAAGAAATATTATTTTTATAAACTTGTAACGCGAATAAGTTTGTACGACTAGCTCTACGTGCACTGAATTTAATGTTAAAACTAATTTGAGACAGTAGCTCAGGTGAATCAATAATGTAGTTTATAATTTTGTAGAAATACGATAGGTCGAAAAATATGCGACGGCTTTCAAGAGTCTGTACTTTGAAATAAATTAGTCTGTCATGTTAATTTAAATCAGTTCCTACAAGAGTAGTATAACAGAAAAACAGCCAGTGAATTTTTCAACTTACGCCCAAGTACCTAAATGTAGCGAAATGGCCAGGCCAGACAATAGGTATTTACCTATGAAAAAGCCGTTCTGCAGTACTGGCCATTTCAAATCAAATTAATTTTTGTTTGGCTAAGAATTCTAATTTCAAATTAATTTTATTTTTTACTTTTTCCAAAAGTAGTCATTTGTTTATTGATTAGTGTTACATTTTCGTCGCATTTCAGTCTTTTTCGTCATCATGGATACGTTAAAAATTCGAGTAATTATGGAATATGAGTACCGTCGTGGCAGCAACGCGGCACAAGCGGCACGCAACATCAACGACGTTTACGGAGCTAACACTACAAACCAACGCACCACCTGTTATTGGTTTGCTCGCTTCCGTTCTGGGAATTTCGACCTGAAAAATGAACCTTGCGGTCGTCCGATGACTTTGGTCAACAATGACGAATTAAAGGCGATTGTGGAAGGAATACACAATCTACGGCTGAATTAGCAGCAGCTTTCGACGTTAGCGTCAAAACAATATTGGTCCATTTGCGTCAAATTGGCAAGGTAAAAAAGCTTGACAAATGGGTGCCCCACGAACTCAATGATCGCCAGCGCGAAGTACGCGTCGAGACGTGCCTTGCACTGCTCATCAGACACACAAATGAAGGAATTTTGAACCGCATTGTTACCTGCGATGAAAAATGGGTTCTGTTTGATAACCGCAAGCGCTCAGCAAGTTGGTTGGATCCTGGTTCAGCACCTAAACAATGCCCTAAACGAAAACTTACCCCTAGAAAAGTGATGGTTACTGTTTGGTGGTCTAGCGCCGGTGTGATTCATCACAGCTTCTTACCAAACGGGGTAAGCATTACTGCAGATGTGTACTGTGAAGAACTGAACACAATGATGGAGAAGCTGGCACATCTCCAACCAGCATTGATCAATCGCTCGTCTCCGCCGTTCCTGCACGACAACGCGCGACCTCATAATGCAAAGCAGACGGTCTCCAAGTTGCAAGAACTGGTGTTGGAAGCTCTCCGTCATCCGCCCTACTCACCAGACCATGCTCCCTACAGACTACTACTTTTTCCAGAATTTGGATAACTTCTTGGCGGGAAAAAAATTCAATACCCGAGAGGCAGTACAAAATACCTTTGAAGAATTTGTTACCTCCCGTCCAGCTGATTTCTTTAAGAATGGCATCAATAAACTGCCACTGCGTTGGCAAAGATGCATTGATTGCATGGGTGATTACTTCGATTAATACAAATAAAAAATACATAAAAAAATTCGTTTCAATTTTTTCATACAAAACGGCAATTTCATAGGTTTTTTTCAAAGACCTAAATTTCAAAGACCTAATATTTCGACTAAGGTGTAGACTTTGTGAAGTTATGTAGAGTTAGGGCGTGTAGAATCAGAAGCTTGGTTTTACATTAGATCTGATAACTTTTTGACAGTGCGAATCTTGGCAATATTTTGACATGAGTATGTTTTTGGTGGGATAAGATCATACGGTACTTACAATAAAATAAATTTTTTTGTCTGTCCGGCTGTCTGTCTTTTTGTTCCGCCTAATCTCTGAAACAGCTGGCCCGAATTTCACGGGACTTTCACTGGCAGATAGTTGATGTTATGAGGTTAATATACACAACAAAGGCTACTTTTATCTTAAAGTTTCGTTTAAATTATAGTTTAAAGAAACTAAAAAAACACGCTTTTATAGAAAATGTAACTAAAAAATAAAAAATAAAATTTAATAATTTTGGATTTAGGATAGTGTAAATGAAAAATAAATGTTTATTATTGTAAAAAAGCGTGGGGTTGTAAAATAAAAATATGTTTATAACTATTGACACTATGCACCCCACGCTTTTTTACAATAATAAACATTTATTTTTCATTTACACTATTCTTAATCCAAATTTTTTAAATTTAATTTTTATTTTTTAGTTACATTTTCTATAAAAGCGTGTTTTTTTAAACTATAATTTATTTTTTGCTTTTTAGTATGTACGGTTTGCCAAAGAGTAAGCCTGGAACTGCACGCATGCGTAGTTCGCGCACTAGTTCTATTTCTCTTACTCTCATGCAAAGGATGCGGAAAGAAATTGATGAATCCTGGCGAATTTAATCAGGATAATCGGATATTTTCATCGAATTATTGCATTGTCATCGGTCTTTGACAGGTGTGCAAAGTTTGAATTAAATCTGATCGTTCAAAGTAGGACAAAATCGAGCCCAAAGGAGTCGGTTACAAGCAAGCAAACATACAGGTGAAACTAATAAAAGCGTTATAAAAATAGGGTTACGTTTCAGTTAGTTCTACACAAACGAAGATGCAGACGCCAGCTAGTGTTATGATAAATATTATCTAATAATATGTCGGATTCACATGAGTATCCGCGCATCCGCGTATCCGGGAAGACAAGGTCTACCTCGAGTTTTAGTACTCTTACTTACTCGGGCGGACCGATTGTGACCTTCGAGCTTCAGACCTCACTCCTTTGTATTAACTCGATGTTTGTACTCAAAGGGGGATGTTGAGAGCTATTTATTACATTCAATTATTTCTATAAGCTATTTATTTATTTCTATTATATAAGCTTATTTGAATATTTCAAATATTCAAATAAGCTTATATAATAATATCAAGTCCGGTTTACATTTACGAATACGAAATAGTAAATAATACTGTACCTACATTCATTTGTCGCGCCGTGCTAATTGCTGATGACCATCGGCAATCTTCGTTGAAAGTGATGGTCAGAATATTGACCCCGAGTCGTCACCAACGAAATGGTTGCCAATGTGTACACTTTATGTAAATCATATTTGATGTCACCAAAAGGGCAATCCCGAAATACGCCGGAAACAAAATCCAAAATCAATAGGTTTTTTTTAATGGAAATGAAAGACGTGAGGCTTATACATCATGAGAAACGACGATTCCAAAAATACATTAATAACGTGGTTGTAATGTATTATAAAGTGTGTGTCGTCTTGAGGCTAAAAGATATTACCGGAATATACTTAGTTGGTTTAATTTTAATCGACAAAACATCAAATAGTTAATTGCGTGTAGCTCAGGGGGGGTATCCTCTTCGGTGACATGAAATATGATTTAAAGTGAAACCATTGGCAAAGATTTCATTACTATCGATTGTGGGTTTTTTGTATGGATTTTTGACCATTTCCTTTTATCCTATAGCTAAAACGTGAAATTTTCCTTTAATTTTTTTGTATTTTTAGGACTATGTCGGCGCCTCCAAATATTTAGAGCCGGATTATATGAACTTTAGACATATCCTCACAGTCAGTTCAGAGATATTTTACCTCCAAGTTTCTATGAGAATAATTCTTAAGTCGTTGGCTCAGAGGCCCTGTGAGACATAAAATAACTGAGAACGGACTGTAGATAATATGTATTGTAAGTTGAGACAAGTTGGCCTGCTATGGGTATGAGGCAAAAAGCATCTACTTTAATGCAAAAACAAAAATTAAGTGCCCCCTTGCCCCATCTAACTGTATAGAATTACTACGTTCAGTGGTCGATTCTGCTAATTAAATCCTGCAATAATAAAGTTACGATCCAGTCCCGATATGTTTAAAACTGCAAAATGGTATTCTCATAAACGTCAAACCCGTTTTGATTGGTCCAAACTCCAAAAATCTGCTTATGATATCAAGACAATTCAATCATAATTCAATAAAAGTAAAATGAAGGTATGAGTTAATTACGAGAACGGTGTTGAGATCAAATTTATTCTAAATGCAAAAAAAAGTTCACAACAGAGTTAACTTCGGTTTTTTAATAGCTCTATTGTAGACCATTTTACTGAGAGTTCCTATGGGATAATTTATTTAGTCTTTCGTTAATAGTGGTATATATAGTAATAATTATTAAGTATCCTTCTTAAGAACTTATTTCGATAATTTGACCTTTTCTTTCCGACAATTAGCGATAATTTATTTAGGCCTTAGTAGTCCACTAAGGCAGATAAATTCAAGAATATTTCCTAAACTTAAAAAGCTCTTAAGTCTCATACTTTGTCAGTCAACCGAGCAGACACAGTGACAGCCTATGATTAAGAGAGCCCCTAACTTTGAGAAGGACTTGAAAATTCCGCAGTAACTCGTTTACAACGTGCGTGTTATGGGTTCTAGTAAGGCGCAGAAACTTTTGTATTATCTCACACACAATCGATAACATAATTGATGTCAATTAGATGACCCATACGGCCACACTTATTTATAAATTATAGCCTATGTACTCTGACTCATAAACACGTCTAAGTATATAATAATCATTAATCAAAACTTTAAAAAAAAATCGCGTACTAAAGTTTTATTTCAGATCGAATTTCGTTCGTTGTTTAAAGATTTAGAACTTTAATATTTGAATCACTGAGCATTGTGACTTAATTAGTAAAACATTTACAAAAGTAGAGTTAAGAGAGTAAAGTAGCTCGTAAAGAAACTTACCCTAGCAGGTCATCCTGGTAGGTCCAGAAAACTTTTACACAGCACCGCACTACACTGGTCACTGTGGTAACTAGCATATGTGGTAACTAGTAACTGTTGTAACTTGTAACTAGTGTCTGTTGTCTGTTGTAACTAGTAACTGCGGTAACTGTCGTCGGATGTAACTGGTATCTGAGCACGCGTGACGATTCGCCGCGGACGCAAGAACTACTGGCCGCCCGCCCGGCCGGCGGCGGGCCGCCCAGCGAGACAGCGATGTCTAGAGTCTGGTATCTCGATGTCTCTGACACCTACCACGCGCGCCACGGTGCCACGGGTAAGGTGATCTTTAACTTCCATAAATATTTTTATTTTTTACATAAACGTTTTTATATTTTAATAAGTTCCCGTCCCGCCCCAGCTTCGGACGGGTGCAATGCTTTATACATTTGTGGCGGACCAATAAACGCCACAATCCTGAATCGCGCTATCGCGTTTTCTGAGATCGGCACTATATATACGATATCTGAAATTCATACAAGTGGGCTTCGGCCTGACCGAGCATAGCACCTCGCTCGGTCGGAGATCTCCCTTTGGGGCTTGCCACTATCTATTCCCATACATTATATAGTATAAACCTTACTCTGAATCACTATCTATTGCCGAAAACTGCATTAAAATCCATTGAGTAGTTTAAAAGATCTAAGCGAACAGGAAAGGTAGCGACGTAATTTTATACTATGGCCTATGTAATGATAATAAATATAATGAACCGCACAAACACATATTTAAATAAAGTTTTATATTTATCTATTTCTAAAAATATCACCAACGTGCATAACACAACAAAATATGTGTTTTAAGATTGAAAATTCTTAATAATAAGTAAATAAAAAAACTTTTATAATATGTTATGTAATTATTACGTTATGACCTAAGTGTGCAAATAACATAGAATGTATGCTCACGGCTACATGGCTACATGGCTACATGGCTACATGGCTGCATGTACATGGCTACATGGCTACATGGCTACATGGCCACATGGCTACATGGCTACATGGCTACATGGCTACATGGCTACATGATTACATAGCTACACGACTACACGGCTACATGGCTACATGGCTACATGGCTACATGGCTACATGGCTACATGATTACATAGCTACACGGCTACATGGCTACATGGCTACATGGCTACATGGCTACATGATTACATAGCTACACGACTACATGGCTACATGGCTACATGGCTACATGGCTATATACGATCAAATGAAATTTGAAAGTGATGTAGGTAACAACTTAATATTCTTATTATTGTCGTTAACTATTTGTTGTTTATCTCGGTAATATTGTATTCGCAATATAATTACGTTATTATATTAATTAATATTAATATAATAATAAATAATAACAACTACCAACATAATACATCGGTCGATGCTGATATAGGGTATAAATGATGAACCCCGTTTGGTGCGCAATAACGAACTTTATTATATTATATATACGAAAATTAATCAGTATTTATTGTAAATACTGATTAATTTTATATGTTAAAAAATTTCTTATCTAACATAACACAAAACATCTAAACATTGGGGCGTGGCTGTACACATTTGTGTAGGAATACACAATGTTTTTAGTCTTCCGAGACGGACGGAAAACATTCCCCACGCGGGTCAAGAGGGGAAGGAATGTTTCATTTCTTATCAACTGTTACACCACTCACATGACCATTTAACATAGATATACGGAAGAAATTATTTATCAATTCCAAATCGGTCTTCTATTTGTAACTCCTGATAAACACTAAAATTACTGGTCAGTAAATATGGCCCAACTCGAAATCTGGGTGTCTAAAAAGGCCACTTTAGATGTTTCATATATTTTTTTCCATACAAAAATAGTGAAATGTTAAAATGGGTACATGATTAATCTGATTACATCATATTAGAAAACATTAATTTTGTTTTCAATAGAAATGCGTAATATGACGCACATAATATTAGTTGAAAAAAATATATGAAACACCTAAAGAGGCCTTTTTAGACCTCCTGTGTTTTCTCCTACATTCTGCATCTGCAATCGATAAACTGCGAGTGCTTACGTCTTTCTCATCGGAACTCATGATGTTGTCTACACAAAATGTTTTGTTTCAATCAAAAAGATTTTTTATAGCTGGAGACAGCTTGTGTATGAAAACAAATGTTTTTATTTCATGTTTTCTGTGTAATGTTTCGAAAAAACATGAGCAGGAGACGCGCCTTTAGATGCATGTGCGGATATACGCGGACGCACGAGAGACGACTCATTGACCCGTACGTTAGTACCTAACTACCTATTATGCCTCGATTACTTACGACCTGCACATTAGCCAACCTTGACTTAGTACTAAAAATCAGCTGGATTTGGTTCACAAACACACACACGTAGTGTATTTATGAGCTAAAGATAGGTTGGACACATTGTGTTTGAAATTTGTAGAGTTACCTAATCCTTATAAGGTGTCGGTTTACGGACGATAATTTTACGTGATAACGTCATCACAAGCCGAACGCTTAGGTCGGTCGTGCCTCTATCGGTCGTTCCGCAATCTCATTTGCACGCTCGGCTCAGGCGGAACGTGACTCAGGCGGAACGTGACAATATTTCGTGCGTGCAGCCGGCGGTCATCGAATTATGAGACGTTATCACTTCAAAAGTATTAAAAATATAATTATACTAGCTGTTGCCCGCGGCTCCCCCTACGTAAAAACAGTATCCCACGGGAACACTGTATTTTTCGGGATAAACAGTGTCCTATGTTTTAATCCAGAGCTTAAACTACATACACACATTGATATACTATAATATTCATCGAAATTAGTTCAGTAGTTTGTGCATGAAAGAGTAAGAAACATCCATCCATCCATCCTCACAAACTTTCACATTTATAATATTAGTAGGATACGAAAAAGGTAACTCCAGCAGTCAGCCATTTCAAATTGCACTTAAATTTAGTATTGAATTATAATAATTTTAGCTATACTAAATCAAAAAGTAATTGTCTAGATATTAAAGGAAAGATTTCGATATGATAACTAAAATAACTGCAAAATATTTACCTTGTTCGCAAGCACTCTTAGGTTAAGAAAAAAATGGCTGCCATCACTTTTTCACACATGTTTGTCGAGCATGTCGTACTAGACGCGATTTGGTGTTAATGTAAGTTTAATACACACACAAGCAAAAGTGTTGATGGCCAATATCAGATTGAGGAACCGAATTAACTTCATGTTATAGATCAAGATGTAGAAGACCGTTATTTATTTGACTTAAAAGGCAGAAAAGGCTGACTACTGGTGCGAGGATGATTACTGGTGCCGTTACAAGCATTAAATATCTCCGAGAGCCGCCGAAAGAGGCAAAAGGACCATAAAACATTTAAAGTTATATATATATATGAATTATGGGCGAATTTCTACCGCAGCACGACCTCTAGCTACATTAATTAAATACTTGTGTCTTTCTTCGTACTTCGAATGTAATTGGAACGACTTTCATCTCAAATGAACCAATAATATTCTTTATCGAACCGGCCAAGCGCGAAATGAGCCGAGTTTGGAGATCCTTGATAAGTAGATGATAATAATTTGTATTATGTTACTTAATAATTTTACTATTGTGATACAACAAAAGAACAGCCTCTGTGGTCCAGTGGTTTAGAGCTTGTCTCTCGAGGGCGTGGGTTCGATTCCCGCGTTGGAACAACAAAAAATGTCGTTTCCAAGTTTGGTTAGGACAATGCAGACTGGTTACCTGATTGTCTGACAAGAAAGATGATCCATGCGTCTGGTGGGCATGTAAAAAGTCGATCACGCGCCTGATCTCTCGCCAGTCGTCCCACTGGGTTACGAAAGTTAAGGAAGAGACGAGTGCTATTTTATACTGCGCACACACTTAGGCACTATAAAATAACTCCTGCGTAGCTGACCTGGTTTCAGTGAAATAAGTGATAAAAGTTTGTACGAAACTTTTTTATTCCTTGGACATATTTCGTATGAATTTAGTACGGATAAAATAATGAATTACGTATTTCAGCGTTTTCTAAAATTAAGCCCATAGGAGGGTAAAATAGGGGATGAAAGGTTATAACCTAATTCACGCGGGCGAAACCGCGGGCAATTAATGCTAGTAACAAAAGAAAATTTAGCAAATTGGGAGCGTCTTCCCTCGCCCACAGCTCTACTCTACAGGGCGCAGATGCGGCATCACATGGAATACTGTTCTTATCTCTGGGCAGGAGCACCAAAATTCAGCCTCTGGATCTCATCCAACGAAGGGCGTATCGAATTGTCGACTTCTAAAGTACCTATCTTAAATGTGCACGACTCCTTGGCACTACGTAGAGATGTAGCCTCGCGTCAAAACTTCCATACTCATCACCTTGATAAGTGGCAGTTATCTGTCACTGTCTCTATCTGTCGCCTTTCCCGGACCTTTCTGCCGCGCACAATAAAACTCTGGAATGAAGTGTCGCCAGCGGAACTCTGGAATGAAGTATTTCCGAACCAATACGACCTTCAAACCTTCACGAAAAGAGCGACTTCTCTGATGTTGCGGGTGTCCATGGGCGCCGGTAATTGCTTTCCATCGGATTTTCCGTCTGCTACGAATCTTTGTGGACGGAACCCTAAAATCTTCTCCTTAACTTAACTCGTGGTGCTACGAACTTGTGTTTTCTTTCAATTGATTCGATTGGATTGATATTAATAGCCATATTTATCTCACCAATCAATATTTGTCTATTTTAGATAGTAGATAAGGATAAAATAACATTCTAAGTTAAACGGTATTTTTGCACAAATGAAATTGTTTATTTCCAAATGAAACACCACTCCACCGGTTCAACCCTATCTTTAGACATTAATAAATATCAAGGGCGTACGCGATCCTGAATTTACCTACATTTACCTTCATTAAGAAATGAAAATATAATCGTAGAAAATCATTTCATAATATGAAAGGAAATAAATGGGAAAAACTTTTAAATTGACACCGATTATTCTTAAAAAGTTCTTCCCAAAGTACCTATTTAATGTTCTAGGTAAGAACGATACGTACGAACGATCGTACGAACGATCGTACGAACGATAACTCCGCCGTCTGTTTTGACCGATATTCAAAATTATTTTTTTGATGTAAAGCTTCTCTCCGAAGTTGGTCCAGTTTTCATAAAAGTGCTGACCCGATGATGGGATCCATGGAACTCCTCAAAATTTATTCAACTTTTTCAGGAAGTAACCCAAGCATATGCTACCAAAAAGTAAGATTATGCATCAAGGTATAACCCTGGATCCAAAAGCACTGAACAGAACTCCTCAGTCTTTAAAGATACGCGTTTGGAAATTTCGACATTGTCTAAAGAACTGCAAGCCAATGCCATTATGTAACTCACTATCATCATCATCATCATCTTATATACAATACCTAATTGAAGGTTGGCGCGTATTCAATTTTACATTCGATTGTTTATTTTAAACGTTCTTAAAATGTATTAATAATAATTTAACAAATATCAATAAAAGTGAACAAAAATTATTATTTTTAAACAAAAAATTAAACCGACTCCCTAAGTAAAAATGCACAAAAAAGTATGAAAAAAAACCTATTTTCTGAATAATTCCCCTTTTAAATTTTGCTAAAATTTTAACTATTTCTTCACTCAATCTTCATAATTTTGAAGTCAGTACCAGCCCGAGCAACATCCTGATAAAACAATATTTAAAATAGAACTCACGTTCAAGTTGGCTAGTACTAACTTCAAAATTATGAAGATTGAGTAAAGAAATAGTTAAAATTTTAGCCAAATTTAAAAGGGGAATTATTCAGAAAATAAGTTGTTTTTTTTTCATACTTTTTTGTGAATTTTTACTTTGGAAGTCGGTTTAATTTTTTGTTTAATAATAATTCGTAAATATGTATTAGGTCGAAGATCTTAAAAACGAAATATGTACTCCAATAACAATAAAATTCGTAGGTAGGTATTTTCGACAGCCATATTCATTTGGCTTGTGGGCACAGCACTCACTCTACAAAAAGTTCCTAGTAATAATATTAAAGTACTTAATAGGTACGTGTTCAACGGTACTTATATTATATGCGGATTGTTCAAAGGTAGAGGTTAATATGCGAAAGATTTGACTCATCGTATGCAAAAGTTTCTTGTAACGCCCGCTAGCTCAGCCCGTTCTAGGGCTGGAACGATTTAGCTCTGACGTCATATGATGACGTCACACTTGAATGACAATATTATCACCTTTGAAGGCCCCCTATATTTTCGCATAAAATCATATGTCATAATTTTACTTAGCATAATTTCATCTGACCTAATAATAGTTTCGCATAATATTCATCTGACATAACTTTTTTCGGTACAAATTACAATCCCCGACCACGGCATTCCAGGTATTGCAAATTTCGAGTTGATTAAAAAGCAAATGTCTTGGGCCCGGAGCCGCTGGCCCTCCAAAGGGTTTTATTGGAATCGAAACTTTTAATTTGTAATCGGATCACAATAGATTTCAATTTTGTTTCAATTAATTTTGTTTCGCCGACGCCATCATCATCATTGCGCTGACAAGTCGAGTGAGTTTTGAAGTAAGTAACTCGAACGCGTCAGTTATGATAAATTAAGTGTTCCACATGTCTCTGGTAATCAAGGTATGTCTGATACATCAGAAAAGTCGCTTCACAGATAAAGACGAAATTGTATAGCTTATCCATTGTGTAAATATTGTTATTGGTACACAAAGGGGATTACGTAAATATTTAATAATATGTAAAAAGTGTTATGTATAAGAAAGATGATGAAATAATAATAAAATGAAACATAAACTTGACTGAAAGAGAAGAAACACATCTAACGCTCGCGCCGCCAACCGGCTGCTTGAATACCTACAGCTTGGCAAAAAAGTCGTGAAATGAATAGGGGCGCCACGATCGTTCGTATAGGCAACTCATACACCTATACCTACTGCTGCAACAATGATTTTGATATTGATTTCTTAGGTTTACGCGAATATTGTTCATTGTTTTAAACACTTACGGATTGTGTCCTCCCGTGACCACGGCTGCTGGAAAGTAGCCGAAACGTCGGGAAAAAGAAAAGTGCACCGCGACACAATCCGTAAGTGTTTAAAACAATGTTTTTGATGTTTTGAATTAAATGCAGTTTTGAAAAATGTTATTACATTATGTAGTTTGCATACACATTTTTTAATTATTGCCTAAACATAGGCCTTTTCATCCGTTATTGGATGATTTATACAGTAGGTATACTCCGAGCGAAGTAACACACTTGAAATACTGTAGTGCCGCGTAACAGTAACAATTGGTTTTTTAAATGTCGTATGGTTGCCCAAGCACATACGGCATTATCACAACATAGTCAACCTAGTCCAGAGGAACGACTGGTCAATACGTCTGGGGCCAACAATGTGCTGGTTTCCTCACGATGTTTTCCTTCACCGTTAGAGCGTTCGTATAATGTACTTGAGATCGGAAAAAGTCTCATTGGTACACGCCCACCTGGGAATCGAACCTGCACTCTCTCGAGTGCAAATCAAACGGTCTACCCACTAGGCCACGGAGCTCCTTACTTTCTTGCCAAGCTGTACCTACTTATTGCGCTTAAAAATATTTGGTGACTATGCATAAAGCCAACTTGGGTATACTTAGGTAAGCTACCGCGATCGTGATGAACTACATCATAACCCTGAATTCTAGCAGGAGAGACGTAGTAGCCAGCTAGCCAGTGATGTAACACCGTATGTGAAAGCGGACTAATAGGTATTCCGTATTAGCATGGACCAATAAAACTATAATTCCTCCATGGTATTAGGGATAGTATGTACAATATCGGCAAAGTTCCTGCTCGACGAGTTTCTAAACATTTTCGTTTGCACTAGGTCGACACAAAGGACCGCAACGACTGCAGACGTGTTTGAACTACGTATTTGTAACACGTGAGTGTTGTGTGCGTGCGCACGATTCAACGGCGCTGTTGAGCGATTTTGATCTTATGCCGGTCAAGCGGCAACTTGTTCGATAGTACATGATAATAATATCAATATGCTTACAATAACAATGTTTATGTAAAATATAGATTAGAGGGGATTGATTTTTTCATTGGTGCGCTTGAAGCTACATCTGGCTCGGAAATATGTAGGTAGTGGGTACATACCTAAAATACCTAGGGATATTTTTCATATTTGAGGTATTAAGCTAAGAAAGCCTATCTCCAATAAAATTTATTTTGTAACGGATATTGACGGTATATGAACGGACCTATTTATATAGTATTAAGGGCACAAAGTTAAAAATTGTCTGCCGGACGATAAAAGTTCGTGAAGTGCTCTAAAACCCTACCGTCATTATTCGTTACAAATAATTATTGGACATTGACTTATTAATAAATATTATGTACATGTAATTGTGGTCAGTCGTGTGTGTGCGGTCGCCGACAAGCCGGTATACCATTTGACGATCTTATGACTACGACGATAAGGTTCACAAGTGGTACACCGGCTTGTCGGCGAACCGTACAATACATTGTACGTATTATTATGTGAGTGCATATTTAATTCGATATTTAATTTAAAGGTACTCAGTACTTACCCCTTGCATCTGTAGACACATCACAATACAAGCTGTCCCGCAGGCCGCCGGAACCTGGCAAATATACATTTCAGCTGCTGAGGTCTAAACACTCGGTACTTTTTATTCACGAGTACCTACGGCGGGGGCATTGTAATAAAAACCTCAGTTTTGACGCGTAACAAGTTGCAACTAAAACTGCTTTTAGGGATTTTAACGCGGGCCGGCTCCTTCCCAGCAGCCGTGGTCACGTGCGGAGTGCGGACATCGAGGTACCTAGTCTGTAGTGCGGACTTCGATGACAGCTGTCCAATTATTATGAGGAAGTTTTTCAAACTACCCGAACTCTTTAGTTATTATTCGCGTTCCGATACACGCAGAAAATGCTTACAGTATTTTGAATCCGTAGTGTTTCTTTTCATTAATTTTATTCGAATTCAGTTTCGAATGTTCATTTTAATCATTACTAGAAAATTTGTTTTAAAATATGTAGACAGTAGGTACCTACTATTCATAGAGTATTATATTAATGTCGCATATAAACTTAGAGCAATAAACACACCCTTTAAGCTATCTGTGGGCTAATGAATAAATTTCGCTCAAACCACACATACTCAAAAAAGCCTAGTAGACGTTAATTCGCAGGATAGGTACTTCGTATCTTGCTATCCAACTTCCTAGGAAAAAACAATGATTAAAAAATATATCAAAAGAGCAAGGGAACGAAGGTAACAAGCGACCTTGATTTTAGTTTACCAAAACCGTGATGGTCTTCGTAAACAATAAAATATTAAAGATAATTTTAGGAAATGTATAAATATCCTAAACATAATAATTGTCATATCTGGTTAAAAAGAGTAGGTATGGGCATTAAATCTGTGGTTGGTTTTTATTAATTAAAGGAAAAAAACCTTCATACAAAGGAAGTAGGTTGTATGTAAGAGATCACATGAATAGTCAGATTGTGATTTCCTCAATCGAGCAGCGAGATCACCGAAAACAAGTCGCAGTTGTGGAGAGATAACCCGGCCGGATAACGGCGGCCCCGTCCCCGCAGATAGCGCGCCGCTGGAAAAACACAATCATAATATTGTGATCCCATCATCCGCGACACACTACCTACAGCGGACACGTTGCGACCACCGCTGGCCGCTGCCAAAGTTTAAAGTAACTAACACTTCTAGTACACACTGAGGTGCTTATCGCGATGGTATACTTATTGCAAGGGCTGCTAGGTTGTAGCAGAAAACCTTCATTTTATGCCATGAAAATATTGGAATAAATTTATCTATCATTAGCTATTATTATTTTGGTGGTTATTGTACACAGAGCGTACGGCGAAATAAACTCCCAGCCTAAGTAAACTCTCAACTAAGTTATCATAAAAAATATACTTTTTAATGTATTTTAAATTAAACATTTAAAAAATACAGTGAAAGACATAAATATATTTTGAACATATTTATTAATCTACTAGATGTTGTTCGCGGCTTCAAACACGCAAAATAAATCTCCTGGAACCGTACTTTTCTCCGCGATAAAATGTAGTCTATGGCCTAATATAGGCTACATTTTATCCACGGGATTTCCATTTACCCTGTGATCTACTCTATATCTGTGCCAAATTTCATCATAATCGGTCCAGTAGTTCTGCAGCCTATTCAATGCAAACAAAAAAACAAAACTTTGCTCTTTCTAATAGAGTAGATGTAGAAATATCAATTTACACTAAAGTTAATATTAAGACCTACATTATTCTGCTCGAACATTTTACCGAACAATGAGTGGTAGAGCTCATCAGTACTCTCCTGGTTCCATTTAGAAGATTTTTCTGGGGCCATATAATTGACCAACTTGTTGTGTACTACGTATTTTATTTTGCGGCCTTTGGTCGCTTTGGTGTCCACTTTTCTTTTCATCTTACTTCTCATTTGCTGCAGGGCTATCCACTGCCGACTCAGCTGCACGGGGTCCGAGATGTCAGCCGACTTACATTCTATTAGCTCTCGTAATAGTTGGTGGTAGAAGTCGCTGTCATCAAATATCTCAGGTATGTACTCATCATTGTGTTTTCTGTCTTTTGTTATGGGATTCGTTTCATTTTGTTCCTTATATTCTTCTTCTGGTAGCTCCTTTTTGTAACCTATAATTTCATATTCAGAACGCTTCAATTGTGTTCTTCTCAAAAGCTTTTGCCTATCAGAGAGAAGGTAAGATATTTGCTGTAATATTGTATTTGTTGGGGCACTTTTAATGTTAGCAGCAGTTGCTATCCGTGTTTTCTCATTCCATTTCTGAATGGTAGTGTCTCTGAATGTTTTGAAGTTTTTGTAAGTTGAAGCAATGTCAGATTCAAACTCTTCTAGTTTTCGTTTCTTTGTATTTATTTTAGTTTTCTGTTTAACTTCAGTGTGTTTGTCCTCAGGCTCATCTTCTGGTTCTGTGTCTGATGGTATTTCTTCATTGTCGGTGTCACTAGGTATTTCCTCATCACTTTCAGTGTCTTTTGACTTACCCTTACCATTTGTTTCTGTGTTAGCTGTATTTTTACTATTTTTGTTGTTAGTTAAATATTTAGTTTCAGGGAAATTCTTGAATAACACACTTTGTAACTGTAGTAATCTGAAAAATTTAAACATTAATTTGAATTTATTTATCCAATTAACAATGATACAGCATAGGTAGCCCGGAGTTGCATTAAAAAAAATATTATATAATTTGTAATTTAATGTTTTGTTTTTTATAACAAATAATATTATTTTTGCCCATATATCCATAATATTATATGGATATATTGACAAAAACAATGAAACATTATAGTAGTAACTTACTTGTCTAGAACAGTAGCCACATTACTGATAGTAGTATTACAACCCGCAGCAAACTCACTACACGACTTCAAGTCGCTGTACACATCTGTCATGGGCATCTTGTTAGCGGAGGTCACACATCGCTGCATATGTATCCTCATCTCCAGCAGACCTTCCCATAACAGCAGTTGGTTTCTAACGCAGGCACCTTTCTTTGCTTCTTCGGATACATTCTCCTTTTTTACATGTTGGAACTGCTCTTTGATTGGCTCCTCCAATTGACTGATGTCGTACCCCTCCTCCTCATCATCATGATTACCGCTGTCGCCTTCATCATTATCATCATCATCGTTATCTTCCGATTCAGAACTGCTTTTCTTGTTTTGTGTTATTTTATAATCGAAAGACTCGTTATCTGACGAGTCACTGACATTTGTGTTAGCAAGTGTTGTGTTCTGTGAGCGTTCGTCGTCGCTCTGTTCGCTCTCGTCGTCAGACTGTACGTTTTCGTCGCCGCTGCTCTCGTCCGATGTATGGGCTAGTTCTTTACGCGATACAACTTTACCCTCATATTTTTTGCTAATGTCACTTAATAAATTTATATTCCTCTTTCGAAAATCACTTATAGTCGCTTCATCCTCGCTCTCGGACAAGTTAAAATCCTGACGTGTTACGGTATTTGGTTTAGTATTAAATATTTGATCATCTTCAATGTCAGGGCGTGGTTTAATGGTTAGGGCATCTGCTATTTTATCTGATAGTGTTGGCTTAGGTATTTTCTTTTGCTTTAACTTCATTGTGTTCTTTTATTTTATAGACATTTCTAAATTTTAATATAAAAATAAAAATTCACTTCACGTGTGTTTCCTCTCTTCTTTCTAATTTTGACAGTTGACCCTTTTTTTTTTAAATACATGTCGTCCGCTTAAAGCCATTTGCGAGTGTCAAGTTAAAATGGCGGGAAATATAATTTTCGTTTCAATTTTCAACACCATATTCCTAAATAGTCAAGTCTTAAGTCTAGTCAAAGTCCAAATAAATAGTCAGTGGAGTCAATGAGTCAAGTCAGTCGATTCAGTAAAGTGGTAGAAGCTTTAGTGAAAATTCCTAGGGAGTTTTGGAGGAACACAATATAGCACGTTTTTTGAAGTTGTACCAATTGCTAACACTTGTGCACGTTAACGAATATTTGATTTGGTTAATATTCTACTAATATATTATGAACCGAAATAACACAAATTTATGAAAACTATACAAAAAACACAACGTCACCCATTGAATACCCCGGCAAAACTCCCAGTTGACACATGACACCTTATTTTTTCATGAAGTCAATTTGACACTCGACAGCAATAGGAATGTTGGCAAAAAATTTTTTCGTTTATTCGATGTTAGTCAACATGTTATTAACTATTAACATTTAAGTAGATTTTAAAAATAACGAAGATACAAACAATTTAAATTTACAATAAGAAAGAGACCGATATATCGGCCTATAACGTCACGAGTTGCACCCGCGGCTGACCCGTCATACATATTTTATCATTACAAAATGTATGGCGGTTGCAATTTGTGACATAACAAATCGTTTTGCGAGAAAGAGATGGGCAAAATTTTTTATTTGATTACAATTTTTAATCGCGTCAATCTTAATACCTATTTCTTTTAGATTTATTTATCTTTAATCAACAATTTTAAAATTTAATTTATTTAAATATGATGTTCCACATTAGACAATATCCTTATTTCGCTAGTTAAAAAACGTCCCCAGCAAATTTTTTGTTATTAAAACTTTGATTTTTTTTTCTTCATACATAATCATTATCATTACAAAATCATCATAAATCAAGTCTAAGCGCTAAGTTAGAATTAAGTATTAGTTAAATTATTATTAAAACTCCAAAAAACTCATTGAGGCCGACCCGAGACCCCAGAGCCGGCACCTACCCAGAGAATAAGTATCGCAATCCAGCGAGGAAACTCTTTGAGCCTTCTAGGTACTCTGCCTGGTGGGGACGACCTGGGAGATTTCTTTGTTTTGTAGCATTTTAAGTTTTGGAGTAGTTATTATTTTTTTTAGTACTTACCTACTTTTATAGTTTGTAAATATTTTAAATAGATTTTATTAATTCTTGGTTAAAAAAAAAATTTAAGTTGAACTTGACGTGTTACAGGTATCAGACAGCCAATATTCTTATAGTATTGTGCATATGTTTTGCAAGATTTTATTATGATACATAATTTCAATACACTCGTCTATCTAATCCTATGCTAAACTATATTATTTTATGAGTACTGGATAGCTGGTATATAATATTTTTAAAGTTTTACTATACCTACATCAAGTACCTACTTATTATAAATTAAAATGTGATTTAATAAATAGGTAGTGACTTAGGTTAAAAAAAATAGTATGATAGTTTCCGTTCGTCATTGGCTATGTACAAAATGTATGCCATTAAAAAATGTGATGACTGTGTCATTTGTCAATGTCATGTTGTCAACTGCCAATGTCATTAATGATCAGCTCCAGTCCGATGTCCGAAGCAGAAATCACAATTTTCATTTATTTTTACATTATTGGATCGCACATACTAAAAGTGTATGAACTTTTTACGATTTTTATGAATCACAAACAAAACGTACAAATTAAAATATAATAATGCATTTTTAATGTCGTTACGTGAGTATCCGTACTGGTTTCACTATGGGCTACGACATCGGGTGGATCATCCCTCGCCTCCGGAACCCTGGGAGACTGTGGAACTGCGCCAGCTCCATCACGGTGGCCATGGTGGGGCTATTCAGTAAGATCATCGTAGGTGAGTCCCCGCCACACTCGGAGTTAGCCGCCAAGTCATGAATATGAATATACATGATCGAACTCAAGTGAGTCGTAACTTGATCGCTGATCCTGCCTCAGCGAAACGTGAACTAGCTGCTTACGATGCATGTCATTTATATTCATAATACATCAGCTTGTATCAATAGGTAATTATAAATTTCCACTTGTTGCAATATTCAGTAGTATGTAGCCTGTTAATTTTGCTCTACATTATAAACAATACTTTACTGTGCCAATTCATCACGTTGGGTATTAAATATGTTTCATAGCAATTTGTGCATTGGAATTCATTTAATAAGAATTACCTTTGAATAATTTAGTAGTTCATACGGTTAAAGCTGATTTTTTGAGTTATGAAGACAATAACAAATTTCAACTTTCTTTCAATTTAATGTATTAGTTCCATTATTCTGTAGAAAAAGCCATGCAGTTTTGTGATAGAAACTTTCCTGGTAGACAAACTTCTGAGCACCATAGTCACTAGATTCTTACATTTTTTTAGTCAAAACTCAAAGGACTCCTTTCTGAGTCATATATTGTAGTACTGCTCAAGATCAGGGGTCTAGCAGGAACAATTTACAGCAAAGTAATAGTAATGTTATCGAATGAAATTTGTTTAGTATGATAATGAGTTATAAGTTATAAGTCATGAGTTTCATACAATTCTCAATAATTAATAATGTTACGATTACATTGCTGTCAGTTGTTCTTGCTGGCCCCCCACAATATAACCTTTGACATCTCCTAAACCTTATGACTTAACAGTTCATAGTTAATTGATGCAGGATTAGAAGACTTTACTATGTGATTGTACAAATAACATTTTAGATAGATGTACTGTATACATTTTCAACAACTCTCTATGAAATTGAATAATCAATAATCACATGCACACAATCAGAAGCCTAATTCTCTTAACTATTTTCAATATAATCTCAGTTTAGTCAAATTGTTGACTCATTTGCATATTATGTGTAAAATTGTGAGATTAAATCTCATAATAATTACAAGAATTGCCTGCCGGAATTCATCCTTCTACTAAGAACATAGGTAAATTTAATAAAACCGTTTAAAAAACAATGAAAGCCAATTGTTGCTTCTACTATACAACTCGTGAGCGAATTAAAACAATTTGAAAAAGAATTGAGGAGTGTTTATAAATATCTTCAATGCCATTTGTATTGGAGTTGTTTTTTTAACATTGTGTTTCTTAAAAATATTTAACTTTAACAATCATTAGAAAAGCAGAAAGATATCACTGGTTGGATCAAAACAATCTTTATGTGGAATTGTTACATATTGGCAAGCTAAATCCAAATATGCAAACAGAATTTGTTTAGAACGTCTAGTTTTGCTGCTATAAGCAACATTTGACACATTTTTATTACATTTTGGGGGGTTCTTTTGGTATGGAGAAGATATGCGACTGCAGATTTTGACAGTGTGTTACTGTGTGTCATTTGTTGTGGTGCATAGGGATTTATCCAATAGAAACCTGCACAATTAGAGACATTTGTGCTTGCTCACTTTCAACGTACAGAGCATAATAATGTTACTTCTTATATTTAGTAGTCTATGGTATATTTTGCACTGTTGATTATTCCAAAGAATAAATGCTTTCAGATAGGTATTTGTTACAAATGAAACCAGTACAATTGAAAAAAAAAAAAAAATGCTTTATCCAATTTAATCCTGCGAAATTAGAAAAACTTTGCTTGCTCACTTTCAACTACAAAACATAATATTATCATTGTAATATATTTTGCACTGTTGTTTTTATTTAAAGAACTTTCAAATAGCTATTTAGTACAAATTTCGACCAGGACAATTGTAAAAAAATACTTTTGATTAGTATAAGAAGAGTAATTTTGAAAAGGAAGGGGGGAGGAGTAAAAATTGAATAGCCTATGGGCGGCAAATGTGTAAATCTGGCACTGTAAATATCATAGACAAAATTTACACATTTTTATTCCGTATCTACGAGGCAAAAGAGCCCTAAAAATTGAACTATAAAATTGAAATGTGAATTTTGGTCGAATTTCGACCACAGGGCGGTCTCTGGTACGTATTTAATATATGAACTATCGTAAAATTTAAATAAGTAAAGCAAAAAAACTAGACGCAATAGAATCATTCTGTAAACAGTTTTCGATTCAGCACACTAAAGTACATTAAAATCACAGAACAAGTTCTTGCACTCGGACTTTTAAAATTATTTGCCTACCAGTAGGCATAATTATACTTTTTATTTAAAAAATTGTAATTAGGTTAAAATATTACAGTTATTATTAATGTAAACGTGTACAATATACAGTTTACAATATACAGTTTTTATTAATGTAAACGTGTTTTAAAATAAAATTAGTTATGAAATCAAATAACATATTGTATCATCTTCTTTAGAGACATA
The DNA here is from genome assembly GCA_037179445.1 of Phengaris alcon alcon. NCBI lineage: Eukaryota > Metazoa > Arthropoda > Insecta > Lepidoptera > Lycaenidae > Phengaris > Phengaris alcon. The sequence continues at coordinate 867,286 of JAYRCH010000231.1, forward strand.
ACATTCTTGAATAATCATTATCAGTAAAACATTTTACACAAAAAACAGTAAGTACATAATGTAGGCCATTGCCACTCAAGCTGCCGTCGGCTCAGTCATCAACATAGCGAGCACATCCTCTGCAGGCTGTCGTTGCTTTGCTTGTTTCATATTATATACTGACTATTTCAATGGTAAGGAGTTGTGTTCGTAGGCCGCGTCGTGGACGCGGGCGGGGTGCGGGGCGGGGCGCGGGGCGGCGGCGGCGCGGGCGCAACACGCGGTGAGAGACTAACTGGGGCTCCCTCTGCTTAGAGTGGCAGCAGTTGAACAAGATTTAACTTCATCTACATTACATAAATTATTATTACTTGGACGAGGCTAGATTCGACACTGAGCAGCGAAGAAACTATTTGTCTTTTTTTGTTGTTTGCTATTATTTATTTAATCTGAGGTTGTTTTCATACCTACGTATAAGTTTTTTGTTAGCGGCTGTCATCTCTGTGTGGATTGAGCCTAAAGTTCGGCACCGCTCCTTTGGGAGACGGGGAGGACTTCGAATTTAGCATTTGTAGTGTTTTCTGCCAATACTTACGTAATGATGTCCCATTTAAGTATACAACTTAACTATTTTAAATATATAATTAAGATATGAACATTTCTTTTAAAGGCTTTTTGTCTCAGAAATCTAATATTGATAAACACTGCGGAAACTCCGCTGTATTACAGCTATGTTCATAACAATCATAATGGAAATTGGAAAGGAAATAGGTCATAATGTTTGGGAATAGCTGCCGTGCTAGGAATTATATTATATTACAAACTAATGAACCTCGTAATATCACGCGAACTTTATTCATGTGTTACGTAAAAACGAGACGAATTTTTTTTGCACGGTCCGGTTTTCCTTCAGTTCGGCCTGAACGGATGCAAAATCGTATCTTCTGTGTGCAATTTCGAGATAGCATCAGTCGGCCGGATGGACTGAAGCGATTCGCTCCTGTGTTGCCAACTCTGTTTTTGCGAAACTACTAAACTCGCGTCGTTTTCTATTAAAAACTACTAAAAGAGTACATATAACTATAAAAAAGCTACTAAACTTAGGAATCCCTAAAAGTGAAGGAAAACCGGACCGTGTATGGGGCCACTAATTCGGATTCGTCGACTGCGTGACTACAGTTACAGCAAAAAACAATAAATAAATAAAGTAATAACCTAACCAAAAGCATGTCACGACATTTCTAAGGAGGGTTCCGTAACTATCAACGCGCAATAGGATTTCTTTGAATTACTTCAAAATTTACTTATTGCAGAAGCTAGGAGAGCGGACAGACAGACAGACGGACGGACAGAGCGAAACTATAAGGGTTTCTTAAGTATTACGGAACCCTAAAAACAGGACCGAAGCTCGCCGCAAACCAGATGCTATTTTTCGTGTATGTGCTCGAATCCGTTCAGGCCGAGCCTTGGATTAAAACGCCTAGAAACCGGGTACGCGCATGAAAAGTGAAGTAAATTATACTGAGCCATATCGGCTCAGTTTGTTCGAACGACCCGTCAGTTGTCAAGCGCTAGTGCATACTACATCTCCCGACTATTTTTTAATAGTCGGACATTATGACGGTTTATGTCGTTATATAGTGTCACAATGAATCTGAAAATAATTAAAAAGCTTGGGACATAACATTTCATATGTAAGTAGTACAACTTTACTTGTATTAAGCCAAATATTTAAAACATTTTAATATAAAATCACATTTTGTCGCCATCTTTCTGCCTTATTGTGAATTGTGAAAATGTTACTAGTAAGAAGGAATTTATTTCAAAATTTTCATGGCTAACTAATAGTTGTAGCTAAGACAAAATTTTTCAATATTTTCTGATTTTTTAACTGTCAATTTATAGTACTTTCAGTATTAAGGTAATACTTAATATATTCCTCAGTGTTACAACGACCCCACCAAACTCATTTACAAAGACCACCTCATCTCATCCGAAGTGGGCTGCCAACAGGGCGACCCTCTAGGTCCAGCAATCTTCAGCCTTGCTATACACCCGGTCATCGAGCTTCTAGATTCAAAATTTAATGTTTGGTATTTGGATGATGGGACCCTTGGAAGCGATGCACCCACTGTACTATCAGACTTCCGCACTCTGATCTGCGAGTTCCAAAAAATAGGTCTGCAGCTAAACCTAGGTAAGTGCGAACTTTTTGTGCCAGACCGTTGTGGGGATAGAAACGCGATTATATCCAGCTTTAAAGAAATAGCTCCACAACTGTCTGTCATTGACAAGGATTCGCTCTTCCTTTTGGGCTCACCTATTTTAGACGAATCTCTTCCGGACTTCTTAGATAACAAATTACAAAATTTTAATGAAACTTTAGACCGCCTCCTCCAAATTAACTGTCACATGGCCTTTACCCTAATCCGTTTTTGCATTTTCGTACCTAAATTGACATATGTCTTACGGTGTTGTCAACTGTGGAAGTTCCCTCAACTTCTCAAACAGTTGGATGATACCATAAGACAAACGCTCTCCACTATTTTGAATACAAATTTCGATGACCGCGCATGGACTCAGGCAACGCTTCCAGTTAGGTTCGGTGGCCTGGGTGTTCGAAAGCCTTCTGACATATCGCTTCCGGCCTTCTTGTCCTCAGTCCACGCGAACCATAGTCTTATCTCCAAAATACTACATCACCCATCCTACTCCAATACAGTTACCTTTCTGGACGAGGCCAAGGACGCCTGGAGCGTAGCGAAGTGCTTGTAGCGAATTGCCTGACAATACTTTTTCCCAAAGGCTCTGGGACGAGCCACTCTGCAGACTGGTACGGAATAATCTTCTTAATACGTCCTCCAGTCCTGTGGAGCAGGCTCGCCTCTTAGCTGCGGAGAAGTGGGAGTCGGGCCTTTGGCTACAAGCATTACCGTCACCCAATACGGGCACATTGCTGGATCGAACAGCTTTCCGGTTAGCTACTTCCCTGCGTCTTGGCACCCCCCACGTCGTCCCCCATCGCTGTGTTTGTGGTGCAAATGTGGACAGCCTCGGACACCACGGGCTGTTCTGTCAACGAAGCGCCGGCCGCATCTCCCGACATCACTGTCTGAACGATCTCATCCGTCGGGCTCTTGTCACCGCCGGAGTGCCAGCTGTGCTGGAACCCTCTGGTTTGGCGCGCGACGATGGCAAGAGACCAGACGGTATGACCCTGGTCCCTTGGAGAGTGGGACGGGCTCTTGTATGGGACGCTACTTGCGTCGATACACTTGCTCCGTCCCATGTCCAGGGCACCTCGAGTTCTGCAGGTGCGGCCGCCAATCAGGCGGAAAACCTCAAGCGGCGCAAATATGAGAACCTTAGTGGGGATCTCATATTTGAACCGTTTGGGGTTGAAACCTTAGGTACATGGGGTCTGGGTGCGCACAAACTTTTCGGAGAAATCTCCAAAAAACTCATTGAGGCCACCCGAGACCCCAGAGCCGGCACCTACCTGGCCCAGAGAATAAGTATCGCAATCCAGCGAGGAAACTCTTTGAGCCTTCTAGGTACTCTGCCTGGTGGGGATGACCTGGGAGATTTCTTTTTTTTGTAGCATTTTAAGTTTTGGAGTAGTTATTATTTTTTTAGTACTTACCTACTTTTATAGTACAATTGATTTTAGAAACCTTTATTTGCAGCTCTACTAAAAACTAAAAATAATAATTAAGGTTATTATTAATAAATAAGAAATATATTCCTTAATACCAATTTAATATAAATAATATTTTCAAATCTTAGTGTTTAGACGGTTTAAAATGAAATATAAATTATACTTTTACATCTCACAATATTAAGAAAAACAAATACAATAATTCCAATTTTAAGAGCAACATTTTCCGTGGAAATTGTCCCTTAAAACTGTGCACACTCCACAACATTAAAGTTTTGTTTGTGTGCGTGTCGGTATGTAATGCTTACGCCTACATCTATCTGTTGCTTGCCCTACATTGTACGATGCGTTTGTTTTCGGGTCGATCAACTTTTAAGTGTCCCGATTGTGATATTTTGTACAATTTTGTAAATTTTAAAATTTTACTGATAAACTTATATATGACTGTAGAAGAATAATATTATTTTCTATTTTGATATCTGGCAGTGCACTTTTTAATATTTTAGGTACAGTTTTGATCGAAAATATCCAACCTGAGAAGAAAAAGGCGTCCTTTGGACAACTGCTTAAATAATTTTAGAATAAAAGAAATTTTGATCAAAATTGAATTCGCTCATTTAATGTTATTACATTATCAAAAGGCCCCGTTGGCTTTTTTAAATTACTATTTAATGCTGAATTTCAACAGTTATTTCCATTTAAAGTGTCTCTTGAACAACCATTGTCCTAAACCTATGGAAAAAGTAAATTAAAACTGCAAGTTCAAATTACTGATTGTAAAAATTTCAAGGATTTGAATACGCTTCTGTTATAATAGTTGAATATTTGAATTAAATAATATTGTTATATTTTTTCTCGACAAAATAGCGCTCTTTCGTTTTTAAAATATGGGGACAACGCAATTGTCCCACAGACAAAATGGTTGTCCCAGAGACGCGGCACACAGTCAACTTCAAATTTTTAGTCAGGTTTTAGAGCTTAATTACTAATAGTTAATAAAGAAAATACCGAATATTGTTAAAAAGTTATATTTTAGTAAAGTGGCAATAAAATTTTTACCCAAAATAAACTTTAAAAAAATCAAACAAACTCGAAAACAAACTTTTTCTTAAATTTTAAAATACTAAGTAACATTATATTCAACTGAACCTAGAAATTAAAAAATATCAACATTGTGTCCTACCAGTGTACCAGTAAATGGGGAAACTTTTTCAGGGGTAAACGTACTCATAAAACTGAACAACTTTCTTATGGAGCATAGGTCAGAATATGAAGAAATAATTTGGACAGCTGACCCATTAACAACGGAATGTCCAATTTTATTTTGACATTTCGGCCTATCTTCCTTGGGGAAAGTTCAGTTTCATGGGTACATTCACTCCAATAAAGGTGCCCCATTTACTGGTACACCCTGTTTAATCACTATTTTGGCGTTTAGCTATTACTAATATAGATGGCACTTAAGGTTTATTGTTAATGCTAATCAGACTTAAACTTCAAAAATCGAATCAGTCTCAAGTAAAGAGATCAGTGTTAAATATAAAAAGAAATTACAAAAATAGGTACTACTACTTTTCAAAAACATCAACATCACATGGAAACTTATAATAAGTTACATCTCTTCTTATTTGTTCGATTGGCTTAGGCAGTTTTTTGGTAATGTCTTCGTATGCTACATAAGACATGTCATTTGAGCTCCCCGTCATCTTCAATATCGCTTTGAGCTATGCATGCATATGTATATGATTTTTCTTTGCTTCCATAACCTTTAACAAGTAAAAAGTCTCCAAGGGCTGGAAGCTCATTGTTTTGCCCTGATGTTGACGGTTTCGGTTCTTCTATGTTATTTTCTTCTTCAGAGTCGTCAGATGAGCCATAAACACTCTTATAAATATTTAAGCCTCGAAAACGTTGCAAATCAGAGTAGTATTCAATATTTTTATTCGACGAAATTAAGTGGCTCAATGGTAAGTCATCGGTATTATCATCACTTGGGATATTTTCGCAAATATTTTCAACACCTATATCCTTTTTTAAAGCTGGTAAGGGATAGTAAAGTTTTGGGTTCAAACAATCACAGAAGCCTCGAGTACAGTAACAACTCAAGTTTCTATATTTGAGTTGGCCTGGAATCCTGGAAAAAACTTGGTGTACTTCTTTGGTACCCGATAGCAGGAGAATATTTTGTGGGATCTCTCTGTCTATGGCGTCAATATCTTCTTTCGTAATATAAAACAATTTCACTTTACTTGTACCTTGTAGAACTTGATAAAAGTCAAATGCATTGTTTGTCAGTTCCTGTAGCCACTTTGTAGTCAGCAGCTCTTTTTAGATATCCCCCAATGCCGTCTGCAGGGCCTTTACCATGTCTCGAAAAACGACCAGCTTACAGCTTCAAAGCCGTAGTTGAAAGCTGTTGTACAAGCCTAATAAAAGTTGCGTTTTTGGCGATACTGAGAAAACGGTCCATCCCAGAAAAAATGAATCACGGTAATTTCTGGGTAATTTTCCAATAAATTCCTTAGGATTGGGTGCAAATGTGCCCAAATAGCGGCTGGTTGGTGAATATTGTAAGATTACACACTACAATATGATGTAGCCTGATGTCTTTTTTCTTTGTTGTGGGCGTACACAATAACGGTATGTAGTGTCACTTGCTCTCTAGAACCACCAAAATGATGAGCTTGAATTTCTTCTGCATATTTTGAATTATAGTTTTCACTAAAGTCAACTAGTATAACAGCTTCGTTCGTTTAAATGTCGTCAATGCTTTGTCGGAAACACCTATATTGGGTTTTCATATTAAAAACGTGTTTTTTTAGTGCTTTTAGATCCGTTTCAAATGTTGTTACCATATTTTGTAAAGTAACTTCTTTGACTTTTTTTTTACATTTTGTATAGCTTTTATGTTTTTCCCTTCCTTTGAATAAATTTCTTCTTCCCGTATCCACTCACACCATTGTATTTTACCTTGCATTTTATCGCTGTTAATAATTATATTTTTGTCGTGGCATTGTAGGCATATATTATACATACATTCTCTCTAGTTACTATCACAAACAGTTTGCATGATCAGTGCACTTAGGTCAAAAGAGGTAATGACTCCTTTATTTTTCAGGGCTTTTATTTTGTAATGAGCATTTGTGTGAATCTTGCAAAGACATGTCTCTCTTCCATCAACTGCTGGCTTCACTACGTAAAAGGGTCTTTTTAGTAAAGTAAAAATAAGAGCATTTCACACATGGGTTCTCTTGTTTAAAAGCTTTGAATAAGTTTTTCATTGAGTCTAACAAATAACGTTTTTGAACCTTTTCTTTCCCTTTCCTTTTAGTCTCTTTTTTGCCAGCAGTGTTTCTGGAGACATCATCTCGTAGAAAAAAATCTCTTACCTTCTTTTTAAGCTCCGTTTCTTTTCTCAAAACAGGTTTTGTTCTTATTCTTCCTTGTAAATCCAAACTTTCCTTTATTATATCGTTTTTTTGAGGTGTACTTAAATTTTTGAAAATTCTTTTCAACAAAATCTTTTCCTTACGCTTTTTTGTTTGTTAATAAACTTTTTTAATAGAATGGACTAATGTATTATATTTATTATCACGATCATCTTCTTGGTGTTTAGTTATTGTCATTTTCTTGGCTTTTTTGCTTTCATTTTTACGTTGCACTCTTTTCTTTAATCTCTCATACTTTTTTTCCATTTCTTATTTTCATTTATAAGCCGAATATTTTCTTTGTGCAATTTCGACCTGTGTCTGCGTAATTTTTTTTCTTCCCCTATTTGAAATCAATTGTTCCGCTGAAAGATGATGTGGCAAGGTGTATGTGCTGGTTCGGGTAGGTTTATTATATCCTGCAGTATAGTTGGAGAGCTTGGAGGTGTATTTGCTAGTAAATGATCAGTATCTTTTTTCCTTTTTCTTTCGGCTTGCTTTCGCAATTTCCAAATTACTCTAGCATTTATTTTAGATTGTGGTGTCATATTTGAAATCAAAACCTTGTTTTTATGATAACTCCCTTTTTTTCCTCTTTCGTTCAGCCTGTTTCTCGGAGTCTGATTTTAGCCTTTCGCGATATCGTCGAGATTTTTCTTTCGATGTCATTCCCATTCTTTAACAAAAATAAAGTAAAAATCATTGACACAAAAGTTTTATGTTTCTAGCAGAATATGGCTTTTGATGACACATAAGTACTACATACATATAAAAAACATTAATATTCCAATATCGGAAAAGAAACACGAAAGAAAGTAAAATTATAACAACTTAATTACTCGAAATTTGCTTTACAGTATATGGGACAACCAATATTGTCTCTTAGACAACCGTTTCAGTTGTCCAATGGACTTAAATGTCCGACGGACATTTAATGAGTTTTGAGCTTTTTTGTTAAAATTACTATCGATATTTTACATTTTCGAAGCTTTTATGTATTACCAAGATCAAAAGCATTATGTTAATTATAATTAATAAATTAAACATCTGTTTATTTTTTGCTGCTGTGATTCAGCGGACACACAATAAAGCCACTCGCTCTCACGGCGGGATCTCCGACGACTAACGCCGCGAGTATTTTGAAAACAAAATGGCGGTTTGTTGGTTTGGTTGCGACGGGCCATCTGCATAGTTGTCTATGGTTTTGTAGTCTCATCTATGTTTTAATATTGGAAATTTTGGGCGGTTGTCCAAGTGACATAAACTAACGACATTTTCACAGTAATAAAAAACAAAATTACTTTAAAATATTTAACCAAAAAATATTTCAGTGGGTTGTTTCGAAACTAAATGTATGATACTATTTATGTTTTAATAATTTTCAGCGCCATATAATATTTTTTCGTTACGTAAGATTTATGTTAACCTTTCTGTTGGGGGACAATCTTCATTACTATGAAATAGACTTGGACGTCTATTGGACAACCGTTACATAATAATTATATAACTAAACAAAATATTTCCATTTGTCACTGAAGTGCTATTTTATATATTAAGTATTAGCCAAGCTAGGTTTTTGAGGCTAAGAGATATTTATTTTCAAGATTTTTGTTCTTTTTACATAGGGACAGGGTAGGATGTAAGAAGGACAAGTAAAAGTTGATCGACCCAAGAAGACTATCTAGGCGTTATTAATCTAAGGGCCGAACTGACGTCAGTTCGGTCGGATGCGGTTTTCTCCGTGTATGTGCTCGAATCCGTTCAGGCCGAACTGACGTCAGGTCTAACTGAAACGATCGGCCTCTCGTCTGTGGCAGCCTTAAGAGTAACTTGTGACTAAGCGGTGCGTGGTACGGCGCGAACTCCGGGCCGGGCTGTATGACCGAGGTGTAGTGACGTACATACGTACGAGTAATAGCTTTACTGTAACGTTTTAAGTTATTTCACTTACCTTACCACTTACATTATCCAATGGTTTAATTCTACGGTAGAATAGACAAAAATGAGAGATTGATAAAGGAAATCCGTCACTTTGTATACTGTCCGTACCTATGTATATTCTTGTGTAGACAAAAAGCATTTCGAGGGTGGTCATGCTACGCGTGCAGAGGTGTTATTAGATTGGCTCAAATTGAGTGGTTCATAATAGGCTAGGCGACAAAAAAAATTATTGCATAAATGAATAGTACTCTTAAATATGAGTAACTTCTAAGAAGAAACAGTACATATATCAAAAGTCAATGTTTTCAAAGGTACAGCGATTTGTATACAAAATTTCGCAAGTCTCGTGAAAACGCTCCATACTAAAGTCGTACCTAGTGACGTCACGCCTAGGTTGAAGTGTATGAAGTATAAGGCCGCAGGAATATATTTGTAAATATCTCCGATATTTGTGCGTTTAAGTTCGTACTTACCGTAATTAATGTTTTTTTAGGTTAGGTTAGGTTAGGTTAGGTAGGTTTTTTTTACTAATTTAGCATATCTGAGTATATTAATAAAACTAAATAGTTTAGATGTAGTCATCATCCCTATTGGACTAGAATATAAGATTCAGGCCAATTACATGCAACATAATATGGGATATGCTCGTTACAATGACATCACAGATCCAAACAATCGGCAGTACTAGATACAAATGCACACTAACAATTGAACTAACGCTAATGGGTTTTTAAGCGAATCACATACAAATAAGCGACCATAATATCTACATAATATACAATTAAACATATTATGATACAGCCCTGTCGACCAACCGTAAACTCTAAATTGCCCCAAATTAAACCGCAAGATCTCCTGTAAATAATGGATTTAGAATACGTTTTCATCTCAGAACACCACAAAATTTTAACAATAATTCCAAATGTTGCACTATAAAAAGCCGAAATATAACACTATTTTGTGCCTATTAATAATATTGAATTTCTTGGCGTATGTTAGTTTTATGATGTGCTAAAAATTAAGTAGGTACTGTAGTGTATGTGGGTATTTGTATTATCTCGTGCTTTGACGTCACAGTGACATTAGACGTCAGTTAGTCATCATGTAGCCGTTGGAACTGGCGGGTTTGACGGAGTGCTGACGAGCCAATACAATATTTCGTACGATTAGTTAAATCGTACAGGTACTAAATAAATATAAAATGTATAAATATTATTTTATATATTGTTGTTTTTTTTTAAGTTACGAATAATATAACTTATTAAGACAATAATTAAATTAATATGTTTTAATTATTATAAGTGTCCTTACAGTGCCTTACGTAGCTTTGATTTTTTTAATACGGCCAAGATTTTAAGTTGTTCCGCTCAACCGTTGTCCTCGAGGGGACGCAGCTGAGCTGCGGGTTTGAATCCCGCAAGTCACATTTGTGATAGTTACAGAAATGTCTGGAGTATATCTTCTGTATCTAGGTTTAAGTTTATAATTAGAGAGGAGACAATTGTATATTCGATGGTATACATGTTGCAGAGTTCCTGAACAAGACCACGGTGTACAACCGCGAGGCGCTGATGCGCGCGGTGTGGCGGCCGCGCGGCGTGCCGCTCCTCACCGTCTCCAACCACCACTCGTGCTTCGACGACCCCGGCCTGTGGGGTCAGTACCGCAACCTGCGCACGCCACACGCACACACGCACGCACGTTTTGTGAGTGTGAACGTATGCCAGTTTAATATGCTCATTTTTTGTTTGAACATGCAGTATTCGCATCCTACTATAATTATTGTAAATGTGAAAGTTTGTGAGGATGGATGGATGTTTGTTACTGTTTCACGCAAAAACTACTGAACGGATTTTGATGAAATTTGGTATGGTAGTAGTTTAAGCTCTAGAATAACACATAGGCTACTTTTTATCCCGAAACAGCACAGTGTTCCCGTGGGATAGTTTATTTACACGGGCGGAGCCGCCGGCAAAAGCTATAGTTATTTATATTGTTGTGTGCGTTTCTCAGGCCAGCACACACGGCACACCACAGATAGAGAGAGGAGTATGCCTTATGGACTACGGCGCCCATGTTGATGTGCCATTATGTAAATGAAATATTCGTGTCATGTACATATTGTTTAAAATGAACAAGACTTTCTAATCTGGACCTACGGAACTGTGTCGGTTTATTTCGTGTTCAAGGTGAAATCTAGGGGAGATTTTCTACCCTCGTCCTTATATCGAGTAACGACGTTACGTAGGAATTAGGATCCGGGTATGGAATTTAGGGTTTAACACGGAATAATAGGGGGGAGACGTCAGATAAATGTTAAATATTTAGTTTAATTTATATACTCAGAAATTTTGAGGTATTACTAGTTGATAAACGTACAAAATATAATATTTTATGTGTAGTTTAGTAGTTAGATACATCTAAAACATACAATTAAAATCTTTTTTTTTTCTAAATTAGTAAAACGAACCTACAACATTAGTTCACTTACATCATAATATATAAAACATTAATTACAGTAAGTATGAACTTAAACGCACAAATTTCGGATATATTTACAAATATGTTCCTACGGCTCAATATTTCATACACTTTTACCTAATTGTGACGTCACAGTTAAGTACGTCTTTTGTATGGTGCGTTTTCACGAGACTTGCAAAATGTTGTAAAGAAATCGGTGTACCTTTGAAAATGTTCATTTTTTATATACTGTATCCTCTTAGAACTTACGCATATTTAAGAGTACTTACTATTCATTTATGCAAAAAAATCAGCCATCTAGCATATTCATACATTAAAAACATTAAAAAGAAGAGTTAGCAGTAGATTACCTATTAGAAAGCCCAAAAGTAGAGTCGATGATTGCTATCATCGACTAAAATAGACTGATGTATTTAGGTCTATAAGATGCTCGCATCACACGGTTCACTTACAACTGCCGGCTTGAGTAGCAGTAGGGTGGGTCCGAACTAGTTACCTAACGCAACTAAGCCGGGTCCTACTATTCCACCAAACTTGTTTACAGCACGTTGACGAAACTAATGCTACATTGACATACTTGCGTATAAACCTAAACCACTATCGCCATCCTCGGTTCCGCTGTGCTACTCACAGGTCGTGTGATGAATTGAACTTTAAATTAATTTGAAATGCAAAGATCTATCAACGTGTAACGTAGATAGTTACAACAAAATTGAAATGTTAAATTACCTGTAACCCGACATCGTCAAGCAGGAAGCGAGCTAATGATGATGAATTACAGCTAAAGAGAAGTAAGAAAAGAGGTATCGAAAATGATAAAGAGAAGTAAGAAAAGAGGTATCGAAAATGATACATACAATAGCATCAGTTCTCGCAAATGGAATAAAGGGTGTAGATAAAATCAAGTGCACCACTTTTAGTGCACGAAGCACTCATGAACCACTTTGACTTCATCGTGATGACTCTACGTATTCTAAAAGTAAGAAACTGCTCCTCAGCGTTGACGGACGTCAATCAGCTCCCCTTCTTAGACCGAGAAAATCTGTTCACCCTCTACTATTTTCGTTGAAACCATCTATCAGACATAACGTTAGAACTTCTATGCACACATCGCTGCTGAAAGGACGCTGCGTATGCCCTAAAGGAGACCCATAAAGCCATCTCCATAAAGCCAACTCGTCAAACAGAGTGATCGGGTCCTTGTGTATAAAATCCACCAGAAAGGTGGATTTTATTCACAAGAACACAGCTGAAAACTCCATTTCTAACATACACACAAATAGAGAAAAGCTCCCTAATATGGGATTTATAGGGTCTACTTTAGATAGTAGTGTTGTGTGTAATGAACGTATGCATTACATGTTGCTTGCCGCGGGCCAATTTCGTGGGTACAGTTTTTAGGTAAAGTTGAAACTTAAAAATTAAAATACGAGCTATGGTTGAATTCCCAGGGCGACATCTAGTGTACAAATTTGACAGTAGGGAAGTAGCGCCCAGCAAAATCGACGGCAGGCCGTAGGGTAAACACACGCCGCTGCGAGGGCGGAGGGCCGCACCATTCACGGTGGCCGCAGTTTGCGACCACAGGGTTAGGAGCTTAATAGATCAGCAACGGCGCAACGCATTTGAAACTTTTATGGCGTTAAGTGTCCCTGAGTGGCGGTTATCGCTTACCAACAGGCAAACGGTCTTATTAAAAACACTCGGAGATTCACTTAAGAAATATATGGAAGTAATATCTGATAGATGAAAAGATTACCATGTGATCGACACGCCTCGTGCCGCACGGCGCACGGCAATCACAGCGGGTGATGCACCGCTGTGGTCAAAGGTCCGCTCCAGATAGTACTCGTATTCGATAATGGCCTTCATATTGAACCCGCGACTTTAATGATACGGCATCAATCATAACTGGTTCACTCGAATATACATGTAGTCGTTCTCTAGCTTAAAAGTGTTAAGCCACTTTAACCATGAATTAGAAAGTACTAGAAAATCCTTACACCCCAAGCCGCTATCGCCTATGAGTTACGCTATTACCCCTATTCTACTATTAACATTTCCACATGCTGAATAGTAAACGCTCAAGATCCTGAATTCAGTCGGTGCCTCATTGGCCTGATAATCTGAAGGCGTGACACGACGTTATATCACGACACTCGTGATATAACGTCGTGTCGAGCTTATCAATTTATGACCAAATTGTCTACATATAGAGCGACTTGATATTATTAATATGGTCCATAAAATGATAAAACCACATTACCTCTCTAGATCCTAACGCCTGCGCCACGTGTTGAGGTTATGCTCCGTTCAGATCCAATTTAAACGTAAACAAAGAAACAGCAGCTACCAACTTAAGTCTCTGTATAACGGTAGTGACCTTGCGCGTCAAGTCCCGTACTGATTTTGTAGGCGACAAGGACCGGACAGTATTGAAATCGAATAAAAAATAGCTATAAATATTTTAGACAAAATTTGCAAAAATTGAAACGGCGCGGCGCGGACTATTTTCTTACATAAAATACTGAAATAATTTTCACACTCGTGTGACTGATAGAAGAAGAGAAATAAGGATTTGTACTATAGCTTATTTACTAAGAGCATATTTTTAATCAATATTTAAATAAAAATTTCAATTTATTAAAAGAAATTCTTCTAATAAATATAAGTACCTGGTTAACCTTTGCTCGGAACTCATTAGATTAAAAAAAAGAATCACAATAATATTTTACCGGGGTTAGAGGAGGAGTTTGGAGCAGGGGTGACCCCCCCCCCCCCCACCACCACTCCCCCAATCAGGAGACCCCGGTTACAAAGATATTAATTGTTGAAGTTTTGAGGTTATGTAGTTGTTTATTTGATAATTTCGACACTTATTAGTAATTTGGGGGGTAAATACAGGTGGCCGGGAGACTGACGTCAAAAAAAAAATTTGGTCCCTCGTGTCGTGGGGTATCCGAATCACACCCATGTATGTTCCGCGAATTTTCATAGTTTTCGAGTTATGAAATTTTTTCTGAATTTTTGAGCATTTTCGACCTGACCAACTTAAAAAAGTAGAAGACTTTTTCGAGATTCCTTTTTTCAACTGAATCTTAATGAGTTGTACTTTCATGAATAAAATAATCAGGTTCATAACTTTGATGAAAGTTACGGAAATGTTGGGCTAAAATGAAAATTTGCGTTCGGTGAATTATGACTGAAATTTTCAACTTTAAATAAAAAATCGAAATAGGTGACTTCATGGCTTCTTAATATGCCTCAAAACTACGCTAGTCTCTCATTTTCATAATTATAAAAAAAGTAATACTTAATGTTGTATTTTAGTTTGGTGAGTAATTAATTAATACACCACATTATTTGATTAACACATTATTCCGGACCCACGCCAAAGAAAACACAGAACAACATGAACATAAAAATATAGAACAGACAATTCAGTGTTGACATCTACCATATATAACACCCTTCCCCACTTACAAAAATAAAACAAAAATACATAACTCTTCTAACAACAAAGAGAGAAAATAAAAATAAAAATCAAATCTTGACAAGGAGTTGGTTGGCATGACGTTTCCAGTTCATGCCATCCACCTTCACCCTATAGGTCACTCCTGGGACTATAATTTCCACAATTTTCCCTAATGACCAGTTTTTCTTAGATTTTCTCACATCTCTTATCATCACTTTTTGTCCCTCTGCAAATATTATTTTACTTAAAGATATAAAACTATAAACTAAAATAAATATAGATACTCTTGTGTTGTGTTATTATTTGTTCCATCCTAATAAGTTTAGCAAGACAATGCCTATAGCTAATTCATAGTATTATGGTCGCTTGTAATATTTTGTATGTATGTATATGGTTAATGGTATATGAAACTGCTAGGTTTATTTATTCCAATAGTAGGTACTAGGGGTTGCAAAATCCGTTTTTTTTTTCAAATCCGGAATTTCGGATTTTTTCTCACATAAATCCGGATATTTTTTTATAAATGTTTTACATATTTTATAAAACTTGGCTGTTTTTTTTTCTTCGATGTTTTAGCAAAACCTACACTCAGTAAAAAACAATCTGTTACTTTTTTATTACCTAGGCTCATTGATAACTGGCCGAAACGACGAACTTAAAAAAATGATACGCAAAAAAGGAATATTACATTATATTCTGGCATCTTTTTGAAAATAGAACGCCAAATTTGAATTTAATCGAACTGGTGGAATTTGTTTGAGAGGACGTAGAACTTTCTCCGTCGTAAATTTTCTTAACAATGGAAAGAAACGAAATTCGTGCGGTGATAAAGTTTTACGTTTTAAAAGAGAAAACAACAACCCAGATTAAAACCAAGCTAGACAGTGTTTTAGGTAATTCTGCTCCTGCATTGAGTACAATTCATACCTGGGTAACTGATTTTAAACGTGGAAGACAGAGCTGCGAAGACGCCCACAGGTCTGGCCGTCCAAATTAAGTCACGAATCCGGACATGATCAAAAAAATTCACAAAATTGTATTGAATGATCGGCGCATAAAGTTGCGAGAGATAGCAGAGATGGTGAGCATTTCATCTGAACGCGTTTTTAATATTTTGCACCAACAATTGGGAATGAAAAAGCTTTGCGCGCGATGGGTGCCGCTATTGCTCACTGTAGACCAAAAGCAACGTCGAGTGAACGATTCATCGGATTGTTTGGCGCTGTTTAACCGAGATCCTAATGAGTTTTTGCGGCGTTATGTAACAGTCGATGAAACCTGGATACATCATTATACTCCCGAGACAAAAGAACAATCTAAGCAGTGGACTGAGAGCGGAAAACCTGCGCCGAAGAAAGCAAAAACTGTTTTGTCGGCCGGCAAAGTGATGGCGACTGTTTTTTGGGATGCTCGAGGGATTTTTTTAGTGGATTATCTGCAAAAAGGAAAAACAATTAATGGAGAGTACTACGCAAGCTTGCTGCAAAAATTAAGTGAAGAAATCCAGAAGAAACGACCACATTTGGCCAAGAAAAAAATTTTGTTCCACCATGACAACGCACCTGCACACACGTCAATGGTTGCAGTCGCCAAACTCCATAAATTGCGGTTCGAATTGCTACCGCATCCACCGTATTCCCCGGATCTGGCCCCGTGCGACTTCCACTTATTCCCAAACCTGAAGAAATGGTTAGGTGGTCAGATTTTCATCAAATGAAGAAGTCATTGTTGCCGTGGACGAGTATTTTGAGGGGTTGGAGAAAACATTTTATCAAACGGCATTGGAGAAGCGCTGGACTAAATGCATCGAGGTAGAAGGAAACTACGTTGAGAAATAAATTTATTTTAAATAGATTTTTGAAGTTTTTCTTTGTCGTTTCGGAAACTTATCAATCAGCCCTCGTATTTAATTTAAATCTATTCTTATTTTAATTTGTAAGTATTTAAAATTACAATCTGAATAAATAATTATTAATATCGGACCAGTAGTTTAGACGCTACGAGGGAATACACATACATACATACATACATACATAGACTGCTAAAATCATTACCCTTCCTTTTGGCTTCGCCGTAGTCGGGTAAAACAATCTATCAATCTATAAACAAATATTAGGTCATTACACATGAAATTGGTGTTTTGTAAAGACATAAAGTCTATTTTTTTTTTTTCAACATAATATATTTATTTAATCAAAGTAAGTATACCATTGCTATCTATGCACTTTCACCATCTCATAGGTAGTTTGATTCCTTTACTTAAAAACCATTGAGACAGGAATCAATAAAATCTTTGAAGGCGCTTTAGACTGCGGAGTTGAATTTTTTCCCTTGCAAGAAGTTATCCAAATTTCGACAGAAATGGCAAAGTGTTGAAGCAAGGTCCGGGTAGTACGGTGGATATCTTAGACATTCCAATTGAAGCTTCTCTAATTTGGTAGCCGTCTGTTGTGCAGTGCGTGGTCTAGCGTTGTCCTGAAGCAGCAGTGGCCTAGAGCGAATGACCAATCTCGGTTGTTTAGCAGCTAGCTTTCCATCATAATTTGCAGTTGCTGGCAATAGACATCTACCGTAATCGTCTGGCCAGATTTAAGAAAGCTGTAGTGAACGACCGGCACTAGTCCACCAAACGCTCACAAGTAACTTTTTTTGAGTCAATTTTCGCTTGGGGCAGGATTTGGCTGGTTCGCCAGGGTTTAGCCATTGCGATGAGCATTTCCGATTATCGTACAGAATCCACTTTTCATCACAGGTATTCGATTTAAAATCCCTTCATTATTGTGCTGCACTCAATTCATGAGCTTCCCACATTTCAAGCTTTTTTACCTTTCCAATTTGCTTCAAGTGGATTAAAACAGTTTTATCACTAACACCGCAGCCTGCAGCTAGCACGGACGTGGTTTGCGATGGATCCGCTTCCACAATAGCCTTCAATTTGAAGAAACTTATCAACTTTGGTCTCCGGCCGTCCACGAGGCTTGTTCTGCAGGTCTAAGTTTTTGGTTGCCTTTGGATGTTGAAATCCATGATGGTCTAGGTGGCACTCTTTTGGTTACCGCCGGTTGTGATTGATGTTGGTGTAAATCCAGGATGATGTCATCTTGTTGAGGTGTTACGTATGGTCCATGATAGTGTCCTTTGTGCCCTCATGGAATAATGGCCGAGACTATTTTGCTGGTTTTTGCAGGTTTGCTGGCAGTTTGGTCTCTGTTTTTGATCGCCATTTGCATGTTGTATTCCATGATGGTTTTTGGGGGCACTTTTAATTGTTCTTTCATTAATGCATCCAGCGCGTCATCACTATCGTCTGTGAAGTAGATGAATTCCTTCGTGTGACGCGTCAGGGCGACCACCGCGTGTGGGGCGCTGTCGTGTAGTTGTATTTTCCTCTTCTGGTGTTTTACGATGTATAACTCTTTCGTAACACAATCCCTGTGCCTCGTGTATTGTGAGGATTTTCGAACCTTCGCCCTTTCCCTACCCTAGGTCTTTTAGGATTTTTTTCTCTACTTGGGTGTAGGTTAGATGTAGAGTGTTGGGCTGGTTTTAGGGATCTCCGCCCCTGTCATGGGTTTTATTAACAGGGATTTTATGATGTTGCTTGAGGAGTAGATGCCCTTGTGAATGTGTTTTAGTGCGTATGCAACCTCTTCCGGGCATCTATGTGTACAGAGTAGTTCTTGAGTTACATCTGTGAGGTGATTAGGGCGGTAATAATAGAGGGTGAATAGATTGTCTCTATCTATGTAGGGCAGCTGGTTTATATCCCCTATAAGGATCAGGTCTTTGGCCCTGATTATACGCACGTTCATTACAATAGAAACGGAGGAATTCATTAGTGCCTCGTCCACGAGGAGCCTGGTACATTTTAGGCTTTCGAATCCCTTCCGTCCATTTGCAAGAAACGGTGCCATGGTGCGTATTCTCTTATTTGCCTCTTGTCCTGCTCTCTTTGTTATCCTCTCTATTAGATCTTTCTTCGCCTCTATTGTTGTTGTTACAACTACATCTTCTGCTTCGTTGAAGTTGTTTATTATCCACGTCGTTTTCCCACATCTCGGAACGCCATTTACCCAGCTTATTTCCGGGATTTCCCAGTAGTCGATGGGATCTGCATCGGACAAGATTTTGGATGTTTCTTGTATCTTGTCCTCCAACCATATTTCAGTCCCTTTTGTGATCACGACGATGGGGTCTTTTGGTGGGGTGTCGAAGACGGGATTTCCTCTTCTTTTGGTCCTGTCCTCATCCAGAAAGACAATTCCCGATGTGGCGTTGTAAGCCGCCATGTGGTGTGTCATTTCTGCTCCTCTCAGAACGGTCGATGTGGTGTTGTTGTAGACCGATGCGTTGGCTTCCTCTAACTGGATTTCGAGAGAGCTTCTTTCTTCAATTTGTTTTGCTACACCGCCGCCATACACATCATTAATTTTTCGAGCCGTGTCTGCAGCACTGGTGTCACGGTGGAACTCGTACTCGAAAATAATACGATATTTCAAGTTTTCTATTTTGTAAACAGAGTGACGCAAAGAAAAAACCAAAAGAGGAAAAAAGAAATGAATTACGTTTTCAAAACAAATGCATGAGTAAGTAGCGGTATAAATTTGAAATTGAAATTCCTAACCAAAGAAGATATATTTGAGATCAAAGTGGCCAGTACGACAAAACGCCAATTTCATATATTAGGACCTAATATAATCGAACACGATTATATGAATATTATGAAAATGGTGCAACTTTTCGCCACCGTTCCAAGCGACAAAATATGTATCATCCTCATCATCTTAAAGATGATAGAGATATATTAAAATATATCATTACATTTTGTAAGAACTTATAAATTTTAATTACTAAATACAAATCTTTATTTCCAAGGAAGTTTCAGAGAAACTTGGTTAAGAACGACATTTTTTACTATAATTTAGGTACATATTTTACACCTAAAGATTGCTTTCAGCTGGTATAGTAGCGTGTAAAGATTACAAACTGCGAGTAAACTACAAAATAAAAAATGTACCTATATAAAAAACAAAGTTTTGAAATACTTAAATACAATGAATTAAATACTAGGTATTGACAATAATTATGATATTATGAATACTTTAGATTGAATTCTATTAAGTCAATTTAATATTGCTTAAACTTAATAACAAGCTCAGGCAATGACTAGAATTTCCAATCATTATTATTTACAAATAACAGCTGATCAATAAAATCCGCCATATTGTTCGTAATTAGAGATAAATCCACCTTCCTAGGTGTCTTGATCGTGAGGTCGTTATCGATCGAGACGACGATCTGTTAAGTGTCACTTAAGGTATCTTGTCTAGGGATTGTATGGAGAAAATCGTTTGAGCAATTCGCTGTTTAAGTGATTCGTTAGCCTAATCGTTTAAAATGGGTGTTTGGTTACCATTTTTTTAACGATACGATTGATCATGTCATTGAACGCACGCTTATGTCACTCCCATAAATTTTTTATTTGCGATGTTCGCCGTCGATATTATCGAATGCATCTTGACTAGAGGCCGCAGGAGGGGTATTATGAGGTCTTGTAGCAGTATTACTTTAACATTACTTTTAGATTTCGCGCAAATTAAAAATATCTTTTTGTCTATATAAATAGAGATAATGTTTCCTTATATGAAATTCAAAAGTAATGTTAAAGTAATACTGCTACAAGACCTCATAATCCCCCCCCCCCCCCCCAGGGCTTTTACCTAACTTCGTTGGAATTCGTGTAAATGCTTGTATAAATTCTCCCAGCCAATTTATGTCGGGGTATTACGTACCTAATTATGTACTTACCTATGAAACTATGTTGGTCATGAAGAGTGAACTAATGTTGTATTGAAATTTGCGTTTTGTTGTGTGTATTAGCACCATGTAATCTATTTAAATTTTATGCTTTTAATTAATGATAAAAAGTAATGAGGACTTAAAAGAGCATTTCATATAAATTGTATACTTGAAAACACCGCCGATGTTTGAATTTCATATTTAAAACAATTTATATAATTTTCGAAAAAGGCCATCATGTGTAATATCGAAACGCAATATTGTCACTTTACTTCAAAATTTTAAACCATGCCAAACAATAACTTAACTTAAAATATGTTAAACATTTTCGCATTTAAAAATAAGTTTAATCAATTTAGATTTTTATAGAAAAGAAGTAAGTTTTGATATTATTAGATTCTTTTCGATGTTCGGACCTATGAGATTCCATCATTGCATTGTTTTGTAAACTCACAGGCCACAATATTTATTACGACTGACAAGAACGAATAAATCAAGAGACAAGAATATTTGCGATCGAAGTGGCTCCAGAGTAGGTACCTTTCTATGAAGCACAGATTATTAATTACTTAATTATATGAAATCTACACAGGATAACCGCATCCTTTTTTAGAAGTCGGTTAAAAATGTCGAAGCCGGGAGCGCAATAGGTCCCTGCTTCGTTTGACAGTTCTCATTTCATGGCTTATTTCAAAATGCCCTACGTCACACTATTTGATTGGTCTAAAGGGCGTTTCATTCGTTCTCTGCAGGACAAAATAGAGAATTATTTAGTTGGACATGCCCGTAGGCTTGCGCAATATTTTTTGACATTTTCTCTTTTTAAACTGTGTTTTAAAAAAATTGTAATGTCTAAATGACCATGACCAACGAAAGTTAAAGTTCATTATAGCAACGCAGGCCAGTAGGTTAGGTAGTAGGTGTTATCGCGCTGAAAGTCGTCGTAGATGTAGGTACATAGATTACTTCAGATTCAAATAAATAAAAATAATTGTACGATAAATAATATATTTTGTTATTTTTGTACGTAGATTTCCAAATAAAAGTTATTTACATGTTGGGCCTCTATACCTTCGGAAGTAAAAAAAATTCTGAAGCCGCTATAGTTTTCCTTCAAAGTTCATCACATGGACTACCATCCTTACTAATATTATAAATGTGAAAGCGTGGATGTTTGTTACGCTTTCACGCAAAAACTACTAAATGGATTTCGATGAAATTCGGTATGGTAGTAGTTTAGACAGGCCAGAACTATTTTTGCTGTACATAAATGATTTACCTAATGTAACAGATCAAAATACTATTTTATTCGCGGATGATACAACAGTAATAATTAAATGTGAGAATGTAGACTCGTTCCAAAATGACATTTGTAATACGGTTGACAAAATAATTTCATGGCTTAAATATAATAATCTAAAAATTAATATCAATAAAACTAAAATCATTCAATTTAGGGACTATAGAACACGACAAATTGAGTTAAATTTAACCTTTGACAGCATTAAAATAGAAGAAGTCAATTCCACAAAATTTTTAGGGGTCATAGTAGACAGACACTGTGATTGGAAAGAGCACATAAGCCACGTATGCAACAAACTAGACAAGTTTGTATACGCAATTAAAATGTTACGTATCAAAGTCTCAACCGCGGCCGGATTATGCGCATACCACGGATATGTGTCTTCGGTGCTCTCGTATGCGCTATTGCTATGGGGGAACTTTGTTGAAATTGACAAGGCATTTAAGGTTCAAAAGAAGTGTGTAAGAGCCATTTGCGGAGCTTGGCCCTCAGACAGTTGCAAACCCTTATTTCAGAAATTTCGTATTCTGCCTCTGGTATGCTTGTACATTAGGGATATTTGTACTTTTGTAAAACAGAATTCACAGTACTTTCCCAAAAATTCTGATATTAATAATAGAAGTACTACACCAAGACACAAGTATAAACTATATCTGCCTCAGTGCCGGTATGATATCTATAAAAAAAATGTGTACATCAATGCCATTACTGTATATAACAAGCTACCTGACCCTTTCCAAAGGTTAAACCTAGATAATTTTAAAAGACAATTAACTAAATGGCTGTTAATTAATTGTTTTTATACATTAAATGAATACATGACATTTAAAGAAAGATAAATGAAAATGAAAATTACCCTAATTTACAAAAATGATATTAAATATTTAATTTTTACTTTTTACATAACATTATAATGATTTTGACATAATATTTTATTAATGAATTTATTTGATATAATGATGATTATGAATGTTATTTTTAAATTTACAAAAATGACATCAGATATCTTATTTTTACTTTTTACATGACATTATAATGATTTTGACATAATATTTTAGTATGAATTTATTTGATTTAATGATGATTATGAATTATGAATGTTATTTTTAAATTTACAAATATGACATTAGATATCTAATTTTTACTCTTTACATGACATGATGATTTAGACATAATATTTTATTAATTAATTTATTTGATATAATGATGATTATGAATGTTATTTTTAAATTTACAAAAATGACATCAGATATCTTATTTTTACTTTTTACATGACATTATAATGATTTTGACATAATATTTTAGTATGAATTTATTTGATTTAATGATGATTATGAATTATGAATGTTATTTTTAAATTTACAAATATGACATTAGATATCTAATTTTTACTCTTTACATGACATGATGATTTAGACATAATATTTTATTAATTAATTTATTTGATTTTATGATGATTATGGATTATGAATACTATTAAGATTTTGTTGTTATGATGACATGTTGTGCTATAACTTACTTTTTATATTGATTTTAGATACATTGTTTTTTTTTTGTTATGCCCTTTTTTAATAATACTTAAGGGCCGTGATATATCATTATTTAATTTCTATGACTAATACTAAAATTGTGTGATTTATTTATTTATTATTTAAATTGTTATGATCAATAATTTTTGAAGCTTCTAAATTATTAACTGTATGTTTTATTTATTTCCAATTTGTTGCAATTTATAAATGCTAACTTCACACACCTAACACCTTGCATGTTAAGGATATTTTGCGCGCCATTGTGATGGCAGAATGTGGGATCCTAGTTATTATAATATTTTTAAGACCTTATGTATACCATATTCTTGCAATAAAGGATTGATTGATTGATTGATTGATTGATAGACTCTGGATTGAAACATAGGCTACTTTTTATCCCCAAAAACTAGTGTTCCCGAGGGATACTATACTTACGCGGGCGGAGCCGCGAGCAACAGCTAGTTATGAATATTTTCAGATTTTTCGATCCAGCCGTGTAGCTTTTAGCGGGGGTGGAGCTAATTCAACAAAAAAAAAGCGCCTCAAAGTTCAATATTTCGCAAACGGATACCTAAATCTAAATATCGTCTTGGCTAGCTCTCAATGTTTTTAAAATTGGAACCTATCTAATGATAAAAAATCATGCCCAATTTACGTGGCAAAATTATTCCGTGATTTTATTTTAGCACTTTGTCGACGTGGTAAATATACAAATCCATGCAAAGTTTAATTTTTCTAACACTTACCGGTAAGCCGAAGGCGGACGGACAGACGGACATGACGAAACTATAAGCGTTCCGAGGCGTGAACTACGGAACCCTAAGAAACTACTTCTACTACAAGTGACACAGCCGGTTACGGCGGATCAAGGCTGCCAAATTTTGCGGTCTGAGCAGTCCACCCCATACGCCCGCCCCTATACCTACAGTCTGTTGACTGTTATACAACAGTCGTAGCATAGTATTATGTTAAAACACTATTTACATATTCACGAATACCTATTCATGAAACAAACATTATACTAATACGTACATACACAAAAAATAACAAATCCATAAAACGAGTAATATTACTACTTAACACGGACATAAATTATGTGTGAACAATCAGTTCACCTAAAGATAATAATTATCCTGCAAAGATGTCCTTCGCGTAGAAAACGCGGCCGCTGCAATATGGGTGTACTTTGTAACTTTGCAAAAATTCTTACACGACTCCAAAATATTCCATACCAGGTACGTACTCGTACTCATGAAGAATCACTCAAATATCTTAATATTAATAAACATAATTTATGAAGTTAATTGCTTGTACTAATGTGCATATATTAAATGAATATTTAAAATAATTTACATACATCCGACATTTTTTACACTGCACTGCTACGTCAATGAGTAGATCATTCTTAGCATAGATATTCCGTTCAGATCCATAATAATGTAAACGTAAACAAAGAGAACAATAGAACACATAATGCAACAAATTTTAATGTCACTTAATTACCGTGGAATAAAGAAATATAATGCCCCATTAATTTGATCGAAATTATTATCGAAGTGAAACCTCTTTAGCGGCGTTGATAACGAAATTTCACGACACGCGCCTCGAAACGGCTTTTGATATGAAGCCACGATTTTGGATATAACGCCATCTGTCGCAAACTCCTTATACTTCTTATATTACAGCTTTAAAGTTTTTTATATCGTTACTTAACTTACTTAACTTTTTTATATTATTTTATTGACGTGATGTGCTTTAGGCACGTTGAGAGTATTTTTTGATTTTAAAGTTACATGTTATTTTGTTTACGTTATATTAAATTGGATCCAGGATATTATACGTATTCGTGTGAGATGTGGACAGATTAAGATGTTTGTACTAAATGTATTGCCACACGAGCCGTCTTATCTGGCCCGCAAGGTTTTATCAACTGTCTGGTATCGGTGACCACCTATCGCCTTATTAATCGTAACAAAAATGTCTTAATTTTGCTAAGTTCAGTGCTCTTTAAGTATATTTACTTTGAGGATATGAGATTAGAAGTGGACAACAAAGGTTCAGATGTAGTATTTTTCCCATATTCGGAAACCAACATGAGTATACCTATTGTATATGTGCAAGTCATATTATAACTTAAAATATTAATATTATTGTTGCTTCAGGCGTACTGGACGCGGGCACGCTGGTTCGGCGCGCGCGCATGCGCTGGGCGCTGGCGGCGCACGACATCTGCTTCACGAACGCCGTGCACTCAGCGTTCTTCGCGCTCGGCAAGTGCGTGCCCGTGGTGCGCGGCGCCGGCGTGTACCAGCCCGCCATGGACTTCTGCGTGGAGCGCCTGCGCCTGGGCGAGTGGGTGCACATCTTCCCCGAGGGCCGCGTGAACGTGGACAAAGAGCACATCCGCTTCAAGTGGGGCGTGGGGCGGCTCGTGGCGGACGCGGCGGCGCGCGGCCCCGCCCCGCTTGTGCTGCCCGTGTGGCACGAGGGCATGGACCGCGTGCTGCCGAACGTCGAGCCCTACCGCCTGCGCCTGCGCAACCATATCGCTCTGCACATCGGCGAACCCATCTCGCTCAGCCCATTGCTCGACAAGTGAGTATCCTTCGTCCTCTCTCTACTCGCCAACACTCGTGCCGACTAACATGTCTATTATCTTCTAACCGCTCCTCTCTCGTTGCAGGCTGCGGAGCATGAACGCGTCGGAGGAGGAGACGAGGCGCGCCATTACGGAGCGCGTGCAGGACGAGCTGCTGCGCCTGCGCGAGCGCACGCTGGGGCTGCTGCGGGACTGCAACGGCGCCACCCCCTCGCCGCCCGCGCCGGCGCCGCCCCCCGCGCCGCTCGCCAACGGCCACGTCCGACGTAAGGCGGAAGCGGAGCGCGACGCGTGAGCGTCCCAGTGAACTGACAACCGCGAGCGTCGTTACTCTATACGTGTACCGTGTTCGTGACGCTGCGGCCGCGCCCGAGCTCCGGCCGCGACGTCGCGGTTTTGATGTTTTATATATTTTATAAAAGGTGTTCGGTTTGTACATAGTAGTTAATTAGCAAATTGGTGTCGCGCGTGTCCGGTGTCTCGGGGCGACTCCCCGCGTGTGTGTTGTGGTGTGGTGATGTGCTTACGTAATAGGAGCCGACGGGCCCGAACCTGAACATTATGTTGTGACAGCGCTGCAGTGCTAGCTCGCGTCCACCCCCTGACGTGGAGCGTAGACCCGGTGAAGTATGGGTTCCCCTCCCCACTCGACTGACAAGTATCTTAGTAGTTATTCCAAAGTAAATACATCGCTAGTTATTGCGATTAGTAAAACGGAAACTACCTTTTTAAGATTTTATTTAAAAAATAATTACTTATTATATAAGCGAAAGTATAAACGGCTCGAAGTACTTACATTCTTTCTGTAGATGCGATGACGTAGCGTGTGCGTGCGTGTACGCTCGTGGCGTGTGCGGCGGTCGGCTCTGTGCGCTTGGTGTTGTGACTGTCGTGTGTGAGCCAATGATGTTAAATCTCTGTTCAGTAGCTGTCGATGTATCAAGTAGGTAAATGTAGTAAACTTCGCCGACACGGCCCGCGTATCGTGACTCATGACGTCATCAGTTATGTGTCGTGGGACGTCACGCGTCCACTTCGTACCCTGTGCATGTCCCGCACCCACTAGTCACTTCGTCTGCGTATAATTAACATAATCGTGGCTTTTTGTAACTGTTCGTGGTTTTTACTCTATTTTACTGCCGTACATTAGTCCGCGTGGACGCTAAACCGATCCCGGAGTAACGGTACAGGGTTATTGCCATATTATATTTGTTAGTCGGACATATCCCAAACACTTTGCTTATCAAATAATTATATTGTAGTCTTATCCAAATGTATGTAAATTTTTTTGTGATGTATTTTATAGAGGAATTGTAAGCTGCGCGCACAATGTATACTCATAGGTCGTTGGATTCGTCGATAGAGGTTTGATATCACGAGAAGTAGTTTTGTAAGCGTAAGTACCTATTTATACCAGCGACTAGTCTCCTTCACGAAAAAAGTCAGTGGCAGTCAGTAGAAAGTCAGAAAAATTGCGCAGAAAATAAATAACGTAATAAAATTACGACAGGAACAACCACAGAGGAAAAAAAAAAACTATTTATTTACTCTGTGGTTACAATGCTGGAAAGCATGACGAGGACTTTAACAGCGTTTTCACATTGATTAGGTCCGATATCGCTCCAATATGTCATGTTATGACAACGGTATATGTTTCAGTTAAAACATAATATAGCTTCCTCTCACATTATCACGCGCAATATCGGATATCGGTAACACGTAATATGACAATGCTCTTATAAATATATGACGGCATGTAATCGTTGTGGAACTGAAGGGTAGAATGCTGAATATTAGTTGTATGTTTTGTATTTTTTACATTTGTAACAAATTCAGTCTTTTGTATCTACCGTTTCAAACTACCTTTCAAGTGCAAAGTATGGGGACTAATTTTTATAAAGTTTATAAAATATCGAGTTGACTAGGATTTTAAACAGGGTGACCACAATAATAATGAGGTGTTGTAATAAAGTTCTAGTTAATAAAATGCCTGAATACATATTAAATAGAAATTTAAATATTGTTTGATACAAAAATATAAAGGATCCTTTATATTGCATCGTGAATAATGAGTTATGTAAGCACAATAGTCACCCGGTATAAATCTTTAGTGATTTGTGTATAATGCTGCTCTTTTTGGTGCAAGTGTGCAAGTTACCCATCCTTTACCAATGTGCTTCAGCTGCATAATGGGTTAGTATGCAATTTGCATAAAGGTTTCTATGTGCATTTTTGTACTTGTCTTTTAGACCTGGTTAATGCAAAACCTTGTATTGTGAACCAAATAACAAATAAATAAACATCCGTTTGATCAGATACAACAGTACCTGCCTATGTTACTATTATTGGTTTAATACTATTGTCTTCCGACAACCACTGACTGACTGATTGAGCTTTTGTTTATGAAATACCGAATTAAGTCATTTCGTTATGAAACCTTAATGTATGTGTGTGTTCCATAATTATTGGCAGCATACAATATGCTATCACTAAATTGTACATATAATATTACATATTATTGTAATGCATGTAGTGCTTGTCTATATCTGTAGAAGGAATCTACATGAGAGAGACAAAATCAACTCTTCTGTTCCCCTCATTTCCTTTACCGTTCTGTTGTCTTGTTTAAACTATTTCTGTGAACTTTACACTGCTTCTATATTGAATAAAAGTCTCAATCGTTAGAACGTTTCAAACATTCCATTTTGATCCGTTGCCTCTTACAAGCCACTGATCATAATATTTTAGTGCTTATATTATGTTTAACTTAGTAAAAACACTGACAATATCTTACAATTAGTATACATAATATTTTATTTTATTGACTCCATTTAATCAACTTGTGTCCATTTATTGTGATGAAATCAAATAAGACTTGGTCCCAATTTCACCAATGCATGTTAGTGTTAATTATTCGTTATATTTATGCCTTCTCCTTCATTAATACGAACAACAAGATCCCTAACATGACATCTAATCACGTTTAACTTACCGGTGTTGGTGAAATTGAGGCTTTTTATTTTTGGATATAGGCAATGCTAGCGGCAAACTTGTGACTAAAGTGAGGTTGTAGTGTGTAGCCTAAGGCTCCCAATAATAAATAATAAAACATCAAATTGCACAATTTGATACTTACTGCATCTCTTTTGTTATAATTTGAGCACACAGACATTTGAATCATATATTACACTGCAACCTCGGCTTATAATGACTAGCATGTGAGGCATTTCACGTCAAGCGGACAACCAAAAAAAAATGAGGTCGTGAATTTTGTTTATAGTCTGGTCAGTTATACTTGTAGTAGACGTGGATGTGTACACACAATGTGTTTTTCGTACCTATCAAACTTTATTGCTGAGATAATGAGCTTTAAAAAATTACTAACAGTGAAGTCCGTTATTTTTTGATGCTTAATATTTTCATCAATTAATTTGTAACAAAATACCATCAACTATTTATTGTTTCTTAAAGTTACAAAGTTGACATTTTAATTTGTTTATCGAATTCTAAATTTGATTATTCTTGCGTATAGTAAACCGGAAGTGATCATTACAAATCGACATTTGAGTAACTTCCACCTTTTTATTTTAAAATAGTTTAACCTCGAATTTAAGCTTTAAATGTACTAATTCATCACAAAAAAAAATGTGATCGCTAATAGTTTAGGACTTAGAGTGGACTTAGAGAAATAGTTACACGTCTAGTTGATGAGCGGAAAGATTCAACTAAAATAAAGGACTTACTTAATATCTCAATATAAATAATGTAATACCGAGACCGATAGATAATAGCTGTCTCTTTCTAGCAAGTAACGACGAGTAGTATTGTATTTCTTAGTGACACTTTTTAGGGTTCTGTAGTTCATGCCTCGGAACCCTAAAAACCATAAGATTCGTGTCAGTCCATCTTCGGACTACCGTCCAAACGGTTAGAGCTAGAATGATGAATCTTTGAAAGGATAATATGTTTATTTACCACGTCGATGAAGTGCTAAAATAAAGTCACGAAAAAACATTTTTTTGGGTACCTCCCCTACATGTAACGTGGGGCTGATTTTTTTTTCTCGCGTCTACCCCATAGTATGGGGTATCATTAGATAGGTTTTTTAATAAAACCTATCTAATGATTATGAGGTTTCTGAGTCGAGTTTTTTATTTGGTTATCAGTTTGCGATATATTCAACTTTAAAGAGCTTTTTTGTTAAAATGGTCCCTCTAAAAGCTAAACAGCTGGCTCAAAAAATCTAAAAAAAAATTAATTATGGTAGTCCATGTGCTGAACTTTGAAGGAAAACTATAACGGCTCATATAACTTTGTTAGTTCAAGAGTTATAGATACTTAACTTGTAAAATGCGCTTACTTGGAAAACTTCGTACAAAAATGACAAAATAGTAAGTAAAATAATGGTACGGAACCTTACGTATGCGAGTCCGACTCGCGCTTGGCCGGTTTATTATAGCTACGAGATGCCGATACCTACTGGTGTGATTTCACAGTCGTATCATAGTTTTTGAAATTACTCATTTGTATGAACTTGTTATTATTTATTATACTAAATCCGTATATTTGTAATTTTAATTATATTTTATAAAAAAAATCGTTTATTTTTGTATTTATTTATGTTAGAATGAACAAATATAATGTTAGTAGCGTAGTATTTTAGCATGTTAGCGCATAATCCCGATTGCTTAGAAAGTGCTCGTAGCTATGTGTACTGTATATGTACTGTATATGCTCTAAGTCTTAAACTATTAGCGATCACTATTTAATTTTGTTGTGAAGAATTAGTTCATTTAAATCTTTAATTTAAGGATCAAATAGTTTTTAAAAAAAGGTCGAAGTTATAATAATAATAATATCTATGGACGCTTCACACCACGTCAATCTGGCCCCGTGCTAAGTATCCGAAGAACTTGTGTTACAGGTACCAGAAAACGGGAAGTATATTTAATACTATTATACTATACATATATTTAAGATTTTTATTACACATTTAATACACATCCATGACCCAGAAACACAGAAAAACTTTTTGTTCCTTCGGCGGGATTAGAACCCACCACCCCCGGCTTGAGCACCAACGCGCTGAACTACTGAGCCACAGTGTTACTCAAATATCGATTTGAAATTTTCACTTCCGGTTTCTATAAATGCAATAAAATTAAAATTTCAACATTGTAACTTTATGAAACATTAGTTTTTGGTTTTTGTTACAAATTAATTGATGAAAATAATAAGCATCCCAAAATAACGGACTTCACTCTTAGTAATTTTTTAAAGCTCATGGACTCAGCAGTAAAGTATGATACGAATAAAACATTGTGTGTGCACATCCACGTCTACTACGAGTATAACTGACCAGACTATAAACATTGTGTGTACACATCCACGTCTACTACGAGTATAACTGACCAGACTATAAACATTGTGTGTACACATCCACGTCTACTACGAGTATAACTGACCAGACTATAAACAAAATTCACGACCTCATTTTTTTTGGTTGTCCGCTTGACGTGAAATGCCCCATGCAGTAATTAATGCAAAAATGTTATCAACCTGTGTGAGTATTTTTATTGATAACACAGATAAAATTTACTCAAATGTTGGCCAATATTACGTTAAGTGTTTTAACACCTGTATATAATTGCTGCAGTTTGTCTAAAGTACTAGTTTTGAGTAATTAAGCGTTGAAATCGAGCAGCGTGATTATTAGATTCACCCGTTAAGTAAAAGCTCAATAGTTATATTCGACTAATTGAAATCTTATGCTGAGTACTGCCTGATAAATTGTTATTGGTATTTTTAAAATTCATAAACATTGTTGCGTTTTGCTCTATTTTGTTTAGCAAAGCGCAAGTAGACGCAGCTAAATTTTGTGTCATATGAAAGCTATAGATATGTTCTTTCGAAATATGTAAAAAAAACGGCTTGAGTGCAATTGAGTATGAACTTTTTCACTATTTAAAAAAAAAGTAAATTGCTAATGCCACAAACCCATATTCCTACCGTGGTTGTGGCAGTTATCGACACTTGAAGGGAGTAGTGAAGTTTGACCTGGTATATAACATTTACAAAGGTTTTCAACCCTATAGTGATTGTTGATTATTATCAAATATATACTCATTAAACGTTCTGATGTGTCCATTTGTATCAGTTGTAATAAATTTACAATAAAAAAGTAAAATTGTAAAATACATCAAAAGTGCCGGTGTTCGACATCTTAGTTTCAGTAATGGACCACCAGTGATCGACATCTCATCAGTAATGAACATCCAGTCATCGACACTTAATTTATTTCGATTAGAAGTCAAGTAGTTTTGTTTTTATTAAAACTAGTGGTCCGCCCCGGCTCCGCCCGTAGTACATACATAGCCTATAGCACTCAGGGACATCCTAGCTATACATTGGTGAAAGAATTATTGAAATCGGTCCAGTAGTTTCTGAGATTTTCGCCTTCAAACAAACCAACAAACTCGTCAGCTTTATAACATTAGTATAGATAAAGACTTCTTAGCAGGTAAACACTAGGCAGAAATTAAAACAAGAAAAATTAGGAATATTACTTATTTATTTAATGATATAAACAGTCTTCAGAGTATTAATTAACCTTATAAAATTAAGTGTTAACAAAATTACACCTTAAAATCTTTAACATCTTTATCTCGTTTTTTCGTCTACATAATATTATCTTGTAATGAGATCAGTAGGTACCTACCTCTAACAGGTATGTAACACCAAAATAGTTATAAATCAAACAATTTAAAAAAATAAAAAAATAAAGTAACAATAACAGTGAACGGAAAACATAATTTACCTCAGACTACAATTGCCCGTTTTAGCTAGCATTATAAAGAGCACCCTAAAATCAAACTTCTAAGAATTTAAGACTAATTAAAATATTTGTAACATAAGCGACAGCAATATGTTAAAATGAGGTATTAGAAAAATTCAAATAAATATCCGGTAAATACTTTTCCATTTCAGGAATTCTATAATAACCTCCTTTATTAAGGCATATGGGCTCTATAATTTTTTCAACAATTTTTTCATGATTGTACCATATCTTGTCCGGTTTATCCGGCCATTTGAATGTATTACTTGTAGATAAGACCATAGTACTTACTTCGTAAGACTTCCCACTTACATTTTCAACTTTGCCCGGAAAAAATTCGCCTTCGTAGTTAACTATTACAAAACAGCCTACGTGAATTTCGTTTTTCTTGTCATTTTTAATACCTTTCAATTCACATAAAGGTAAATCTTCTGAATCAGAGTCAATATTACTTTTTCTTTTGACACTTGGCTGTTTGGTTCCTGTTTCAATATATTTCTGTATAGGAATATCCTTATATTCATCACTATCTAGCTCTGCATAGCTTTCACCACTTTCAGCGTATTGGACGTCCGACAAATCTGTATCTTCAGAGGTCCATTCTTCTTGAACTAGATGTTTTCATATTTTTTGTTTTAGTGTTTTTTTCTTTTTCTCTGCAATAAGTTTTTGTTTCATTATTCTCTTTTCCTCTCTTTGCCTAGCCCGCTCTTCTTTTTCTTCTTGAAGCCGTTTCTTTTCTTGTTCCTTTTTTCGTGATAGTCTCTCCAAGCTTGACTAGTAACAGCCGATGGTATTTTCTCTCTTTTCAATCTACTTTTCTTATAAGTATTATTTTCAGGCCAAAAAAGATTTCTTTTGAAGGGTGATGGTATATTCATCCCCAAAACACTATCAATAGATTTCTTCGCAGGTGTTAGCGTATTTGTGATGTTGCTAATAGGTCTTGGAGATGAAAAACATTCCGAAGTGGTAAGTAAATTTTTGTATGACTGTGAGATAGTTCTTGACAACTTTCTTTGTGTCTCATCAATTTCTTTGGCTAAAGGTAACTGCTCGTGGGAAATATTTTTAGATATGTTGTCGCAAATATTTAATTTATTAGGTGATATCTGACCTTTGACAAAATCATTGTTTAGGACGCTATGAGTTAATGTAGTGTCATCGGAAATTCTGGGGTTTCCTTCATTGGTTAAAGGTATTTGGTTTTGGGAGTTATCTTCTGATGTAATTATAATTGTCTTTAAAACATTGATCGAGTCGTTGTTGTTACTAAGCAAACTCGGAGCTAAAGAAGTGTCATTAACAATAGTTGTAGGTTTTGTTAAACACATAAAGGGTTTAATAGATGGGGATACATGAGCTGGGTTCGAAACAATTTCATCAGATGTGAGACTTTTGATTACTGTATTACACGGTTTGTTAAATATGGAAGTTGTTGAAGTTTGTGGTGGCTGTTCTGACAGGCATTCTGTTGTATCTGTGCAATCTCGTATGAAAGTAGAAATCTCTTGGGGTTGTTGATCAAGTAAAGGGCAATGTGTTGTATCTGCGCTTTCTGCTTCATCCGGTTCAAGGCAATTTGTCTTCTAATTCAGTTCTATTCATATAGTAAAGTGAATTAAATAAATTTAACTTTTCCTGAGGAAAAGCGCTCACTATTTCGGATTCCAGATACTGTAAAAACTGAGTTTGTTTTGGATCTATAGGTTGACATGGATCAATATTTTTTTCTCGGCGGTTCTTAATTTTATTCATATCTATGTATTCATGTCCATATGGGTACAAGCCCCCAGATCTAAAGCCGTTTTTTATGCATTCTGGTGTCAGAGTGGAAATAGACGTTTTTAAAACAGGTGCAAAATGTTGCTTTTTTAGCGGTTCGCCCGTTTCATTTATAAAATTGCTCACTGCCTTCTTCCAAGCCTGTTTTAGCGGACGAAATACAGCCAAATCCATGGGCTGTAGGATATGAGTCGAATTTGGATAAAGAGCGATGAGCTCAATTTGATTTTCAACGCAAAAATTGGCCAAGTGTAATGTCAAGTGCGACTTATAGCCATCTAAAAAAAACAATATCGGCTTTTTAATACCTTGAGCTGTCAGCCAGGGATTAAAAATATTGGACATATATTCATAAAATGTGCTGCTGCACATCCACCCCGACTCGGACCTACCAATAGCTATGTCATCAGGTACACCAGCTGAAATATAAGAGGGTATCCTTTCGTAGTTGTACACTATCATTGGTGGCGCTAAAACACCATCTGCATTAGCTGTTATAAGGACGGAAAGATTTTCTTTTTCATCGCCTCCTGCGCGGTACAAGTTATTATCACCGCGTTTCGCCAGCACTTTACCCTGTTTTGGAGTCAAAAAGAATGCACTTTCATCCGCATTGAAAATACGACTGGGGTCTTTTAATACATCCTTTAAGCCTTTTTCTTCTAAATATTCCTCGACTTCTTTAAACCATTTGATAATGTCATCTTCTGTGACATTATCCCTTGCTTTGGTAATATTCTGCGATGTTTTCTCTCTCAACTCTGGATTCCTCCGTAAAAATGATTCAAACCATGTTCTTCCGGGCTTATTGTCTGTGAAAGGATTATGTCTGTTCTGGTCTATCATTATCTTTTTCACACTCTCTAAAAGATACTCTTTTGAAATAGGAAAGCGTTTGGCAGTAAGTTCTAGAGCCCACTGAACAAGAATATTTTCCTCCTCTCTTGTAAGTACCGAACTAGGGCCCATAGTGCAATTTACTGGCGTTCTACCTGTTATTTTGTTAAGAAGAGTAACTCGCGGAACGTTAAATCTTCCAGCTGCCGCTGCTACTTTTTTGCCCTTTCGGACAGCCTCGAATGCCTGCCCCATTTGATGTGGGGTGTAATTCTTTTTCGGCGCCATCTATAAAAATGTAATGTACCAGTTATGAACAACCAGTGATAGACACTGTCGATTACTAGTAAATAAACAGCAATACAGGATTTTCATAGACAAATCGAATTGTCTGACTATAAAGAATGATATGTTATAGCCAGGACAAATTTGAAAAAAAAAATTAACTTTCGATAACACATGTCGATAACTGAACAAACGAAAATTTTGGTATCAGTAATGAACACCGCTATAAAACTAAAAAAACAAACAGTAATAATGGAAAGGTTATATTAAATTGTCCTCATAATTCCTTTCTTATTCTGAAAAATATAAGCTAACTTTTGTATGAAATCAACTTAGGGAATTGCAAACAAAAACATGTACTCACCACCTTAACGATTTCCTTAGTATAATTGGATTTTTCAAGAAACGAATCCGTCCGCGCTTGTAATCACTCCGCCATTTTGAAACTAAATGATAGATTCAAATGACATTTGACAGAATATCAACAGCCATTTGTCATTGAACATTAAGGAGTGTTGCCGGGATAAAAAATAAAATCCTGCGACTTATTTTGCCACGATAAAAAATTAACTGTCGATTACTACCTCACTGTCGAAGACCCCCACAATCACGGTATATATAAAATCGTAAGTAATGTAAGCGTTTCAATTATTCAGGAATAATATACTTACCTGACGGTATAAACTACCATCATGTTTTACACCTAATAGCAACTCAAATAAAGTTTAAACGGTTTTGTTAAAACAAATGTTTAAAATTGTTACAAATTACCCTATAAGCAAAACTGTTTATATCGAGTGTTCTGGGTGTCTGAATAATAGATGTGAAATGTTTTACAGATCATTATTAGATGGCGTCTTGTTTTGTTTCTAAATTAGGTTACAATTTTTGAATCGGACTAACTTTGTTCTTATCAGTTTTGGCCATAAAATACGTGAATTTCAACAGTGAGGCCCATTTCTCTTGGGGACGAATGGCGGCCGACAGGTATATTCAAGCCATTTATTATTTAAAAAAATTCGCTTCTTCGCTGACGGTCGCTCTGTGAATGTAATAGCAAGGGAGAAGGTAGTAACTGTCCCGCTTACTTCGTACATAAAAACTAAGACGAGTCTTCCGATGTGATCAATAGTAATTATTTTGTATGGAATGGTTCCTAATTCCTATTTTTTGTAATTGTGTAAAATTGTTTTTACAGTATATTGTATGTGTTATAGTATATAGTAGTGTTGAACTGTTGAGGATGGCGCGTGATGGCTGCTAACAAAGTTTCATTATATGTGACGCAAAATGCAAACTTCTTAAAACCAAGTCAATCTATTTATTTATCAAATTTCATCATTTCAATAATTAATTTATAAATTAATCATATTATGGTATGCTGCTTTAAGTTTACGTTCTGCGTCAAGTTACATCGTATACAGAGAAAAGAATACTATTCTCGTGTCTAGTTACATGGAACGTACTACATGTCGTGGCGCCATGCGTACGCGGCGCCGCACGCGCGCTCCACCGGCGATTTCCGACTGCATCATATTGTATACTATTCTCGTGTCTAGTTACATGGAACGTACTACATGTCGTGGCGCCATGCGTACGCGGCGCCGCACGCGCGCTCCACCGGCGATTTCCGACTGCATCATATTGTATACTATTCTCGTGTCTAGTTACATGGAACGTACTACATGTCGTGGCGCCATGCGTACGCGGCGCCGCACGCGCGCTCCACCGGCGATTTCCGACTGCATCATATTGTAAGCAGATATCAATAGTGGCTATATTTTTAACGTTTTATGTACTTGGAATTTTACTTAATATCAAATATATATATTTTGCGTAATAACTTACTTTTATTCATTTATTGAATAACACTTAATTGAAATAAAAATAGTTAATTAATTATCAAAATATTTATTTTAAATGCATCGATAGATCATAATATTGAAAAATTATAAACAATGAAAAATTCGAGTATGTGCTGATAATAATAATTTAACATTTAACAGTTCCGAGTACAGCATTTACAAATTCATATTCGACATAGCGTGACGTAATACTGATACCGTATAACTACGCCACTTGGTCACGTTGACTCAGCCTCTAAACGAGACAATATTTACAAAAAGTCAGTCAATCCTCGGCTTCAGTAGAAGACCCACCAGTTCACCAGGTACACGTCGGTGGTGTGCAAATTTATAATCTCATTTCCGAATCTCTTAATCGGGGGTCGCGATCGAGAGGCAGGAGGTCCCAGTCGCGGGACAATTGGGAGCGGCAGCTGAACTGGTGCTGGTGGACGCGAGTTCACGGCGGGAGGCGCTCGAGGGGCAGGAGGTCCCAGTCGCGGGGCAACTGGGACCGGCGGCTGGACTGTTGCTGGTGGATGCGAGTGCACCGGCTGCACGACGCCTGGTATGGCATGACGCTGAGATGGCACAAGTTGATTGCTGGAGGAGAAGGTGGATATTGAGTGAGGAGCCGTGCGCTGAGCGAGAGGGCTCCGCGGGAGGGCTGATAAATTATGCGCATTCGAAGGGAAGTGCGGAGCGGCGAAGACATGATGGGCTTGGGCGGAAATGCTTTGAGCAGGAACAGAGCTTCGAGCCAAAGCAGAGACCATGTGTCGAGACGCGCCGGATATATGGTATTGAGCCGGGGTTAAAAAGCGCGGAACCGTCATTTGATGCGAAACGGTGGACTGCGGGGTGAGGATCACGGGTCAGTTGAGGGGCAGCACGGAGGCCGCGCCGAACGGTGAGCGGTACTCCACACCGAGCTCGCACAGCAGCGCCGGCGGCGGCGCCACGTTGGCCAGGAACACGCGGCCCAGCCCCGCTGGCGCCGGTGGCAGACCGGCCACGAGCGCAGCGCGCAACTCGAGTCCCCAGCCGCCCGCCGGGGGCTCCAATGCCAACACTGCGCCACGCGCACCCCGCGCCCAGCCCAGCGCCGCCTCGCGCTCCGCCCTGCCCTCCTCCGTACCACCTGTCGGTTCATGTAGCGCCAGCAGCACAACGTCCGGC
The DNA here is from genome assembly GCA_037179445.1 of Phengaris alcon alcon. Taxonomy (NCBI): domain Eukaryota; kingdom Metazoa; phylum Arthropoda; class Insecta; order Lepidoptera; family Lycaenidae; genus Phengaris; species Phengaris alcon. The sequence continues at coordinate 906,243 of JAYRCH010000231.1, forward strand.
ACCGGTAGCCGCTCCGCGCGCGCGTGCACGGTGCCGCCTGCCAGCGCAAACGCCGCCAGCTCCCGCCGCAGCGCCGCGCTCTCCGAGCCGCCCGCCAGCAGCACATGCGCGCGCACGCCATGCGACGCCAGCAAACGCGCCGCCGCTACGCCGCAGGCGCCCAGCGCGTGCGCGCCCACCGCCGCCACGGCCACGGGCGTCTGATGCGCGTTGCGCGGCTCGAGGCGTCGACCCCCACCCGCTAGGCGCAGCGCCAGGTCGGCGGCGGCGCGCGCCAGCAGCAGCAGTGCGGCGTCGCCCAAGCGGTGGTGGTGCAGCGCGCGCCACAGATCGCGGCGCAGGCGGTCGGCCGCGGCGGGCACGGTGGCGCCGTCGTCCGTGCTGTAGCTGCCCACGCGCAGCTCGTCGGGCAGGCGGATGGCAGCGGGCGCGGGCGCGGCGCCCAGCACGTTCTCGTCGTGGCGATAGCGCGCGGCGTCGTCGGCGGCGCGCACAACGTCGGGGCGCGCGCGCATGCGCTCCCACAGTGCGCGCTTGTCGAACAGCGCGAGGTTGCCCTCGAAGTCGAAGTCGTCGGCGAGCGCAGGGTCGGCAGCGTCGCCGAAGCACGCCTCGTTGCGGCGGCGCGCGCGCTCGTGCACGCCTCCGCCGCTGCCGCCGCCTGCGCCCGCACCGCCGCGCTGACCCTTGGGGGTCGAGCAGCTGAGATTGCCGAAGCTGCCTGTAAAAATTTGTTAAAATGCAAAATTAGAATAACTCTTTTGCCTTTTTTTTCAAGCAGCAATGTTTTTAATTTTGGTAAAAGTAACCAATATAATAGTAGTAAATTTTTAATTGGTTCAGTAGTTTTTGTGTGAATCGGGAAGAAAAATATATAATAATACTTTATATATTTTCCTCTTTATAGTATTAGTTTGGAAGTATAGAAGAAATATCTTGCACTTTTACAAAGTTTATTCAATTCTAATTAAGACCACCTTACGAGTTATGCACCTTATGAGTTATGACTAATTTCTAATTTCATACAAGGATAATGTAATCCAAAACTTATCAACATTATAAAAGGCAGACCTATATAAAGCATTATATTTTACCTGCCAGGTTATTGTTTTTGCTGTGCCTGGTCCCCTGGATGTCTATAGGTTTACTCCTAGCGAGCCCCGTTGCCGAGCTCCTCCCACCTGACCCCTTATGTTGAGAATTGTTGACATTTGGCTGATTTCCTTTAAAATACAGTAAAAGTTACGACAAACACCTAAAACATAATTCAAACATTTCAGATTTTTTTTTTTTATCAGATATCCTATAGTTTTGGTTGTTTTTATGGAGCTTCATAACATGCCTGTCTATTAGAGAGATTATTTACAAGTAACTTGATAAAAGGATAATTTTTTACTTAGATGATGAAAATAAAACAGGAACATATTTATAATTATTATTGCTAGCCAGAAACAAAGTTGATAGCTTTGGATCTTATAAACGTCAAGTGCACAACCAAAAAAAAATAGGTTGTGAATTTTGTTTACACAGTTATTAGTAGACGTGGATGTGTACACACAATTTAATTTAGTATCATACTTTATTGCTGAGTTATGAGCTTATAGTTATAAGGCTGTCCAAAAGCCCGGTCTCATGTGCCATGAGTTGAGGCACACATCAAAGGGAAGTGGCGAAAAATTTGAGCACATTTTTGGATATTTTTTTTAAGATAATGGATGGGATCAACTAATTTCAGTACCAGTTTTACTTAAAATAGGCTAAATTTACTTTTTAAGCTTGAAAATCAATTAAAATATGTTAAAATTCTTTAAAACTATATATATGACAGTGAAATAATAAATAAAAAAATAATAAAAATTGTACACAATGAATACATCCCCCTGTAGGGAGAGGAATATTTTTTTTGAGATTTTTTTAATAGTGTGTGGTTTATCCATCCTCAGGATGGATGGATGGATGTTTGTTACTCATTCACGCAAACACTACTGAACGGATTTTGATGAATTTTGGTATGGTAGTAGTTCAGGCTCTATATTAAAACATAGGCTACTTTTTATACCGAAAAAGTACAGTATTCCCAAGGGATAGTACATTTACGCGAAGCGGCGGGAATAAGCTAGTATTTAATAATTTAATGCATATTTTCTATATTTTACTTTGATGAATTTCATTTGGCGGTTAATGGGTAAAATACCTGTGTGAGTAGGAATGGCTTGTAAATTTTCACAAACTGTGGCCTTTTGGCTTTTTTTACTTGATTTAGCAATAGAAACGGTGCTGTGAGTTTTTTCAGACGACTGCTCTGTAGCCTCCTCGATTATCTTCAAATCCTTAACATCTGACGCACTGCAAATAACAAAGCAATAAATTGAACTGTTCGAAACAAAAAACAAACTAGTACGATGACAACGGATACTTACTTTAACGTCACTTGAGATTTCGGATAAGGAAACCCATTTCTGAAAGCCTTGGTGAGAGTGATGGTGTTACCGTCTGCTTCCAGTATTGTGCCCTGATAGCAACCCAAAGGCTCGCCACAGTTTACAGATACTGCGAAGCCAACCCACTTCGACATGGTTTTATCAAAAAAACGACCAACGACGAACAAAATTAATGACACTAATATGTATTTTATTTAGTTCAATTTCACTTCGATTTAATAATTGTTAATTTCTTTACAATAATATATCATGGAAACAATAAGTAAACATTTCCTTTATATTTACATTTCAGTATTTATGTCTCTGAGTGCGGACGTAAGTATTACCATAGATGATAAGTACTGAAAAGTATTACTACTGAGAAGTATTACTACTGAGACAAAATAGACCATAGATCATGGAGAATAGAGGTAAGGAGTACCATCTCCATACATGAAAAGTGACCGTAAAATAGTGTTAAATAGGGGGCGCTACAGACGGGAGTAAAGCGGCAAAATTTAAACGGATAATTAAATATCAGCATATTCTTCGGTTTTATATATAAAAATATTTTCGACTATACGAGTAATTAGAATTTTCATGATTTTCTGAATTAACTACTTTTAATTTTCTAAAGTCGTCAAAAAATTTAATTAACTAAACTCAACTACCTTCATATCACACACCCTTGCCGCTCTAGCGCCATTATGGCCAGTTTTGGAACTATTATTTAATTACTTTTGTCGGACACTTTATAGCTTTTCTGCCTTAGAGAGATTGTCCTCCTTACCTCTATTCTCCATGCCATAAATCGGAAACTTCTGATAACCAAAATGACAACGTTATTTTCCATCTGTAAGTATTTTTTTTTATTTATATATGGCATCGGCTTATAACTATTTGCCAGTGTCAAGTTAAAAAGGCGGGAAATAGAACTTTCGTTTCAATTTTCAACACCAAGTCAAGTCAGTCAGTCAAGTCTAAAGTCTAGTCAAAGTCCAAATATATAGTCAGTGCAGTCCATGAGTCATGTCAGTCGATTCAGTAAAGCTTCTAAGCTTTACTGGAAGTCCCTAGGGAGTTTTAGCGAGAAACACAAAATAGCACGTTTTTAGAAGTTGTACTACTTGCCCATACTTGTGCACGTTAACGAATATATTTTAATGGTTAATATTCTACCAATATTACACTTAATTGTATTGTGTTATATTACACATTAACAGAAATAACACAAATTTATAAAGGAAATACAAAAACCGTAACGTCACCCATTGAATTCCCCGGCTAAACTCCGGACCAATAATTCTTTCACGGTACTAGGTTGGTACTTTTCTTCGTCTTTAAAAAAAGGTTTGTACCTACCTAATTTCTGCATTGCATTTCTGTTTGACATTTGAAAAAAATATTAATTTAACATACGTTTTTTTTTAAAGAAGACGTATGAAGCAAAGAAAGCTGAGGTTTTCAACAGATTCGAGATAACTTGACTTTGAACTTGACGATTTGTAAAAACCGTACGTAACAAACTTAGAGCATCCAACATAATGGAGACGAAATGACAGCTAATTTCTATTCGAAAAATTCTGCCACTTTGTACCTACAGAGGGGACGAGGAACGCACACAAATAGTAAGTACACACTAATGTATTTTCAATCACGTCGTTACGCACGCACACGAAAATATTGTCAAACACAAACTATAGACACAAATGTACAAACTACAAACTTATTGTTTAGGAAATATTCTGTCAGTGTACGACAAATGCAATTTTTATTCAAGCAATGTTAGTGCTTGACACTATCGATATTCAAATATCGATAAGTTTGGGAAATAATAATAATATAATAACTTTCCATGGTGAACAAATTAGTAAAAAAATATACAAAAATATATTCATTTTAAGTGATTTTTTCGTAATTGTTTAAATAAATAGATTGATTTTATTTAATTAAAATTGCAAGATGTGAAAAGATGCAATATGTGATTTAATATGGCTTTTATAGTTATATTGATTTTATGGATAAATAGTTATGTAGATTTGTAGCATGTAGATGTACCATGAAATAGAGATTTACTTATATTGAAGTGACTTTCACAACTATACAATCAACAATTAATTGTAAATGATTTAGGATATCTTTTTACGATTTTCAAGTTCCAACCAAACTTTCCTTATTTCGATATCTTCGGCACTATACAACTTTTCTGGACTTCTATTGCCATTTAGACCAGGGTCGATAGTTTTTAAAACCAAAAAAAATAATAGTAGGATAAAACCCATTAGAAAAGGAGGAGAATATTATAAAAATGAAAGGAAAAATAATTTACGGGCGATCTGAGGTCGGGAAGGGGTTGGGGGTGAGTTTTTAAGGGTAAAAAACGGTTTATCTCGATTTCCGGCAAAACTAAAAGTCATGTGGAAAAAAGTCAAATGGCAAAGTTGTAGGTAATAGAAAGATCTAAAACTTTTGTATTTACACTTTTTTCACGTAACCTCAAAATTTATGTGAAAAATATATTATAAAATAACATAAAAAATATATTAAAAATCTATAAAAAATATATAAACATATAAAATATATATCGTAAATATATTTTTAATAACTAACTTTTGGCCGATTTTCATGTATATTTCATATATTTTGAATATATTTTAGATACATTCAAGATATATCTTAAAATACATAAAACACATAGCTAAAAATATTTAAAAAAAGAAATTTTGAATATATCTGAAATATATTTGAAATGTATAAAATATATATGAAAATCGACAACTCAACAACTTCGACAACTTTCTCCAAATATTGTACATGTCTTATTAAATATTAATTTTATTAACTTATTTGTTTGTTAATTATAGTAGTATATTTTGATTTGAAATTTTTTTTATCAATGTAACATGTAATCTTACGTTTTTCGAGTAATTAAAGTGTAAATTTTAATAAATAGCTCAAAATTGTATATAATAATTTAAAAAAAAATCGAATTCCAGTTTTTTTCGATATTTTGCATTTTCTGAGAAGATTTACTAAAGTAACATTTTTTTTTTTTCACCATCGTAAAATAGAGATTTCAACGAACAGAAAGCATACTAACTTTTTGAAAAAAGCTGATATTTTGACGGGTGAATTTTCGATTGAAAATTAGGGTGCTTTTTCGATATTAATTCAAAATAAGGTGAAAAAATAAATATTTCTAATCAAATAAATTACAGCGTATTTGGGACATAAAAAAGCAAATTTTCACCAAATTTCGTGAAAAAAAATAATTGTAAAAGATAAAAATAAAAAACCAAAAACTTGTTTTTTTGAATTTTTCACATAAATTTTGAGATAACGTGAAAAAAGTGTAAATACAAAAGTTTTAGATCTTTCTATTGACTACAACTTTGCCATTTGACTTTTTTCCATAGGACTTTTAGTTTTGCCGGAAATCGAGATAAACCGTTTTTTACCCTTAAAAACTCACCCCATCCCCTTCCCGACCTCAGATCGCCCGTAAATTATTTTTCCTTTCGTTTTTATAATATTCTCCTCCTTTTCTAATGGGTTTTATCCTACTATTATTTTTTTTCACTTTTTATTATTTTTAAACCTGGAGCCTGAAGACCCTGGTCTAATTATTTTTACAATTTTATACCACACACGAATAAAACTCATTCTCGTCACAATGTAGGTAGTAATTACTATTCCGAAAAATGTATGAGTTTAGAAAAACCGTCTTCCAAAGTAAAAATGCACAAAAAAGTATTAAATAAATCTTATTTTATGAATTACTAGCTTTTTCCCGCGGCTCCGCCCGCGTAATTATAGTATCGGGTATCCCACGGGAATACTATACTTTTTCGGGATAAAAAGTACCCTATGTTTTAATTTCATTAAAATCCGTTCAGCAGTTTTGCGTGAAAGAGTAACAAACATCCATTCATCTATCCTCACAAACTTTCACATTTATAATAGTAGTATGATTCCCCTTTTAAATTCGGCTTAAATTTTAACATTTTTCTAAAAGCTCTCCACCTACTTAAAAACTGTGTTTTATTCAAATTAGTGCGTGACATTTTATGTTAAGATGAAACATTGCTTGCTATACAATTGTTTGGACTATCAAAGACGGCTAAGATACTTCACATTTTCATATTACTTACTATATATGAAATAAATGTCCAGGCATAGTAAGATAAAAAATTATATTATCTTCTGTCTGTGACGTCTAGAGTCTGCAGAAAAATTTAAATAAGTTAAACTGAAAAACTCCTTAAATTTTTTATTTAATTTTAAATACATTTGTATTTTAAAAAATTATGTACAAAAATAATGATTTTGGAAACACAAGTTTTCTTTTGAGACAAAAAATTTAAACTGATTTTTGTTTTACTACAATATTTATTTTACAATGTCACTTAGTATGCTATAGTAAATACGTATTAAAATATCTCCTCTTTATAATCGCTTGTACTATAAAACATGAAGCTTCAATATACTGTGAGCAAATTGTTCTCGTACGTTTAGTCCACGAAACATGATTTGCACAACCTCGAATCCAGACATCCCGAATCATGGTATCCTTACGAAATCTGAAAAATGTATAGTCAGAATAACATAGGTACTGATAAACTCAATATCGATATTTTTTTGTGTGACGGCACAAAAAATATCGATATCAGGCCCTCAGTTTTTCTGCAGTGTGGCTGATTTATAAATTAAAAAAGCATAATTTCAGGTTAACTTTATCCGCACATATTTTATCGTAATAAAGAATAACGAATTTAAACAAAAGTTTGCTAATATAATTGAATAATTATTTTTTTATATTCCAAATTTTTAAAGTGCTTAGTGACATAATATTATGGAGAAAAACAAAATTGCAAATAACATATTATTTAATTAGTTACGTTTCTTCATTTTGGAACAGTAATAACAATAACGAATATGAAATAGTAGTTTTTATAAATGACTACTTTTAAATATTACCCTAAGTTAGGATCTTGCACGATTTAATGGCAACACTTATTGACCGAGAATTTGTTTTGGATTTTTGCTCATTTGATAATATTTAGACAAAATAATACTTGTAGTTTTCAATGGGTGACGTTGTGGAGTTTGTAAAATTTCATAAATTTGTGTTATCTCGGTTCTTAATGTGTAATATTGATAGAATATTAACCATTAAATATTCGTTAACGTGCACAAGTGTGGGCAAGGGGTACAACTTCTAAAAACGTGGTATTTTGTGTTTCCCGCCAAAACTCCTTAGGAACTTTCAGTAAAGCTTCTACCACTTTACTGAATCCACTGACATGACTCATGGACTGTACTGACTATATATTTGGACTTTGACTAGACTTTAGACTTGACTGACTGACTTGACTTGGTGTTGAAAATTGAAACGAAAGTTCTATTTCCCGCCTTTTTAACTTGACACTAGCAAATGGTTATAAGCCGATGCCATATATAAATAAAAAAAAATACTTACAGATGGAAAATAACGTTGTCCTTTTGGTTATCAGAAGTTTCCGATTTTTTTTACAGTAAAAAAACACATCAAATCGGCATTTTTAGTTCCGGCTCGTCCCGCCTCACTGATTTGCCGAATACGTCAATAACGCGCGGCAACTAGTTTTAAATAACCGGCGGTCTCGTACCTTTGGCAGCGGGCTGACGACCTGACAATGGCTGCTCCGGTTGGATTAATGCTCTAAGGAAAATAAGGTATATAATATTACTAACGGTGCCATAACGGTTTTGAAAAAGTTTTATACTTCCTCCAAAGTTGAAAACGAAAATTCTATTTCCCTCCTTTTTAACTTGACACTGAATAAGTTTAGGTAAACTTAAATTATTGTTGTACAGTGGTTTAGGCTGAGACTATATGCTCCGGAATCCGGAACGACTGTAAAAATTCACTGAAAATAGAACTCTGCGTTATTACAATAGAGTTGAAAATCGAACTGTCAAGTGTCGAATTTGAGTTTTGCCGGGGAATTCAATGGATGACGTTGTGATTTTAGTATTTTTATCAAAATTTGTGTTATTCCGGTTCTTAATGTGTAATATTGGTAGAATATTAACCATTAAATATTCGTTAACGTGCACAAGTGTGGGAAAGTGGTACAACTTCAAAAAACGTGCTATTTTGTGTTCCCTCCAAAACGCCCTAGGAACTTTCAGTAAAGCTTTTACCACTTTACTGAATCGACTGACTTGACTCAAGGAGAAGGAGACTGTTCTCGCGCGCCGGGCCCCTGAAAAGGGCCTTGGGCGGGGAACCAATGCCAGGGGCTAATTGGGGTGGGATGACGCGCCCAGTACGAGTACTGGGCGCATTTAGTCGATTTTTGTGGAAGACCCCCCGCGGCAGAACGCGGGGGAAACCCGTGGTGGAGCAAATAAACAATTGGAATATCGGTTGCCAAACCAGGCACGACCAGAACCGGCGGTCGGCTCCAAACGGCGCGTGGGGGTCCCGACCCGGAGGCCGAGAAACGTGTTTGGGTCCACTCCATCACGCGCCGCGTTTACCGGACCGTGGAATCAAATGACCTGGGGAAAGGGTGAAATTGTAAACTTCCGGGCCCCGACTTTTTGTGTCGGGGGGGAAGGTGCACCAAGGAGGCGACGGGGTGGCAAGAGGGCTGCTACTGCCACAGGCCCCAGGTGAATATTAGAAAGTTGCACTGGTAGGTTTTAATTTCCTGCCGGTGCAGGGGGAGGAGGGAGGCTGCGATCCAGCGGTGGATGAAGCGTTATAACATGCGCCTCGGCGGGGCGCACATCATTGCGCTGGGGCTCCTCCTTTTCGAGGGCAGGGTGGCGCGTCATTGCGCCTGGGCTCCTCCTCTTCGAGGGCGGGGTGGCGCATCATTGCGCCAGGGCTCCTCCTCTTCGGGGTTGGCGGGGCTCCGCTGGGTCTGCCGGAAGGACAGCGTCCCTCGGCAGGATGTGGCGGTCGGGCGGGCGGGTGTGCCAAGGCGCCAGGCCGGTCAGCTCGACCAGGCGCGAGGCATCCGCTCGCGCAAACATGTTTGTGGCGAGCCGGGCCACAAAGGCCTCCACAATCTCCATCCTGAGATCCCTCTCAATGGTGGAGTTGCGGACGTACCAGGGGGCGCCCGCAATGTAGCGCAGCACCCGGTTCTGGGCACTCTGCAGCGACCTTTTCTGGGGTGCAGAGAGCAGTGGTGCCACGCAGGTGCTGCGCAGGTGAGGCGGGACCTAATGTACGTCTTGTACAGGGCCGTCCGCATGTTGAGGGGATCTGAGGACATGAGAAGGCGGGGCGCAATTGCGCGGTAGCCGATTTGGCCTTTGCCAGGGCTGTCTGGCGCTGGGCGACCATGGAGAGACGGCGGTCTATGACGACACCTAGATACTTCGCCGTTCTCCCCCATGGTATTTCGGCGTCTCCGATCTTCAGAGGAGCTGGGAACCCCCTTCTCGTGGTGACGGCGAGCGCTTGGGACTTACCTGCGTTCACAGACAGTCGCCAGTTGCTCAGCCAGTCAGGGAGAAGGTCCAGCGTCCTCTGAAGCTTCAAGGTGGCGTGATCGGGAGTCAGCGAGCTGGCTATAAACGCCGTATCGTCGGCGTATAGCGCTGCGGTGGTGCCAGGGTCTTTGGGGACGTCGCTGGCGTAAAAATTGTACAACCCCGGAGAGAACATGCTACCTTGAGGTACACCGGCGGTGATGGGGCGCTCTCCGGAGAGGACACCGTCGACACGCACCTTGAAGGTGCGTCCGGAGAGAAAAGATGCAAAAAGCCTTACCAGAGGGGGTGGGACGTTGGCTCGGATGAGCTTGAAGAGCAGACCTTCATGCCAAACACAGTCGAAGGCCTTTTCCATGTCGAGGAAAACTGCCACCGAAGATTCCTTCTTGTTAGCCGCAACGGACAGATGGTGAATGACTCTTACCAGCTGGAGAGTGGTGCTGAGCTCCGACCTGAACCCCAATTGGTCCTTGCGAGGAGGGAGGTGGGGAGCAAGGAGCTTGAGGAGAAGGAGTTCAAACGTTTTGGAGAGGGTTGAGAGGAGGGTTATGGGACGGTAGCCCTCTGCCCTTCTCAGGTTTTTGTGGGGTTTGGGGATAGTTGTAATTATCCCCAACCTCCAGGGAGTGGGAAAGTGGCCGGTCCTGACGATTCCATTGTACAGGCGGGTCAGGGCGGCCACCGTCCTGAAAGGGAGGTGTCGAAGGGCAGAGTTGGGAATGCCGTCTGCTCCGGGGGCCTTCTTCGGTTTAAGGCGAGAGATGATTTTTTTGACTTCCCTCGGAGAGAAGGAGAAGGAAGGGGGGGAGGAGGGAGAAAGTAGGAACACCTTTACCTCCTCGGAGACCACTCGGGCGTGGTCCGTTGCGGTCATTGGCAGTGGTGAAAACTGGCGCTCGAGGTGCTCAGCATGAATTTCTGCTCTGTCCTCTGCACGGTACCTTAAGTTACCATCGGGGTGGAGCAGGGGGTAAACGGGGGCAGTGGCTCTGGTAAGGCTGCGGCAAAAGCGGTGTAAAGAGGGCCAGTCCTCTCCCGCCTCCTGAATGCGTCGGGTCCAGTTTTCCGCGTTGAGGAGCTCTAGGTGGGATCTTACCTCTGCGGTGAGGCGGTTGAGCTGCGTCTTTATCGCTGAGCATCGAGTGAGCTGCCATCGTCGTCGCAGGCGCTTCTTGTCGGCGATCAGGTCAGTTAAGTGGCGAGGTAGGGGGGGGGGGCGCTTGTGTTGGCGGCGGGTGGGCTGGGTAGCCGCGTCCATTGCAGCTGCAATCGCTGCAAAATGGCGACGTCTAAGACGTCTGGCGAGTACTGCTAGTCGGCTCATCTGATATGAGCCTGTGGATGTCGGAGATATCTAAATGTGACCCCGGGGGCTTGTAGCACGCGAAAATGCGAGTGCGGCGGGTGCCGAGTGACACTTCGATGCCCAGCGCATAAAGGGAAGACACCGAGGGGGTTGGAAGGAGTTGGTGGAGGAGCCTCCTGCCGACCAAGACAGCGAAGCCTCTGCACACATGTACTCCTCCAACGTAGTCCTGCCTGTATGTCAGGTATCCAGGGACATGGAAACGGTCGGAGGGGGAGAGATGGGTTTCGCTTAGATGTCAATTTCGTACTCCTTAAGGAGATGACGGATCGGGGCCACTTTTCTGCGAACCCCTAGGACGTTCCAATGAACGATCTTTAATGTGGTTGGGGCTCGGGAATCCATTAGGCGATAGAACGGCTTCAATATTTGGGAGCGGGAGTGCAAGGGGCTCATATTCGGAGTCCGTTGCTGCCGCAGAAGTGGCTCCAGATTTGGGGCCCTTCTTTTTCGTCCTCTTTCTAGTCCTCTGTTTCCGCACTGAGGGGACGGGGACAGTGGAGGACGAGGGACGGGGGGTGGGGTCATTAGCCTCGGCCATAAAAGATGTGGCCGTAGGCGGTGGTGGGTGGACCTCTTTCTCTGTGATAGGTGGGTCATGACTTACCCGGTGGGATGCGCGATTGGTGCGGGCAATGGGGCCATACGGCGGTTCCGGGCCTCCCGTTTGAAGACCGGGCAGTGCTTGCTATTGGCTGGGTGGGCCCCCTTGCAATTAATGCAGGTGGGCTGTTCGGTGGTCGGGCGGGGGCAGTCAGTTGCGAGGTGCTCTTCTCCACACCTGACGCACGCCAGCCTACGGTGGCAGTTCCGGCTGGAGTGCCGGAACTGCTGGCAGCGATGACATTGAGCGGGGCCGTCCTTGCCGCGCCAGGCTTCCACTCTAATACCTGGCATATTGAGCAGCTCCGTCAGTTGGTAGATCCCGGGGACCAGGTCCGGGGTGCGTTTTAGCAGCACGAAGTATGAGCACCCGGGGCGATCCCTCCTGGCTAGGATCCGCGACACGTGCTTCACCTCGTAGCCCTTCCTGGCGAGTTCAGCGGCAATTGCGTCTGTGGGGGTATTGACCGGTAGGCCGTGGATACCTACCTTGAGTCCACGGTCCTGCGGGAGCGCGTAGGAGAACCAACTTACGCGCTCGGTTTTGCTCAGCTCGTCCAAGTATTTTTGGACGCAGCGGTACTCCTTCTCACCTTTCGGAGTAAATTTGACTCCTAGGCACAGCGGCTTCGCGTTGGGAGGGTGACCGAGGAGCTCCGCGAGGTTGCTAAAATGTCTTACTCAGTCCTCCAGCTTTTCCACGATGAGTGGCGGGCAGCGGGGGACAGGAGGGGGCGGCGGCGAAGACACGTTCGGTGCATTTGTCGCGGTAGTCGCCGTGGTGGTGTCCATCGGCGATGTGGCCCTCGAGGTCGAGGCCGATGGAGATCCGGTCGGGGCAGCAGAAGCCGCTGCGGCGTACGTAGCCGGACGGTCGGCGCGTTTGGCAGGCGGCGAGATGTCGGATGACACCTCCTGCCGCTGCCGTTTGGTAACCTGCACGGGAGGGGCCCCTGGGCGGGGGCATGATGCTCGACGAGGGGGCCGGTACGGGGGCCCTCGGAGCAGGAACACTTACCGCGCGACGCGCGGCGGGGCGCCGTCGGAGGGCATTGGGGCGGGGGGGGGGGTGTCAGTATACCCCCGCGAGAATGCCGAAGGCGGCCCGGGGCGAGCGGTATCCGTACCGCTCAAGCTGGGCTCGGTGGACGTAAGGTACGCGCGCTCGGACGTGCGCGAGCTTGACCTGGATGAGGTTGAGCTGCGCGCCGATCCAGAGCTAGCGCGAGAACGGCTGGAGCGATCGCGGCTGTGCGGCCGCGGATCGCGATCGGCCATTGTAACGGGACGGGACACTTGTAAGCGTTCACTGTATAATAGGGGACATGTTCATAATGTTCACCACAAACAACACTATATAAAACATGTAGTACGAACAGTTAAAACAAGGAAAAGTACTCACACAACACAGGTAAACTAAACACAACACGTATTAAGTGTCTAAGTAGTCACAAAAGTGTACGTACTTGCACGGTTATAACTTTGAGGGCTGGCTCCCCGTGACCCAACGTTGGAAACAAAGTTCCAACGGGAGGCCAAAGGCAGGGCAACTCCTCAGCAAGGCGGCAATCCACTCTTTATTCTAACGAATAAGGAGTTGTGCTTAAGTGGTACGCATAACACTTGACTCCGATAAGTTCCCTGTTCTAATCATACATATATATACTGAGTGTGTATATATAAGTAAAGTGTTTAAATATACTACCCCAGTGCCAGTGCCTTCTTCTCGGGCCTTCACGCAGCGACGTGACGCCGGTTTTCGCGCGTTCCGTCACGACCGTTAGATTTCCCGCCGCGACCGTTAATTTTCGCCGCGACCGTTATTTTTCGATGCATCCGTTTAAAACACTTTTCCACCGTCGCGATCGCTTCGCATAGCGATAGTGTAGTGTCGGTGTGTTCCTGCGTCCGAGGAACGGGTTAAAGTAAGTAAAGTGAAATTGTACGGATAGGTTACACACCAGTGGACTCCTCCACTCACACACCTCCGCCTCCGGATGCCGGGAGGGGTTGAATCTTAAATTAAAAATTCAATAGAGAGCAGCCCTAGAGGGTCAGGCTACCTTACCATGGATAACACCTTGTTAAGGCACTTCCTGTCCTTCTTGGACCAAAAATTCCCAGGAGCCTCAGAGGCCTGGGAAACTTATAAAAAATCTTATGTCCCCGAGAGCTCACCGGCTTCCCCGGCAGCTACGTCCGAAGAATCCTCCTCGAAGAGAGAAGAGAAGAGTTCCTCTGCGGTCTGCTCCTCGCAGCCACGCCACCGGCAAAAACCGCGAAAAGCGGAAAGGGATATAAACCCCCTACAGCGCCCCGTGCGGAACCCATACAGGTTGACGGCACAAAAGCCGCGGCCCCAAACAGCCCCAAGTCGAGTTCCCAGTCGACTCCTTCGGCCCCCAAACTGCCGCCTCCTGTTATAATACAGGAGAAGGCTAAATGAAACCTAATAAGTGGAGCCATAAACGAGCAGCGTATCTGCTGCTCGTCAGCCCACAACACCCCAAATGGAATCATGATGCAGGTCCCAATCATAGGGATAATGACCACAGAAAACTGACTGCTTTTCTCAGAGAAAAGCAGATCGGATACCACACATACGCCCTGGAGGACGAACGCTTGCTGCGAGTCGTTATCAAGGGTGTAGACAAGGAACTGTCCACAGAATCCGTCCTTGAGGACCTCTGTAGACAGGGGATCCCCGCTAAAGAGGTACACAGGATGTACCACCCCGCAAAGAAATACCAGTATAACATGGTACTTGTCGTGCTTCCCCCCACTCCGGAGGGAAAAGCCATTTTTAACATCAAAGATGTATGCTACATCACAGGCATAAGCATCGAACCCCCCTACAAAAGGGGATTGCCGGGGCAGTGTCATCGCTGCCAACTGTACGGCCACTCAGCGCGGAACTGCTTCGCCAGACCACGCTGCGTAAAATGCCTGGGCGACCACGGCACGTCCGAATGTCCGCGTAGGAACCCAGCTGAGGAGACTACTCCCCCAAGCTGCGTCCTATGCAATACTTCTGGCCATCCGGCCAACTACAAAGGGTGCAAACGCGCACCCCAAGTAAAGAGGCGCAAAGTACCACCAAAGAGAGGTGCCCCTCCCAAGCAGAGGTACGTCCCTGCCCCTCCTCCCTCCAAACCTGCTTGGGGGTCATCCCAGAAGCGTCCACAAGGAACTCCTCCTCAAATATCGACGGCTCTCCCAGCCAGTCCGACAAAGGCCCCCCCTCCCCCGCCCAAAAGGGCCGCAGAACGGGACCTGCAAAACCGCCCCCGACTTCTAATTTTGGCGCTGACATAGCGTTCGCCGCCAAATTTCTAAGCGACATCGACTCGATGGAGCTAAACATCTTTGTCACAAAACTGCGAGGTTCCTTCGAGGACCGCATGTCCGCACTAGCAACTGACACGGACTTGATAAACAAAATCAAGGAGTTCTCCTAAACACTAAAACATGCACCCGCGTGGTTAGAAAAGCACCGGGGTCGACGCCGGCGCCTACCCCGAAGTCTTACACCAGACACGAACACACGTAAAGACATACAGACCGACTCAAACACGGGACCACCGGACTCGAACCCGGGTCCGAGTTCGACTCTTACTAGTGTAGCCACACATAATTATGACCGCGACCGCGATATTGTTATAGAGAGCTCTATCAATACTGCGGAAGTACTCGATATCAGGACATTCGCGCGCGAGTCCACCCGACCGCACGCGGAAGGGGGGAGGGTCGGCCCTCCCAGATCCTTAAAACTGAGCTACTCTATCCCTACCAATACGCCGTTAGTTTGTGCTACCGCGCGTGAGCAACCACACTCGTTAGAGAGTGAGGAAGGGGTCGGATCCCGCAGTAGGAGGGACTACGGTCTCTCCAGACCTAATAATAACTTATACGTAGATATTACGTAGTTATTCCCTAAAAACCGGTTCCCAGGAGGGAGTCAAACTCCCTCATCGTCTCCCCACCAAACGACTTGCTATATGGCAGTCACCAGACCGATTAAGCTAAAACGGCGAAAAGCCATTAGCGTAGACCCATTCGAAAAAAAAAAAAGAGTTTGGACTTGACGATTTAGGAATACGGTTGTAGTGTGTGATCACCTCCCTATATATTGTAATGTAAGTGTATTAAATGACGGTGTTTTACCTGTAAATAAAACACATATTAAATACTTACCTTAAGCTTACTGATAGGAGATGGCGCTAGCGTGCTCGACCTCGTCTTGTCTCTTTCCTTCTCGTACCCCCTCGCTCGCACAGCTACCTTGAGAATCCCACCATGGCGACGCCTCAAGCAGTGGCCTAATTTAATTTTAAATCATTGATTCGAATATCACCAGGCAGTATTAAAAATGTAAGCTTCAAGTAAGGTAAGTATTTAATATGTGTTTTATTTACAGGTAAAACACCGTCATTAAATACTGTACGCATACTTGAAGCTTACTGATATGAGACCTGTTTGTTATCGCCTGGTGGGAAAAAGACGCCAATGTGAAGGCATGTTATACATTAGAAGAGCTTAGAAAATAGGAATGTAAAAAATACCTTACTAAGTTCAATAGATTTATTGGTTTGTACTAATTAATAAAGTATAAATTAATTACATAATAAAGTATAAGTAAATATAAACTCAGTTTGTAGGGCTAAATAATTGAGCCAAACTTGTTGATTTACCTGTGCGAGACGACTTTACTTCTCTGCGATAAAAACGCGAGAAAGTATTACTTGATCGCCAATTTCCTTTGGCCAATATTTGATCAAGAGGTAAATTATCAACCCAGTTTTTAGACGCTACGGCAGAGCGAATACTTCCTGGAGGGGCAGTAATACCTGCTTCACGAAATACAGTTTTTACCCAACCAGCAATAACCGTTCTGGAGGCCGGCTTAGGGTTTCTTCTTAGATTAATGAAAAGATTATGTAAATTACATTCTTTCCGTTTTTCTTTTAATAAACCAATGGTCCGCTTAACCCAAAAAACAAGATCTAAATTTCTGGAACTATTGTTTGAAAATATCTTCCATCCCGACTGTAGTTCGTTCGTTCTGTAGTTCGCACTTATCAGTTTTAGATCCGTAAAGAGGCCAAAAACAAATCGAGTCTTCATTTACAGTGAAGTGTTTTGAATCAACCGCTAATAATGTCAAGTCATGGACTCTTCGGCCTGAGCATAAAAGGAGCAAGGTGGCTGTATGTCGACAAGTTTGGAAAACATTGTTTTTATCGATAATTTGCTTTTCCATATGCTTCAATAAATCGTCTATATCCCATACACTTGTTTTTCTAGAGACTGGTTTATTTACAGCGATCAACTTAAGCATATGATTTACCAGAACATGTGGAAATAATTTGCCCGCATCTTCAACACTGAACAATGTCGACACGACCGACTTGTGTACTAATATAGTATTGTAAGCTAGACCATCAATAAGATGAAGATCAGCTAAATATTTTTCCAGAACAGATCCCGACGGATGAGTGGCATTTTCTTTATTAGTGCGGCACCATCCGAGCCAGCGGTTCCACGCCACTTTGTAAGTTTTTAGTGTCGATGGACGCCAAAAGTTTTTTTAGGAGATTAAGGTGGTTTATATTCCAGTCCTTTAGCCTCTGTCAGTCCTCTGTCCACCCCCACATTTCCACACCTGCAATTCCATGTCTTGGGTTCCTGTGGGGGGATGACCTGTCGCAATGTCTATTAGTCCATGAGCACCTTGGGAACTAGATAAGGTGGCGGGAACACCCAAGCGAGGGGATAATTCCAGGTTCGGGAGAACGCATCGTGATATATCGCCTCCTGATCCGTTTGATCCAGACTCACATATTTGGAAACTACTTTCGACGTTTCGTTTGCAAAGAGATCAATCATCGGTGTTCCGAATTTCTTGAACAGGTTCTCTGTGCAATGAGGCAGTAAATGCCATTCCGAAAGACTCAGATGTCGTGATAAATGATCTGCATGACTGTTGTACCTTCCCGGTAAGTGGTGTACCTGTAGTTATATGTGGTGTAAGTCTAAAAGGTGAAATATTTCTTTTGTCAACTGGAGCAACGGTAATGACTGGTCCCCCCTCGTTTTTTAAATAAGACACAACAGTCTTGTCGCACTGTAGGAGGACTGTGGATTTCTTTGTCTTGTGACATAGACTTTGGAGTGCCTTTAACACCGCTAACATTTCTTTTTGATTGCTGTGCAAATTTTGTTCTGGACCTGTCCACATTCCACTCAAAGATATTTTCTCCAATTGGGCTCCCCAGGCTACGTCCGAGGCGTCCGTAGTTAAGAATTTTGTTGGAGATGGAAAATGAATTTGTGACGACAGGTCGCACTTGGCCATCCACCACTGCAGTTCCATTTCTACTGTGTTTGGCAAATCACGGCAGTAAGCGGGCTCTTCATGGCAACGTTTAAGAACATGAGAGTGTCTCAAAAGTGTAGTCGTCCCCTCGAAATCACAAACCGAGCAAAATTGGGGAGTCCGATAACACTTTGCAACTCTTTTAGGTGTATTTTTTGAGTTTGAAGGATTACGGAAATCTTTCTTTTTAGGTTTATCACCTTCTCTAACGGAAGAGATTTTACATTGCTCCATGGGTCCCATTGAAAACCCAGAAAGGTCAGACATTTGGACGGAGTCAGCGTTGACGTTTCGAAATTGATTTGAAGGCCCAGATATTGAAGTATTTCCACTACAATTTGGATATGTGATTTTAGTATATGGTAATTTTGATTGACCACCAAGAAATCGTCTAGGTATACTATGACGCGTATACCCTGTTCTCTTAGAATTTGAGCAATCCAGTTGCTTAAACAGGCCAAGACCCTTGGGGCCGTGCTGAGGCCAAAGGGAAGACACGTCATTTGAAGAATTTCCTTGTCGTAAATCAGGCGTAGAAATCGTCTGTGAGAACGAGAGATTGGTAGATTGAAGTAGGCCTGGGACAAATCCACTTTGCACAACCAATCGTTCGGTTGTAGGAAGTCTGGGACCCTGTTTGCATTTATTAACCTGAATGGTTCGGTTAGTACATATTCGTTCAACTTGCTCAAGTTGAACACTAGACGGTGCGAGCCGTCTTGTTTCGGAACGAGAAACATGCTCGAAATGAAGCTGGGGGAAAATCGAACTACTTCGAGAACTTCCTCTTTCTTCGACTTCGAAGTCCTTCATCTTTTGAATTGCCTTTGACATTGCTTCGCACTTTCTTGTCATTAGGCAGGTGCGTGTCATGTCGGGGAGGCGAAGAGGAAGTTTCTTGTAAAAGGGTATGCGATAACCTATTATTATTTTTAAAAGAAAACGTGGTGCCTTCAACGCCCTCCAATGACTGTGATACGCACAAAGTCGGCCCGCTTTGAATCTCGAGTCAGAATCTTCTTCTCTTACCTGAGTTGGATTCTCTATTAATAGGCCGTTTACTATTGTCCTTCGCAAGCTCAAGCCGTACCGCTGGCTGCTGGTCGACTCGTTGTCGTTGTCGAAATAGCTTTATTGTTACGCCATGCGTTAGAGTTTTCGTGAGAACCCTGCGAGGGATAACTTGTGTACCTTCCCTGCGAGGGTTGGTAATTCTGTAACGGTCGTGTGTGTTGAGAGCCTCACACCTCAGCCCTGTGACCACAAACGAGCTGTAAGAGGTCGGCAGAAACAGACGCATAATCGCCGCTTTTAAATAATTCCTTAACCTTCGTATGCAAAGAGTCGACATTTAGGTTTACCTCATCTTTAGCCCAATAATCGCAATATATGAAGCACTGTCATATGTAAATTCTCTAGACGTTAATTACATAGTTATATTGTCCGACTCGAAAAGTGCGCTTCAATATATAGCACGTTGTACCTCGACTTTTCGAGGAACACCGATTGCTTATCAAATTATACAGTTGATGTTGGATCTGTATAGAGCAGAAAAGCGTGTTGTATTGCAGTGGATCCCTGCCCATATTGGTCTCGATGGTAACGAGCAAGTCGATCTTTTGGCTAAACAGGCTATTCACGATGGAATCTCCTTAGATTGTTTATAATAGTATAAACATAATGAGTTTATGCATGTAGTCAGGTCAATGTGTAATGATCTATGGAGTGAATATTTTGATGAAAGGTCTCGAACCAAGGGAATTTGGTACAGGACTATCCAGCATACGTTGTGCAGATCTCCTTGGTTCGAGGACATAAAATTAAGTCGAGATGAGGTCAATATTGCCTTTAGGTTAAGATCTGGACACATTCCATTGAACGCTTTCGGTTTCCTTATGGACAAGACGCCCAGTCCTAACTGTGTGGCGTGTGACGTGGTGGAGGACGTGTATCACGTGTTGATGGTGTGTGTTCGGGCCGAGGCTGAGAGACAGGAGTTATTTTATCTGTTAAATTTTAATAGTGAGGTTGGTTTTTGTAACTCGATTTTATCGTGCCCCTATTCTACAGCTGCTAAAGCTCTTTGTAAAGTATTTAAGTGTTGTGTTGGTCGACGTTAGATCATTGATAGTTTATGTTTTTGATAAATTATGTTATGTTCTGTGTGTTGTCTGTCTGATTGTACCATGGGGGTGATATTTTCCATTTGGAAAAAACTCCCACTAAAAATAAAAAAAAATAAAAAAAATCTTTAGCCCAAGATAAAAGTAAGTTTATTGTCTGTTGCAGAGCATCGCGCTGTTTTAGCAAACAAAAGGTAATACCGGCGTAAGCTTTATCTGCGTAAGCTAAATGACGTAGACTATCATAAGCTTTAATCTCATCGTTAGCTTCTAAATCAATAAAACCTGGCGTATGATTAAATACCGCTTTTGCACTTCTGCATAGTGAACTTCGCTCCATTCATCTTTATCAAAATGTTGAATTTGTTGCAGCAAATTAAGCAACTTTTCATGTGCCTTTGGTACCGAAGGCTCCTTTAATTTAGCTTCAATATCAAAATTAAAATCTAACTTGGCATTTCTATGCTAAAAACGAAACCTAATATTAGGATTCCATGCAAAAATCTTGAAAATGTAAGATATGAACGACAAACAAAAGTATTCCTTGACGGTAGTTAAAAATATTTGAAAACCATAGAAAGATTTGTGTTTTACTAAAAATACGTACTTAAAGCTAAAAAGCACGAACGTAAAAAGCATTACCACTATGCATTATATTATAAATAGTTCTAATTATAAAGAAATCTAAAAAATAAGTACAAAAAAGTCTATCTGAAGGTAGATAAAAATTTCTAGAAAAGTGGTAAAATTTTCTAAATTTTCTTATAAAATTACTGAATTCCTTTAGAGGGTAGCGTATATAACTTAATTATTATAGATTCTATAAAAATAATGATCTATTTATAGAAATATTTTCAATACGAACGGTAAAAACCGTTAGTTGTATTCACTTTGTAAGGAAAATAAAAATGAGCACTTACATGAATAGCTGCTATATCAGGCTCACATTTATAAAATAGAATAAAAACTTAAGCACTTATCACAAAATGAACTGTTAGTAAGTGCAGACGGGTCGAAAATTCAGACGCCAATGATTTGAAATTAAATTAGGTTATTTACAGGTAAAACACCGTCATTATTTTTGAATTTAACCATAATCGAACTATTTTACAAATTTAAAATGAACCTATGTACTAATAATCAGCAATGGTTATTATTTAAAAAAAAAATTAATGTGCTTCAACATATTAAAAAATGGATGTTTTAATTTATAATAAAATGTAGTAATATGGAATAGTAGTACCTACAAAGGTTTCAAAATTATTAAAAGTAGTAAAAGGAAAAGTTTTTTAATGAATTATTGGGAATATACAAAATTTTAATTGTAATAAATAATATGTACCTACATAAATGACGGTAATATTTTGAATTTGAATAAATTTATAATTTTAATGGAGAGATATTAAATTTAGGTGTCAGATTGGTTTGTAATGGAAGTATAGTTAAAATAAAATCTCAAAGCATATTGTGCAAGAAGGTACCTAATATTCACGTTTATTTAATTATATGTGCCTTAAAAGTTATTGGAACCAAGTATTCTGATAAATATAATTTTTTTAGTAAATTTTTAGATCTATCTAAAATTTATTGATTTGCGTTTTGTAATTTCATTAGTTTCATGTAACTTTTAAAACTTCAACTTAAGCCGACCCTCGTAGGTATATTTGGTACCTAGTAGACGTTCCAGTATTTGAAAAGGAATTTTCAGCTGAAGTCAAGATTATTATAATATTTTAAGGATGTAACCATAATATGAAAGTAAACTTTGTAATAAAATTAATATATGGGTGTTGACGGTGCATAAAGGTATATTTAATGCAAATAAAAATAGTAATATTAGATGTGTGAGAAAGATTTTTTAATTTTTTTTAAATTAAAAAAAATTAAGATTGAAATTATCTTTAAAGAAAATATGAGTTCAAATAATAATTTGCTTCAGTTATAGATAACATTTATAGTATCTACCTATATTATAAATAATATTAATATTAGATACACACACCGGCATATTTAGCGGAACATAAAATAAAGGTTTGATATCAGTATCATATTAGGTTACTGGCTAGTTTATACGTCATTTAATTTAAAAAGAAATATTTTCAAATTAAGAAAACAACTGAACATCACATTTTATGCAATTTTTTTAATTTTATTCAAATACACCTTATCTGGAGCGAACTTCGAGTATTTCTTCCTTCTGAGTTTGATTTAAAATTTCATTGAAATACTGTTTTTTGTTAGTTTTTTTTAATCGCGTATCTTTTTGGAGTTGAGGACTGAATTGTGCCTGACTTAGCCCCAACGGAGATTGCCAGGGCACTCGAAATGCGAAGAAATGGTCAAACCTACAGAGTGATATCCAGAGATCTTCGTCGACCAGTTTCAACGATCCATCGCAGTATCCAACGGTTCAGGGAGACCGGTACTTATGTGAGAAGAGCAAGACAAGGCAGAATAAAACGCACTTCGAGTAGGGATGATCGTTTCATTCGGCTTCGTGTACGTAGGAACCCCCGTTTGACGGCCGTCCAAGCCCGACATGAGTTAGAAGCAGTGCGGGGTGTAACCGTATGTGAGCGTACGGTACGAAGAAGGTTCGACGAAGCTGGTTTGAGTTCATTTGTGCCCGCCAAGGCTCCAAGGTTCGAGGTAAATCATCGTAAAAACAGGTTAACTTTTGCTCAGGAACATCGACTTTGGAACGCGGACCAATGGAGTAAGGTATTGTTTAGTGATAAGTGCAGAATTCTCTTAAATCAAATTGACGGCAGGCAAAGAATATACCGACGCAAAGGAGAACGATACATTCAGACAAATTTTGAAACTACAGTTGCATAAGGTGGTGGATCAATAATGGTTTGGGCGGGCATTTGTTTGGGAGCTTGCACAGACTTGGTAGTGATTGACAGAGGGAGTCTGACTGCAGACCGCTATATCAGAGAAGTTTTAGAAGAAAATGTCGTACTGTTTGCCCCATATATCGGTGACGATTTTGTTTTTATGCAGGATAATGCTCGGCCGTATACCGCTCGGGTGACTCAGCTTATCTTAATAATATGAATATCACTGTTATGGAGTGGCCGCCGAGATCACCGGATATGAACCCAATAGAGCACGTTTGGGACTTGCTGAAAAGAAAAGTTAAGTCCAGAATTCCAGCTCCTGCCAACTGGGTGAACTGCGAATCGCCGTAGTTTAGGAAGGTTAGGAGACACTCCCAGGAGACCATCGATAACATCATTCTCAGTTGCCTAGACGGGTTGAAACTTTAATAAGAGCACGTGGAGGAAATACGCAATATTAACCACCATTTTTCTAATTTTATTAATTGTTATTTTAATATTAATTTTCACTTTTCCCGGTTACATGAAAAGTTCAAAAATGTACCATTTTTCACAAATATCCTTAACTCGCAAAATCTGTTCTTAATGTGATCTCATTTTAAGTAAAATATTCAAATTTCTTCAAATGAAACTTTAAATAACAAAAGAAGTGTAGTAAGTAGATTTTAAAATAAAACCATATTTTTTTTGTGTGTTCCGCTAAATATGCCGGTGTGTTTAGTTGGAAAAGGGAATTCATAGTACTACATTACAACGAAATGTTTTACGCAGTTGGTTAATGCAGGTAGGTAAGTCGCCTTTGCTGGAAAAGCGTCAAATATCCGCGGTGCCAGCACAGCATTCGCGCAACGAAATGTAAGTAATCTTAGTCTAAGTCTAAGTCTAAGTCTAAGTGTCTGTTAATCAAGGCTAGGGTTGTACAAAAAGTAATTTTTGAAAGATTAATTTGAATCGGTAATATCAATTACTATTAACAAGTCGTATAAATTATGTGAATTTATTGGCAATATTAATTATAAAAAATGTATATCAGAGAAAATGTTTCATGGTATTATGTTTTCAATTCATTCTACTAAATTATTTTTAATTGGAATAAGACCGGTAACAAATAGCGTGTTTTAAAATGTTTGGTATGTTACGTATAGGTAATATATTTTTCGACATTTAGATAAAATAGAAGTTCAGAATATTTCAGTTATTAAATTTTAGGTAAATGTTAATACCGTTGTGGGAATATGGTAGCAAGCCCCAAAGGGAGATATCTCGACCGAGCGAGGTGGTATGCTCGGTCAAGCCGAAGCCCACCTGTATGAATTTCAGATGTCGTATATATATAGTGCCGATCATAGAAAACTTCGATAGCACGATTCAGGATTGTGGCGCTAATTGTTCCGCCACATCACTCCCCCCCGGAGACCTGAGGTCGAATCTTGGGTCGTCTTGCTTGAGTCACCAGTGCCAGAGAGTCCCAGTGAGTCGGAACTATGCTGCTGCTGCACGGGCTCCAGTGAGTCGGAGTGCTGCCGTGCGGGCCGATAGCCCTACGTGCTGACCAGGAGAGATGTGCTCTGCTAGCTGACCGGTGGTCGTTGTAGTGAGTGTTCGATGAAGCCGGTGAGGGTTCGACCAGGCCGCGGTGCGTTGAAACTGGTGGTCGAGGTACCCGATGAGGCTGAAGCTGGCTGGCGTGGTGCGGAGGGGGGGGGGGGGGGGGGGGGAGTGATGAAGATGATGTCCAGAAGGAGACGTGTTCTGTCGAGGGTCACCAATGTGGGAATGTGGTGACAAGCCCCAAAGGGAGATCTCCGACCGAGCGAGGTGGTATGCTCGGCCAAGCCGAAGCCCACCTGTATGAATTTCAGATGTCGTATATATATAGTGCCGATCATAGAAAACTTAGATAGCGCGATTCAGGATTGTGGCGCTAATTGTTCCGCCACACCGTGATACTAATTACATATAGACTACTTATCGGGAAAATTTAAAGCATTTTTAGTAACACAATTGAATTAAATATTAATAGTAGTTATATGGGTGGTCCATGTTATGAGATTATCAATAATTGGTGTCGTATAACAGATCATCTCAACTTTGCATGCATCATTTTTTGCTATGGCACAAAGTAAAACATTACAAATGCGATGCATGAGTATAAGAAATATGCAACCACAATAATCAAGTAAGCATGCCATATTTAGGTTGGAAAGATTCCATGAATTTACATGTGTAAAAAAGATGTTATGTTGCTATGTATTCCAATCCAATACAATTAGGGTTAGAACATAAAAATTAATACTTAAATAAAATTAAATTAAAAAATAAGAAAGTTTTTATTTCATGGTTACTTTTAAAGTTGTAAATGTAATACAATTTTATTAGAAAAAGTAAAATAGGTAAAAAAAGATTAGGTAAGTAAAAATCTCAAAACGAGACAATTATTTCTTAGAAATGTATTAAAATATTCTATTTAACTACTTTGTAAGTTGATTAGCTACATTTTCCGAGAATTTATACTGGATATGACTTACATGGATTTACTCAAAAAAATATTTACGTTTATACGAGATATGACGTAATATTATTGTGAAGAGGTAGAATGTGATATTTAGTTTGTAACATAGCTACATTAAGCTTTATGTAGGGATGCAAAGAAAATGTTATTTTGAAGTAAGAATGTGGGTTTTAGTTTCATAAGAAGGTATTCGATTGAAATAGGACTGTTATTAGGTAGACAGGGATGCGTCAATGTTTAGAATTTCTAATAACTGTTGGACTGATCACCCAAGGGTTGATGGATATTTTAAATATTGAATGTATCAAAATTAAGGAATGTATTATTTTGTTAGGAATTTGGATAGGTTAAGGTGAAAAATACCACAGTGCATTAATTAAACACTAGCTAAAATGCTATGTATGCGTAATAAATAAAATTTTAAAAGCATGAATAATAAAATACGCAAGGGGATCCTTCATTCGATCGTGGTGTAAACGAGATTACTCTGTGAGAAAAGTTGGAGGTCAAGAAGCCTTAAAACAAATCCTTGGTATTAAAATATGGTACAACTATAGTACAAAAAATAAAATAAATGGTACTTAGAGCATGCTCGGCGGGAACAATCCTCCACTTAATAAAAATGGTTGGAGACATAATATTATGTGTTGGTTAGTCTTAAAATAGGTCCCGTTATATGTTGTATAAATAAAGTATTGTACCAAATAAAGTGCGCACTTGAAGTATAAAAGTAAATAAAGTATCATAATAATAAATAATTTAAATAGTCGGCTATAAATAAAATTATAAAATGATGTATGAGTAAATATTAAACATGAATAATAAAGATTCATTGAACCATGATTATGAAAAAGCATGCATAATATGAAAATATTTAAAAAGAAAAGATAAATGATAATAAGGTACCTGATGATTTAAAATGTAAGTGACTGGCCAGTCCACTAATCAAGTAACTATATTAGTAAAATAAATGTAATAATATAAGTGATATGAAATAATTAAGAAAATGAATATGAAAATGGATTGACTATATAGTAAAATAGGGATGGGGTATTTTTTTTTAATGAGAGAATACAATAAATTAAATAATAATATTGAGGAGGTAAGGATTTTTTTTTTGTTTGGAAATATTTAAATTAAATATATAATAATACAAATTAAATTATTAAAAACAATTAGGTATTACCATGTAAAATAAAATAATATAATATAAAATAAATCTTATGAGTCATATCGTCAACATCCCATGACCCATCACGAATAAAATAAAAAACAAATAAAATAAAAATAGCAAGGATTTGTAGTTATTATTACTTAGTATTAAGTAGTACTTAGAATAAGATGTTATTAGTAAGAATAAAAATAAAAAAAGTAATTAAGGATGTTTTAATATTAAGTTTATTTATTATTATATTAAGAAAAAAAATATATGTATATCAATTTTTTTTCTTCAAAAATACGGGGGAGGTGTAGTGTGTGTATCACCTCCCTATATATTGTAATGTAAGTGTATTAAATAAGCAGTTAAATAATAAACGTTATTCGCGGGCACAACATCTTTGATTGGACTCCCCAAGCCTGCACATTGCACGGCGTTGAAAATTGAAACGAAAATTCTATTTCCCGCCTTTTTAACTTGGCACTGGCAAATGGTTGTAAGCCAACGCCATATATTAAAAAAAAGTATCGAATTGTCATATTATATGATATTTGTCTCGACACCTGTGTGTTTGTTTTTAGCTCTATTGTATTAGAGCAGAGTTCTATTTTAAGTGCTCTGAATTTTCACCGGCGCATATAGTCCTAGCCTTATGAGTGCAATATATTCGACGCTCGAGTCTCCCAAAAAAATCAATTTTAAAATTAACTTTCGTTAAAATTACCAAAAATTACATATTAAATCTTATCTAGTCGACTTGCTCGAGGCTGGAGGCTAAGTGAGGTGGATTCTTCCATAGCGATCCAGTTACACATGCGCAGAGTCTACATTTAGTTTTCCTGAATTCCGCTTCTATTTTTACCAACGATTATGTATGTTGCAGCGGCGACAATAAAAATCCATCAAAGATTATCTAGCGATGTAGAGGCGATATTAATTTGGGATGTGGTTGTATATATCAAGTGGTACCTATAGTATATTTAACAGTAGACAAAATAAACAAACAAAATATAAAAATAACTGAAAGGCTCTGTATTTAGACAAAATATTAAATTAATGGGATTGAGACATATTTGTTATGTTGAGTTTAAAACATACTTAATATGTTTAAAGAAGTATTTAATTTTTGTTACTTTTTTAAGTTTTCTAAGTTTAAATAATTAAGCTTAAGTGGCTTATGGAGCTTACAACTATCAACAATGTATGTTTTATGTTGATAATAAATAAAAAACAGACTGTCATTATTTAAAAAAAAAACTATGCGTCAATGTCAAATTAGATTCAAAACATGAGCAACTGAGGTATGATGGACCGAAAATCTTTATTTAGTAATTATCACACAGTCGGACATTTATTATCCTGTTCTATTGTACTGCCGGTCATTTAAAAGTAATAAGTATTTTAATCCTAAGATCCCTTTAATTTTTTTATTTATGATATTATTGTAATTAAAATTGTAGTGGGACACATGGGGTGTATGCTTTCTGTACGTTAAAATTATTATAATAATTTATGTTACATGTTTAAAAATATACCTACTAGAACATGAGATTATTATATGGACAAAACGATGAAACGGTATGTATTTGATTTGTAACTTACATAACATGCACCACACATTTACCTATAGACTAGATCTTGCTTCCTAAACCTTAAAATCGATTTTTAAAAGTTTAGTGCGGCACCGCACTCCTGCACCGATGCTGTGACCAAAAAAAATGGAATCAAGTCTGGATTATCAAATATATATTTTAAAACAATGTACCTGACTTGTCTTTAAAAAGCTTTTCTTAGTCAATGTTAAAATGCTCTTTTACTCATATTTTAAGAGTTACTAACATCATTCGTATTTTTAATCTCCATAGTATCATTTCTCTAATCATAATAATATTTTTGAAGAAAGATCATCTCAAATAGCATAATGTTAATAATAAAAAAAAATCTTAACATTAAAAACTTACCCTCATAGCTCATAAGTTTTGTTACTGGAGCTGGTAGCAATTATTGTTTGAATAGCCCAACATAACCAATATTAATTTTAATTTGTAATTGTTGAAACAATTACCATTTGGTTTCAGTGTGATCGAGTGGTGAAGGAGAACATAGTCCAGGAGGGTGTGGTGCAGTTGCGATGGCTTGTCCTGGCGCTGGCGATGACGGTGCTGTTGCTGGGGGTGGCACAGTATGCAGACACCTACCTACCTGAGCCTTTGGACCGCTCCGCCCCGCCGGACAAGTTCATTGCTGAGATAGCCCATGAGCACCTCGTCAATCTCACCTCTATGGGGCCGAGGGTAATCATCTTACTACTTATTTTTATGAAACTTGCGTATATTCTTCTTTGACAATCCATAGGTTGTACAATGAAGTCAATTGTATCAAACATTATATGTAATCAATGCTTCTGATAACAATCAATTCTCATCCTTGTTATTTATGATAATTTACTCTTCAATAGTGTGCTGTGTAGTTTGCTATTGTGGTATATTATGAGGCTCTCTTTGTGTTTATGATCAAATTAATCTCCTTTTTGCCAACCTGATGGAAAACGATTGCAGGAGTTAACAGTGTGTTGCCTACAAATACATGTGTACAGGTGGCAGGCAGCTATGAGAACGAGGTAGCAGCAGTGCAGGTGATTGTGGAGGCTCTGCACGGGGTGGCTGCCGCTGCCTCTCCGCACAATCGCCTTGATATTGACGTTATGCGTGCTGACGGGGCCTTCTCCCTTACCTTCATTGATGGTAATATTTACTTATCTGCATTGTTAAAGATAAAGATAGCCTTTATTACAAGATAATGACAAAGTACATATGTATAAGTTTGTTCAATTTTTTTCTATTTATTCACTCCCCAGGTTGTCCTTGACGCAGGCCTCTTCTGAGTTTTTCTATTCCTTTTGTTTACCCGCCTTCCTTGTCCATCTAAACTAGCTAGATAACAGACAATTAGGTAAAAATGTACACATAGCCTAGGAATACATTACATAGTACACTACTGCTAGACTAAACATAGTTTTTTACCAATTGCATTTACCTTGCAAAACATATTATATATTAGGTCCTTACCTATATATTGACGACCTCTGGTGGCTCAGTGGTTCAGCGCGTTGATATATAAAAGTATTAAATATACTGTACCTGTAAGGTACCTGTAACACAAGTTCTTCGGATATTTAGCACGGGGCCAGATTGACGTGGTGTGAAGCGTCCATAGATATTTATTTATTTATTTACATATGAAATTGGCGTTTTGTCGTACTGGCCACTTTGATCTCAAATATATCTTCTTTGGTTAGGAATTCCAATTTCGAATTTTTACCGCTATTTACTCATTTACGCATTTGTGTTTCGAAAACCGTAACCGTACATTTGTTTTTTCCTCTTTTGGTTTTTTCTTTGCATCACTCTGTTTACAAAATGGAAAACTTGAAATATCGTATTATTTTCGAGTACGAGTTCCACCGTGGCCCCAGTGCTGCAGAAACGGCTCGAAGGATTAATGATGTATACACCATACGGTGGCGGTGTCGCAAAAGAAAACACAGTGCGTTTTTGATTCCAACGTTTTCGTTCTGGAAATTTCGACCTGCAAAACAAGCCCCGTGGACGACCGGAGACCAAAGTTGATAATGAAGAATTGAAGGCTATTATGGAAGCGGATCCATCGCGAACCACGTCCGAGTTAGCTGCAGGCTGCGATGTTAGTGATAAAACTGTTTTAATCCACTTGAAGCAAATTGGAAAGGTGAAAAAGCTTGAAAGGTGGGTACCTCATGAATTGAGTGCAGCAAACCGACAAACGCGTGTCGACTGCTGCGTTACATTACTCAACCGGCACAATAATGAAGGGATTTAAAATCGAATCATTACCTGTGATGAAAAGTGGATCCTGTACGATAATCGGAAACACTTATCGCAATGGATGAACCCTGCCGAACCAGCCAAAGCCCCAAGCGAAAATTTACTCAAATAGTTTTTTTAGTAAAGGAATCAATGAACTACCGATGAGATGGCAAAAGTGCATAGATAGCAATGGTATATACTTTGATTATATAAATATATTAAAAAAAGCTTAGGCCTTTTTCTTCCGTTATTGGATGATTTATACAGTATTCTCCGAGCGAAGTAACCACTCTTGAAATACTGTAGTGCCTGGGACAGTTGGTTTTTAAATGTCGTATGGTTGCCCAAGCACATACGGCATTCTCACAATATAGTCAGCCTAGTCCAGAGGAACGACTGGTCAATACGTCTGGGGCCAACCATGTGCGGGTTTCCTCACGATGTTTTCCTTCACCGTTGGAGCGTCCGTATAATGTACTTGAGATCTGAAAAAGTCTCATTGGTACACGCCTCAACCTGGGAATCGAACCTGCACTCTCTCGAGTCCGAATCAAACGGTCTGCCCACTAGGCCACGGAGCTAGCATAGCATAGCAATATATTATGTTTTAAAAATCGACTTTATGTTCCTCCTTTACAAAATGTTAATTTCATATGTAATGACCTAATACAATGTTAGGTTACAAATAAATAGGAAATGCAGTTAAAATCTAAAAAGCCTAATTTATGTAGAATGTAGATTGTGTAGAAATTGTTACCTACATGTAGAATGTAGATCGAGTAGAAATTCTTACCTACTTTATGTAGAATGTAGATTGAGTAGAAATTGTTACCTACATGTAGAATGTAGATCGAGTAGAAATTCTTACCTACTTTATGTAGAATGTAGATTGAGTAGAAATTGTTACCTACATGTAGAATGTAGATCGAGTAGAAATTCTTACCTACTTTATGTAGAATGTAGATTGAGTAGAAATTGTTACCTACATGTAGAATGTAGATCGAGTAGAAATTCTTACCTACTTTATGTAGAATGTAGATTGAGTAGAAATTGTTACCTACATGTAGAATGTAGATCGAGTAGAAATTCTTACCTACTTTATGTAGAATGTAGATTGAGTAGAAATTGTTATCTTATTCATGTAAAATGTAGATTGAGTAGCAATTGTTACAAAATTTATGTAGAATGTAAGTTGAGTAGAAATTGTTACCTCATTTATGTAGATTGAGAAAGGAATTGTTACCTAATTTTATCTACACGTTATTTTATTAAATAATTTGATGTTGTTCAACCGGCTTATCTGCAGGTATGACGAACATGTACCGCGGCGTGCAGGCGGTGGTGGCGCGCGCGCGCGGCGCGGGAGGGCCTGCGGGCGCGCGCCCCGCGCTGCTACTCAACTGCCACTACGACACCGTACCCGACAGCCCAGGTGTGTGATGATAATTCTTTATTTCCGCACATAATAAAACAAAAACACAATGAGGAAACTTAAAATATAGTCTTACTGCTTTCAGCGGTTTCTTTCAATAACTTCCTAGCCGTCCTAAGCGTCCTAGTCCGGTACGAGCAGTAGAAACCTAGCTGTACCGCCATGAGCGTCTATGTAAAAGTCCAGCTAAAGAAATGTAACTTTGTAAGTACAAATAACAAGTCATTGCATGTCTGTACCGTATATGTACCGTATCTGTACAACAAGCGCTCACAATGCTCTTCCCGCTCGCAAGGTGGTGTCCGCCGGCGTCATATCAAAGATTCTAAACCTTATCGACATCGTTAAACGTGGACTTCGCTTCTCCACTTCTTGTGGCCTTCGTTTCCTATTTATTTCCGATCGTCTGTGCTTATCAAGTTTAAAAATTTGGAACGATATTAGGAATTAATTGTTAGTCGCCTTTAGTCGCTGATATTTGAGTTATAATATGAGATGACGCACATAACACGTGTATGTTACTGTGGTCGTCGGAAGTACAGTCACCGGTGGGTCTATTAAACTAAATCATAGATATTGATGTTTTGTCGTTTACGTCACTACTCCTTGTACGGCGTTGCCATGAAATAATTATCCCAAAAACATGGTTGCTTATCTTTGTAATAATTGGCTTATTGACGTCGTTCTTATAGACGTGGTAAATGCTTAACTGAAAATAATTATTCTTAGGGCTTGTTTTACAATTTAGGGCATGTTTTGTCTCTGTCGCACAGTATCAAGTACCTAGTTATTCCACACTTATTAGGCGATTGTGAAACAGGCCCTTATTAATATTTTATAATACATATTCTTAAACAATATATTATATATCTGTTTTTACACGTTATATTGTGTTATTGTCCACTACTCCACTACTCCACTACTCCACTACTCCACTACAATAACCACTTGTCCACTACTCCAATCAACTTAATCGAAAAATAAATACATAAATAATGTCTTGTCCTATAGTAACTATTTCGTTTTATATATTTTCGTTTTATAGCAGAGGATTCAATGAGACTGGTGCTAATAAACGTTGCCTAAAATGGCTGTCATTCTTTTGGTCCGTCGAGTTTTCTCTATAAGTAATAATATGCCTATCACAAACGTTTGTTTACCAACACACGGAATAACACGGAACAGACCATATTACAGATGTGTGTTTTTATACACTGGGTAGTTTATATACCTGGGTACATAATCATTTGCACCTAGTATACTATATTATAACTCAGTTTGGATGCCATCACGTCGTTTCGAACTTTGGTGATGATAATTACCTGTGAGACTATGACACGGTTGTGATGGTAGCAACATTGTTAGTTTACAAATGGAAAATGAATAAAGATTACACATTCTAAATACTACATTTGTTACTTTACAACATCTGGCGACGAGGATGACTACAGATCTACAGAAATGGAAGAGGATTCGCTCCTCTCTACGCGCTCAACTTACGAGGTTAGAAAATTACTTGAATACGAACAAAATTCCATCACATTATGCAGAAACCCAGACAAGACTACAATGCTTACGTGAAAACTTACAAACATTTCGAGAGTTACAACAAAACATAGAATTCGAAATACCAGACGAAGAATTAGAGAACGAAATAGATACAAGATACAATATAGAAGAATAATTTACATTAATCAAAATTAAACTCTTAAATATGCAAGACCAAACCGAACGTAATTTTACATCAGCACAAATTTTAAAATCCCATCTACATACAGTTGATAATGTTAATTATACACACAGAGAGAGGACAGAAGTACATACTGCGATACGAGCGAGCAATACATACATACACTTCACAGAAAAGATGACAACAGAAAAACAGATTCAACGTACAGAACGGAGGAAACATCCAAAAATGAACGGAATATACAGTTAACAAAAAATATTAAAGAAGCACTTACACATTTCACTGGTTTCTGCAGCATTAAATTACTAAATTAAAACTAAATTAAACTAACTAATTCAATTACATTCTAAAATACTGAATAATGAAAAATATTTATTTATTTTTAAAATTTCAATCTGAATGTTTAAATTTTGTCTGAATGTTAATTTTTAATAATGATCTTTTGTTGTTTTTATTACTTTATTTTTTATTACTTATACAATATGTAGTTTTATGGGTCTTTTGCCTGAAATAAATATGATTTGATTTGATTGGTGCCACGGAACTCGTACTCGAAAATAATACGATATTTCAAGTTTTCCATTTTGTAAACAGAGTGACGCAAAGAAAAAACCAAAAGAGGAAAAAACAAATGAAGTACGGTTTTCGAAACACAAATGCATGAGTAAATAGCGGTATAAATTTGCAATTTGGTATTCCTAACCAAAGAAGATATATTTGAGATCAAAGTGGCCAGTACGACAAAACGTCAATTTCATATGTAAGGACCTAATATAAACACAAGTGGAAAGAAAAAAAAGAAGCTAATAGAAACACGAGTCGTAGAATTTATTTACCATATCGCATATTTTGGAAGGTTAGGAGAGATTGTTACATCATACATGTAGTAAAAGGAGAGTTGTTGCAACATGTATATAGAGAAAAGGGGGAATAAGGCGGCCTCATGAACTAGGACTATTGCACGTCGTCTGTTACATTAGGTACGAAGTGCAAAGAGATGCTGGTGCAGTCTACCGTCGGCACTTGGAGCAGCTCCTACCTGCTCCAGACGAATAGCGCCGGAGGACTGATATATATTATCTGTGAGACTATGACACGGTTGTCATTGTTAGTTTACAAATGGAAAATGAATAAAGATTACACATTCTAAATACTACATTTGTTACTTTACAATAGCTTTTAATAGGTAGTAGACTTAGTAGCTGCAGTGGCATTAATACTGTATTTTAATTAATACTCCAAGGTCGACACCCAAATTGGGCTGGGGTTATCAGCCTTTAATAAATGTCACCTCTGTTGTGAATTATTGTGAGTTGTGACCGTCTACTTGCATTCGGTTTGCTGTCTCAAACGGATGAATAAACTGAATTATATCGTTTGCCTCAAAAACGTTACCGTCGTTAGAACAGGCCCAGTCTCGAGTATTAAAATATATTCATCGTGTGTGTGCCCCATTTGGGCCTACGTGACTCGTCACGGCAAACTGACATAGCCCTGCCCTGTCTTCTTGCGCACGCAACACGACGGAGCAAAGCAATGTCAGTTTACTTTATGTATCAAGAAGGTTATGCGAATGTTCCTTGGGGCTTGGGGTTCCTTACGTTATTGACTAGCTACCAATCTTACTGATAATTTTTGTCTGCTGGGGCTCTTGTCCGTTGTAAACTATCGGTTTTATACGAGGCAATAGTAATTTGACCTTGCAAGTTTATATATGAAGGCAATCGTCTGTTGTCACGGCTCGGTTGCTCGGGTCGCTGTCGCTCGGAACCGGTTTACTGGGAACACATTACTTTAATCACTGGCAAGTAGGTATTTTTTGTATGAAAACAAGTTTTATGTCATTGTCTTATATACCTTCGTTAGTTGTATTTCCTGTAGTTTGGTTTGAATTATTAACGACCCGACAGGACGTAACTTTTTGATTTCGAACCATTATTGGTTCTGGTTTCATTCAAATAAACAATTGCTTTGGTGGATCGGTACTTGGTTTTAATTTGTCGATGTTTAGTTCAAGCTTTTCTTTTCCGTCGGGAAATGCGTTATGCATCTTAGGCCGCACTGAGGCAAGCCCGCCGGTGTATGTGGTCGCCCGGGACTACCTCACTGAAACCTGTCGGTGTTCCTTCTCCTCCGCTATCGACAGTGCCACTCCGCCACTCCGCGACTCCGATAGCGGGTGCAGACCCTACTCTTGCATTACAACTAGGACGCGATGCGCAGGACTCGTTATCGCGGGCGGCACTAGGCAGCCTCCCGTGCCACCGCCCCGATCCCGCGTCTCCGCCTCCTTTGGGGGCGGAGCGCTCGGCCTCCTTTTTCGCGGACTTTACTTTTTAGTACAAGTAGTTGTTGATAATGATCATTAATATTACAGGTATGAAGTAATATGACATTACAAATATAATCGAATCCTCTTTAAATTCTAAGTATGAATGAGCTGAAACTTGCGACTTGATCGTAAACTGGAGCGGGCGTTGTTTCATCGTTTAGCCATTAGTAAACAATAATGTGTAATGCGCACGCGCAGGTGTAGTGATTGTGTCAATTATGAGAAACCAATAGTGTGGAGCACGTTTCTCAAGCGGGGGGTCGCGACCCTTGGGAGGGTCGAGTTTGTTTTTAAAGGGGGTCGCAGTCTGTTGAAAAATAATAAGTACAAACTACATAATATAGGTACAAAATATTCGTTTTTCGAACCAATCTTTTGTATCGAACGTCGAAAAAATCGTTCGAACCAGTGAAGGATAACGCGCCATGTAAGCACATATTATTGTTATAATTTTATACTGACGGGGTCGCAAGACTTTTTACTTAACTTTTTCGTGGGTCGCGACATAAAAATGTGTGAGAAACGTGGTGTAGAGCGACTATTGAGTCCATTGCGAGCCAAATAATAATGATAACACACACGAGTAAGGGTCAGCGCAGCAGAGACGAATAATTCTCGCGCGGTCTCGGGCATTTTCTATTTTATATTGGGCGTATCTTCGAGGACGCGCGAGCATTTTTTGTCAGGTTCAAGCATGTATGCACTTTATTTTAATAATTTTAAAGTTTATTTTCGAGTGCGTTAAAAAAATGCTCTCCGCTGCGCTCCTCTCTGTCTGCGCTGGACCTAAAGTTCGAAAGAGAAGGGACAGGGACAACTCGTCCCATTTTTCAGTCATCAAGTCAGCATGAATTTGCCGGCGCCCGGCTAACGCATACCAAATCTACTTTAAGATTTGGTATTCAGTGAAATATTTTATTTTTTAAATATAAAGACACCATTTATCGGGAAATTGAAGCGCCATGTATTGAATTTATGTCGCTTTTGAGTAGTAGCATCGTCTACTGGGTTATTGAATGTCCAAGCACCATCACAAGTGGATGAACATTCATATTATTTATGTTGTTTTCATTTAAATCTCCAAAAATGAAATTTAAAAAAAAAAGCTATATGTATAGATGTCGTTGTAGTGAAAAAATTGCGTAGGGTCCAATTCTTAAGAAATTTGTCGAATATGTTTTTAAAAGCAAATAATATGAAACGTCGTATGACACGTTATGTTGCAGGCGCGAGCGACGACGGCGCGGGCTGCGCGGTGCTGCTGGAGGTGGCGCGCGCGCTGGTGGCGGCGCCGCGGCCGCTGCGCCACGATCTGCTGCTGCTGCTCAACGGCGCCGAGGAGAACATCATGCAGGCCTCGCACGCCTTCGTCACCACGCATCGCTGGGCTCGTGCCGCCCGTGTCTTCCTCAACCTCGAGGCGTGCGGCGCCGGCGGCCGCGAAGTGCTGTTCCAGGCCGGGCCCGCGCAGCCCTGGCTGCTGGAGCTGTACGCCTCCGCCGCGCCGCGCCCGCGCGCCTCCTCGCTCGCGCAGGAGCTGTTCGCCAGCGGCCTCGTGCCCGCCGACACCGACTTCCGCGTGTTCCGCGACCACGGCGGCCTGTCCGGCCTCGACCTCGCCTGGAGCGCCAACGGCTACGTGTATCACACGCGCCTCGACACGTGGGAGCGCGTGCCCCCCGCCGCCCTACAGCGCACCGGCGACAACGTGCTGGCGCTAGCGGCCGCCGCGCTCGCGGGTCCACAGCTTGCCGCACCGCCCGAGCCCGCCGCGCCACCCGTGTTCTTCGACGTGCTCGGCGTCACCTTGCTCGTGATGCGCCCGCCCGCCGCCGTCGCCGCCGCGCTGCTGGCGCTGGCTGCCGTGGGCCTGGCGTTACGGCGGTCGGCGATCGCGGCGCGCGCGCGACTGTACGTGCGCGGCGGCGAGTGGGCGCGTGGCATGCTACGCGTGACCGCTGCGGTGCTGCTGGCGCAGCTGGCGGGGCTGGCGGCAGCGCTGGTGCCGGCGCTGCTGCTGCACGCGGCGGGCGTGCGCCTTACGTTCTACGCGCGTCCGGCACTGCTGCTGCCGCTGAGCGTGCTGCCGGCGCTGGCGGGCGCGTGGGCGGACGCGCGGTACACGTCGGGAAGCTGGGCTAGAGCGCGCGGGGCGGCACGAAGCTGGGCAGCGGCGCGCGCGTGGCGGGATGCCCTGGCGCTGCTAGCGGCGTTGGCGCTGGCGGTGGGACTATTGCGCGGCGTGCGCTCGGCGTTTATGCCGGCGCTGTGGACGGTACCGGCGGCGGGCGCGCTGGCGGCGGACGTGCTAGGCGCGTCGGAGTGCGGCGCGGCGCTGGCGGCGGCGGCGGCGGCGCTGATCCCCGCGGCCATATCCGCCTACCTTGCGGTGGGCATGCTCGACATGTTCGTGCCCATCATGGGCCGCGCCGGCACTTCGCCCCTGCCGCCGGACGTGAGTGGCGACTCTCCTCTGAGAATGAAATATACTTCACCGCGTGTAGTCTTCTTCACCGTGCGCGTGTCCCGCAGGTGATGATGGCGCTGTGCACGGGCGCGCTGACGCTGCTAACGTGTAGTTGGCTGCTGCCGCTGGTAGTGGCGGCGCGGAGACCGCGGCCGCTGGTGCTGGCGCTGGTGGCGGCGGGCGCGTTGGCGACGTTGGCGGTGCTGCTGCTGCGGCCAGCGCCGTACTCCGCTCTGCGGCCGCAGCGTCTCATGCTGTTCCACACGCGCCGCACGCCGCACCGCGCAGCCGCCAACGTCACCCACGACTCCCCCGCCGCCGCCGAGCTGCTGTACTGGGTGCCTGAGCTCGACGTCAACACGCCGCACTCACTCGATGACCACGGTACACGGCGCCATGTATTTTTCTTTTGACATATTACAAAGAACGACTATTACCTTATACAACTTTCGAAACCAAATTTTGAAACTACATATGTTGCGTATTCAGTGCCGGGCATGAGGGAGGCGCGTGCGACGTCGGCGGAGGAGTGCGCGAGCTGGGTGTACTGCGGTGCGCCGTACTTCCTGCCCGTGCTATCGCTGGTGGCGCGCGGCTACTCGCTGCCGGCGCCCGAGCCGCCGCGCACGCGCCTCGACTTCAGCGCGCGCCTGCTGCCCGGCGCCACGCCGGCCGAGCGCGCGCTCGAGCTGCGGTTAGGCGGCAACCCGCACCTGACCGCCGTGCTGGCGCCCGCCGCTGGCGTCGCGCTCTCCTGCGAGCCTTCCGCGCCGCCGTTGCAGCCCGGTCCGCGTTGGAGCGACCGCGACACCTACTTTATCTCGCTGTACGCGGCGCCCGAGCCCGTGCCCGAGCCGTGGATGCTGCGCTGCACGCTGCGCGGCGTGGCGGGCGGCGGGGAGTGGTTGCAGGCAGCGCTTGCAGCGCACGGCATGGCGGACGCGGCGCGCCGCAGCCCTCACCACGAGCGCCTGCTGCGCGCCACGCCCGACTGGGTAGCGCCCACCGGCTGGGGCGTAGACCTGCACCTCGTCACGCTGCAATAGCCCCTCCCTCCTCTACCCGCTCCTCCGCCCGCACCGCTTCCCACGCAGTTCGCTTAGTGATTAGTAGACAATAGTGAGCGGTGGTCCCGCGGCGCCGTAGCGGCCCGTTCCCGCGCAGCCCGCATGCGACTCATGGTGATCGCACGACATTGTTTTATATTAAATTGTTTTTATTAACTCCTGCTTTTTATTTTAAAATCTAAGACGTCATAATAAAAATGTTCGAAATATCCAGAAAGTTAAACCTTTACGTGTGTTGACCCTAAAAATTATTGAATTGACTAATTGACCAATTTATCTTCCAAAAAAATTTATATTATGTTCCAAGACGTCGAAACTCCTTGAGAGTACATCGTCTTATTTTTTTTTTCATTTAATTAGGAACAAACAGTTATTTAATACAAAATATTTTTATAAAGTAATACATAATTATGAAACGTAAACCTAGAGTTCCATAGAAAGAAGTAATAAATATATAAAACTTAAAGCTACAACACATGCATTCGGATCAGCTTATAACGATGTTTCTAATTTTGTAATTTGCATTTTGTTTCATTTTACTTAAAGAGCAATGAAACAGATCTAAATCATCAAAATACTTATTATATATATTGCAAGACCTTCTAATAAAAGCATTATTGCGGTACACTAAAAAGGTTTCTTTTTCTAACATTTCTTTCTTGTCTTCGGGGCACACGAATCTTAATACTTCTAAGTAGCTCAGGTGTATCTACAATGTTATGTGTTTTGTATAGTAGTAGGTTGGTTGAAATTAAAGATTGACTTGAAAAACGTAAATTTATTGCAACTTGCTTGTGAGAACAAAGAGAAATTTGTGGGTGACCGTATATTTTATCCCTTGCTATGTAGAAATTGTAGGCGCTCGAACATCCTCCCCTCCGTGGAAAGCATCGCTTTCAACTTCATAGCTCGTCCCCGGTAAGAATAGGGCAAAGCTTGGCCAACGGTCTTCGGTAGCTGGTGCCCGTAGAAGTTCGCACCTCGGCAACTCGTGCTATGGCATCGGATCCGGGAAATAGGCGTGACACTTGCTAGTTTCCAGAATAATGGCGGTAAATTGTCTTCTATTAAAAGAACTAGATCTCCTGCTTGTAATTTTGACGAATTTGTTTTCCATTTGTATCGCTGTTGTAGCTCCGAGACATACTCCTTTTGCCAGCGTTGCCAAAAGTGTTGTCGAATTTGTTCTAGCCTTGCATGTCGTTGTAGATTATTTGTATTGGCCTCGTAAAGTGACGGTGAAGGTAAGGACAGCATAGACCGACCTATCAAGAAGTGCCCTGGGGTTAAGGAACGGTAATCATTGGGATTGGACGATAAGGGACATAAAGGTCTACTATTTAATATGGCCTCGACTTGCGCAAATAGTGTACCTAACTCTTCAAACGTGAGATGGGCATGACCCATAACACGGCGTATATGAAATTTGGCTGATTTGATACCGGCCTCCCAGAGGCCACCAAAATGAGGAGCGTGCGCGGGGGAAAAAATAAATTTAATATTATCTTCAGTTGCAAAATCCAATATAGCTTGTTTGTTTGCCTTTATAAAGTTGCCTATCTCTTTGGCTGCCGCGACAAAATTCTTGCCGTTATCACAAAATATTTCTGAAGGTTTTCCACGCCTAGAAATAAATCTGCGAAGCGCCTGTAAAAAACCATCTTTGGAAAGGTCACTGACAGCCTCTAAATGCAAACATTTAAAACGAAAACATATGAATAGACATAAATACGCCTTGATTGTTCTCGCCCCGCGACCCCTCTTATTCAATATATAGAATGGACCCGCAAAATCAACGCCCACAGTTTTAAAAGGAAAATCTGGCATAACTCTTTGTACGGGTAGATTGCCCATTAAAGGACTTAAAGCCTTTCCTTGATGACGCCTGCATATTATGCATCTATGCACCGTGTTTCGCGCAAGACGCCGACCATTTATTGGCCAAATAGATTCACGAATTAACGATAATAATAATTGTGGCCCGGCATGCATGTGAAGAATGTAATCTCGTTCGAAAATTAGCTTAGTCAGGTGATTTGAATGAAGAAGAATAGGATGTCTTTTATTGAAATCGTAATCCGAATTATTTAATCTACCGCCAACTCTTA
This sequence comes from Phengaris alcon alcon, assembly GCA_037179445.1. Taxonomy (NCBI): domain Eukaryota; kingdom Metazoa; phylum Arthropoda; class Insecta; order Lepidoptera; family Lycaenidae; genus Phengaris; species Phengaris alcon. Next base: position 948,080 of record JAYRCH010000231.1, read on the forward strand.
TTAGTTTTAAATTATCATCGAAAAAAGGTGTCAATGACAAAATGCTCGACTTGTTACTTAGAGATTTACTGTTTTCTAATAACTTATATTCTTTGGGGAAAGATTCAATTTGAGAAATCATACATAGACTATAGAAAGCATCGTTTAGCTCATCCAAGCTTATAACTCCTTCACGTGTATTTGCTCTGTTTCTTAGATTAAAAATAAAACGCCTAACATAACCTAACACTTTATGAACCTTTGTAAATTTAGAATATTTTTCAAACTCAATTACACTTACTTCTTTAGTTTCATCTAGCACGCCTGCTGTAGAGCTTAATTTAATCTCAGGTAAGATAAACTCATTTGAGATATCTGGGGAAGGAATACACCACTCTGATTCTGGCTTAGATAAAAATTCAGGACCATTCCACCACATTTTCTTTGAGATTATATATTTTGGTGTGACACCCCTAGAAACAAGATCCGCTGGATTCATTAAAGTAGGAATATAATGCCATGATTCGACATCGGTAAGTTCAGATATCTCTATAACCCTATTTGCTACGAACGTTTTTAATTTATGACATTCAGCACGAAGCCATCCAAGGACAACAGTAGAATCGCACCAATGTACCTGGCGTGCGACTGTATATCTAAGCGACGTTACTACTACCTTCGATAACTTAGCTGCTAGAAGTGCTGCGCATAGTTCTAAACGGGGTATAGTAGTAGGTTTAATAGGAGAAATTTTCGACTTAGAACATAATAATTGCACATTAATGATATCTTTATTATTCATAGATCTTAGATAAATACAAGCTCCAAAAGCCCGCAAAGAAGCGTCACTAAATGAATGTAACTCAACATAATTGTAATTGTTACACAGAACTCTTCGCGGTACGTTGACATTTAAAAGATGTGGTAAGTTATTGCTCAATTCATTCCAAGACCTTTGTATGTCTTTGGGGACTGGTTCATCCCAATCTAGCCCCCTTTGCCACAGAGATTGTAATATAACTTTTGCTAATACCACACATGGACTTATCAAGCCCAAGGGGTCGAATATTTTAAAAGTAAATGATAAAATTAGCCGCTTAGTAACAAATTGTTCCTTTGGTGGAACTTCAAAGGAAATCCGTATATTATCATCGTCAGGGTTCCGATTGATACCTAAAGCACTGGTTGATGAACTAATACTAAACTCACCAGTTGAGTTAACTATATTTGAGCTTAGAATTGATTTGCAATTAGATTTGTATTTGCGAAGATTAAAACACGCCTTCTTTAAAGTAGGCACTTAGGCACAAGTAGGATACAGCCGTTTGAATATATTTAAGTTCATTTTCGCTATCTGCGCCTGTTATAACATCATCGACATAGAAGTCTTGTTTAATAATTTTACCAATGGATTTATCAGTACATTCGTGTCCTAATTGCCAGAGACAACGTGTACTCAAAAAACTTGAACTTGCAAGACCGTACGTAACAGTTTTAAGGCGTAGGGTTTTGATTCTATCTGTTTCGTTTTCCCTCCATAAAATTAACTGCAAATTTTGATGTTCATGATGCAAGTTAATTTGGCGATACATTTTCTCTATATCAGCTGTGAGTAGAAACTTATATTGTCGCGCCCTAATGAGAATAGCAAATAAAGAATCTTGAATATTTGGTCCAACCATTTGGATATCGTTTAGTGAAAACCCCGAAGTAGTTGGCGCGGAACCATCAAATACCACTCTAATTTTAGTAGATTCACTGTTCTCTTTAAATACTGCATGATGACAAAGAAAATGAGATTGTCTCAGAGATTTTGCATTAGACAATTCTTCTAAATGCCCAAGTTTCAAGTATTCATTGATAAAGTTGGAATATTGGGTTTTCAATTTCGGATATTTCCTAAAGCGTTTCTCCAAATTTAAAAATCTATGTAGTGCCATAATGTGAGAATTACCTAAACAATCAGGTATATCAATCAGAGGAAGTTGAACAGAAAATCTTCCACTAGGTAAGCGAATGGTATTTTTTATAAAATTTTGCTCACAAGCCCTTTCGACTTTAGTGAGCGTAGATTTATTTGGAACTTCTTCAATAGCCCAAAACCTTTGTAATAAATCATTTACATTTTCCGCATATAAATTCTTAGTTAGAACTGAATTATGACATTGAATTTTCTTAGTATTAGATAAAGTTGTTGAAATAGAACCTGTGATCAACCAACCAAATTTAGAGCTTCTCAGTTTAATGTTATATCCTGAATTTAAAGATTGTTCTTTATTACCGATAACATCCCAAAATAAGTCTGCACCTATAATCATATCGATGGACGATGGAATATTAAAATTTGGATCGGCAAGTATTACATTGTTTGGAAATTTGAAATTATGTAAGTTGATAGCAGTAGTAGGAATTGGTCCTGTTAACTCTTTGAGAACAAAACAAGCTAAGGTTATATTGTAATTTTCGTGTATGGAATTGAGTTGAGCAATGCAACTTTCTATTATATAATTAGACAAATTGTTGCCAATACCTATAACACTAATTTTATTTGTAGAACATGATTCTAAATTCAAGCAATCTTTTAGCCTTTTAGTTATAAAGGACGATTGACTTCCGCAATCAAGTAATGCACGCACTTTAATAGATTTATTAGTTTTAGGATTTCGTACTTCAATTATAGCAGTAGAAAGCAAAACTTGATTTGTTGGTTGTATAGAAAAGTTTACAATTGTATCACTAGAATTTTCAGAACAAAAGTTACCATCTGTTGCTTTCGTTTGATGAAGCAAAGTATTGTGTTTTCTTTTGCACACACGACATGGACCTAGTTTGCAGTTGTAAGGCTGATGACCTTCCCTTAAACAATTCATGCATAATTTAAATTTCCGAACGTCACAAATTTTTTCGTCGTAGCTCTTTGCCTTAAATATTTCGCACTCATATATTTTATGCTGATTCTTACAAATAATACAAGATTTAAAGTTGTTGTTGATATTTTTACCTTGTAAGAATGAAAATGATTTTGTATGAACTCTTTCAGCATTAACATTAGAGCCTGAGGGCCGCGAGGAGCCACTTGATCCTCTCATCTTATCTAATTTGTTACGATTTAACGTTTCAAGTATGTCAGCTCGATCCGTTAAAAATTTATTAAATTGTTCTAACGTAGGTACCTCACCCAAAGAGTTACGCATTTCTTCCCATTTAATTAAAGTGCATGTATCTAGTTTTGAAGAAACTGTGAATTATTAAAATGTCCCAATGCTGTGTAGATTGCCCTAGACTAGATAACGCACGCAAGTTTTTAGTAACATGGTCCACAAGAAAACGTAAAGATCGTTCGGATTCGCGACTCAACGATTCAATTTTGAAGAGAGCATTTAAATGGTGATTTAAAAGCTGTCGTTTATTGTCGTACCTCTCACAAAGTAAGCGCCAAGCATCATTGTAGTTAGCCTCGGAAACCTCCAAATTGGATATAATTCGTGCAGCATCACCTACTAAATATGATATTAAATAATGAAATTTGTGAATAGGCTTGATGCGATCGTTATTATGTATAACAGACAAGAAAGTGTCACGAAACTCTAACCATCTAAAATATACACCTTCAAATTTATTAATTTGTACTTGAGGCAATTTAAATTCAGCTTCAAAATGATCGCGATGACACTGAGATAAGGAAGAGTTGTTATGTTCATCTTTGTTGTTACTAAACTTAGTTATAATAGTTTGTGCCATTGCCATACATGTAGCACAATCTTGCTCAATAGCATCCCGCTCATTTATTTCAAATGTTAAATTATCTGAATTTAATACATCAATTGAATCTTGCACTTGTTCATATTGAACTGTTAATAAACGAAACTTTTCTAATTTGATTGACACTTCCGTTAGTTGAACAGTAGATAGATCTTCCCTTTTAGAAATCAAATCGATGTAGTTTTTAAATTTTGTAATGCGACCTTTTAAAGAAGTGCGCTTAGCAAGTAATGTCTTTAATTCACACTTGTCAGTATCGTTAGGCATTGTTATAGACAATTAACAAAATAACAAAAAGAAAAAAATATATATATTGAAATAATTATAATTAATGAACTTCCACTTAAATGTAAATCTTATTATTATAAACTTTCCCTTAAATGTTCATTTAAATTTATTTAATTTTGTATTTTTTTTTATTATTATTTTTTTTAACTTCGCCTTAAATAAAATATAATTTGCTTAGACTTCGCCTTAACTTTAAATCTTATTTTTTTTTTAAATTGTCTTGTAGGTATGTAAAAAGGAAAAAAAATCGCTCACGCTCCTTGATTTGGTGTCACCTGGTTCTCCACAAAATGGCCGCTCGCCTTAAATGATTTTCCAAGATTTTTCAAATTAGATCGCCTGAAATAGTCGGCAAATAATGATAAGTTTATTGCTTTCTATATTCAATTGACAAATAATATCTAATAGGTTTGCAACTTTAATGAAAAAAAACTAATGAGTAGCTAGGGTACTATTTTTCTTATGCTTATTTCAGACAATGAACTCCTCAAATAGATTTTTTAATTCACTTAATTAACTATTTTTTTTTTATACTTTATTGTAACATTTATACACTTTACTTTTAAATTACATTTACTTTTAAAGTAATATAATTTTTGAGCCAAATATCATGCAAAATATACCAATTAGAACAAAGTAATGTTTTATATTTTAGTAGATGAGGACAACTATTGCATCATCTGACCAAGATGATGCAATAGTTGGATCGTCGAATAACCGCCAAACGTAATTTCTTATTTCGTATTGTTGAAATTCCTCGTATCTTTGGATTGCAATTTGTAGATTCGTATTTTTTCACGGTCGCCAGATGTTTTGTATAGTAGTAGGTTGGTTGAAATTAAAGATTGACTTGAAAAACGTAAATTTATTGCAACTTGCTTGTGAGAACAAAGAGAGACAAAAAAAAAGTGAAATGACTAAGCAAATACATAAAAATGACCAATGCGTAGGGTACTTGAAATATAAATTTGTGGGTGGCCGTATATTTTATCCCTTGCTATGTAGAAATTGTAGGCGCTCGAACATTATGAATTATTTTGTATAAGAACACAACATCACAAACTAGACGGCGCTTTGCCAAGGGAGGTATGTTATATCTCGAAATTGAAGATTCGTAATCAGTATATAAGTTACCCATTCTAAATTCCAAGCACTTCAAAAATTTTTTCTGTAGTGTTTCCAATCTCTCAGAGTGAGTTTTGTATTGCGGAGACCACACCGTACTAGCGAACTCTAAGTGACTGCGGATATAGCTATAATAAAGTATCTTGTAGGTAAAATAATGTTTAAAATGCTTAGAGATACGCAGAATAAAATCCATTTGTTTATAGGCCTTCTCTGATGTTCTTTTTAAATATTTCCCCCCAAGTTTATATTTAAATAAAATCGGTTTATGTTTGAGGCTAAAATTAATTACATTGCATTTATCAGGATTAAGGAAAAGGTTATTGTACGGTTCGTACACCTTGAGATGCTGTTGCTGCTATAGATGCTGCTGTTTGCTGAGTAAAACTAATTTGCTGCAGCTAATATGTATATTTGCTAAGATACAGGATAAAATGCTAATGCTATATGCTAATGAGTTACAAGGTCCGCAATGCGCGACGGTTTTGCGTAAACTGACTTAAACCTAAAATACTTATATCTAAAATGAGCGTACGCGTGAAATGTACAAAAATGCTGATGATGCTCTGTACGGTTGTTGCACCGTACATGCTCCCGGGTGACAGAAGCGGTGGGTGCTGGATGATGAGATGATCGATGAGCTAACCTAATAACAAGGTGATGGAAAAATAATATACTAAAGCTATTACAGGTGATGCCCGACAATAGTATTATTATTGATCGCTCTTAATTTGTAGTTTCATCTTTCCGATCTAGCATTGTTAAAATATTAGGATGTTTGTATCATATTAATTGTACTTAATATCATCTTATCTTTTTGCCTACCTTCTTTGTAATGGTCACATAGCCCGTGATTTTGATCGTTTGGGGTTAAGATCACGCTGTGTGACGGGACTCCTACCCACACGTTCATCATGAATTTTTCAGGGACCTATATACCGGGATAAGGACACCCTTATATAAGGACTATTGGCTATTTTCCCACAACCGGATTTCTGAGGCCGCTTGATATTCCGGACTGGACAACTGGATTTGGAATCAGGCTGCACCGCCCCCTTGGACGATCTATCGACGACGATCGGACGTAACGGTGACAGAGAGACGCTACCAGAAGTTGCAGCCCCAGTTCTCCCTCACCACGTGCTCCTGGACTCAGCTAAGTTCCCACGTGGTTTTAAGCCCCTTCGATACCCACAGACACCCAAGAAGCTAAACCAGATACGTACGGCCTTCTGCCTACGACTCTTATTTTTTTTAAATATATATTGTCACGGGAAATATATCTTTCATTTTAATTTAACCCGTAACACAATGAAAAGAACTGTTCGCATTTATAAGTAACTACTGCCAAACGCACAATTCAATCAATAAGTATTTCTAAGCTGCGGAAAATTGTCTTTTCCTAGGTATTTTTTGTAGAAATCGCACAACTCTACGTCTTCAAATTTGGATTTTAGGAGTGAGTTTTCTTGAATCTCGATCAACTCCATTTGTAAGTGTATTGGAGCATTAATTTGTACATTACATTTTGTAGGAGTAGCAAATAAACTGAAACAGTCTTCCATGTTTTTGAAGTCGCTAAATCTGTTCGAAAATTGTTCCGACAGTAACTTGAGTTCTTCAGCATAATGAGCATAAGCAATATTTTCGTACGCAGAGAGCGTGTTGAAATGGTAACTGTTACCAGACAGCATCTGTGACTCCCACAAGAGCAGTTTGATCTGAAACGCTTTCAAATGGCTGTACAAATCATTTACTAACTGTCCTTGTTTTTGAAGTTTCAAATTTAAATCATTCAAATAGCCTGTAAGATCGACCAGAAATGCTAAGTCACATATCCATTTTGGGTCACTTAATTCAGATAGTGGTTTATCTTTTATTTTCATAAAGTCTGCTATCTCATTTCTAAGCTCGTAAAACCGTTTCAACATTTTTCTTTTGCTCTGCCATCTGACTTTACGATAATATGTTACGTCGTTATATTCAGTTGATATTTCATCCAGAAACGCCTTGAACTGACGATGGTTAAGCCCTCGGGATCGAATAAAGTCGATGGTTTTTACTACCCCATTCATAACATTCTGGAGTCGAATGGACTTAGAATACAAGTTCTGTTGGTGGATATTGCAATTAAGGACTATCAAATCATCTTTTTGCACATTTAATACTGTTGCTTTTTCATTCAAAATTCCGATGAAACCTTTACGTAAGCCGACCATAGAAGGTGCACCATCAGTGCATACTCCAATTAATTTTGACCATGGCAATCCAAAACTTGTGAATATACCTTTTGAACTTCAATAAAAATATCCGCTTCTGTAGTGGTTCCTTTTAGCGGCTGTAAAGCGAGCAATTCCTCAGTAACAGTGAACTCCTTATCAACACCTCAAATAAATATAGCCAGTTGAGCTGTGTCAGACAAATCGGTGCTCTCGTCTAATGCTATGGAAAATGATTCAAAACCAGCCATACGGTCAGTCAATGTTGTTTTTATATCATTAGCCATCATTTCTATACGTCGAACAACAGTTCGTCTTGACAAACTAATTTTTTCAAATTAATTTTTCCTTTCAGGACACAAAATACCGCAAACTTCTAACATACACTCCTTGATAAATTCTCCTTCGGCAAATGGTTTTAATGCCTTTGCCAATTTTGAGCTAACTATAAAACTAGCTTTCACAACATTATCAAGTTGAGTTTGTGGCGGACCAATTAGCACCACAATTCTGAATCGCGCTATCGAAGTTTTCTATGATCGGCACTATATATACGACATCTGAATTGCATACAAGTGGGCTTCGGCCTGACCGAGCATAGCACCTCGCTCGGTCGGAGATCTCCCTTTGGGGCTTGCCCACAAGTTCTTTATGTAACATTTGTTTCTGTTTTTCCAAATATGCAGTAAGCTTCTGGATTTTGTCTGTTCTTAATTGTCCTGTCAGTGTGCAGCGTAGCTTGTTTAGTTGAGTAATGCCTCTTTATATTGAATTCTTTCACTACTGAAATGGATTCATTACACAGCAAACAAATAGGCTTACCATTGTGCAAGATAAAAAAGAATTCTTCAGTCCATTTTTCTTGAAACTGTATCTACTCGTAACTGTATACCCTCTGTATCTACTTTTCGTTTCTTTCCACCAGACATCATTTTTGTTTACTTTTCGTTCCATAAACTTAATAACAAACTATAGTTAGTAACCATTTAAGATGCACACAAAGTCACAAAGCAAGTTGACAGCTCGAGCAGTTCGCTAGGATATCGCTTGTCCAAGTTATCATCTCGGTAGCTCAAATAGAACTGAACTAACGTTCGGGCCATCCACCCGCTTATATAGGCAAAATGAAGGAATAATCAGGAATAAACTAAATTAGAATAATTAAGAAGCAATAAATCTTTTGATGTGTCGCCCGTGAGGCGGCAAACCTCAAAGAATTAGATCGAGCAAGCCGAGTGGCGGCGATTATCAAAGAGTGAGGCGACAAACATCAAAGGATTTTACAAAAAATATACATTAGGTACACTCCCGTGTAATAATGTGTGTAATATTTTTTTTAATTGGGTTTTTTCAAAATGTCTCGCGGGCCGGATCTTATCTTACGCGGGCTGGTTGTTGCCCATATATGCTTTAGACGTTAAGACGTTAGAAAATACTGCCATCTATCGGTCACCCACACATGGTCATTTCTAAGTAATGAAATCGGCAGGGTCATGCCGATTGCAAGATAGCCTGTATTATTATGAAAAGGATAAATATATGATTGAAGTTCTAAATGCAGAATATTCTTAAAATTATTTATGTTAAATTATAAGAAAAGAGGAACTCAACATAAAATAAAAGACGATTCGAAACCGAAATAATTTATTCGACTATTATTATTAAATCATGACAGCTGTGTGCTGGCGATGGGCTCGCGTCACGCGTCTTATCACTCCTAATCGACAATCACACAGTTACTGTGCTCCGATAAACGTTATATACTTATTAGTAAGTCTCACATAATTAAGTTTATATAATTAGCGACTGCAGGACGCGCCGGGGCGGAGCTGAGTCGGCGGTGGCCGCTAAGTACGTACAGGGCGTGCGGCGCCGGTGGCGGCCCCGCATATTAATGCAACATAATTATTAAACTAAATAACAAACATACTTATATTTTTGGTTAAATCATATTAAAAGTATTAATTTGTAAACGGCGACTGCCGGGCGCGCTCAGCCTTCCGCAGCTTACGACTTCTTCCTGCGGACAAAACGACATTGTTAAACAAGTATAAAGCAAACCTTGTACAATATTTGATACGTAACATCTTAGTTTTACGTATCTTTATCAAGTATAAAACTGTCCGCCTTCATTGATATTCAGTGTTTGTTACGGCGCTATATTCATTATTGTTATTTAGATATTTAGCACATAAGTGAGGTCGCTACTCACTGGTCGGTGTCGGCGTCGGAGTCCTCGGCCTCGGGTTTGGTGCGGCGGCGCTCGTACACCAGGATGACGGCGCACAGCACGAACACCTCCGCGCAGATGCCGAGGAACGGCCACAGCGCCGCGTACATGTCCTTCACCCGCAGCGTGGTGGTGGCGGGCTCGGCGCCGGGAGCGCTGCAGCGGTACTCGCCCGCGTCAGCACGCGCCGCCGCCGTCACCGTCAGCGCGCCATCCGGCACGCCCTGCTCCGACGCCGCCAGCTCCACGCGCCCGCCCAGCGCCGCGGCCGCCTCCACCCATGTGACGGAGTCGTTGGAGTACTGCCAGGACACGCGCGGGTACGGCTTGCCGATCACCTGCGACATAACAATTAAGTCGATTTCATGAGTCTCGTTACATGAATAATAAACCTTTATTTTCTTAAAAACGGCGCCGTATTATAATTCATGTGTCAGACGCTACATTCATAATCCGACCAAGTAACATTTATTAGAATTATTTTCATTTTGACTGACGATCATTGTTTTCATTAAGTTATTCTTTCTCGTGGTTTTTACTTTAGTTACACATTCGTGACCCAGTACACAGAGAACGGGAGAGTTTGTACCTTGCACTGCACCTTCAGCTTCTGGCCCTCGACGACGTTGGTGTTGGCGGGCACCCGGAGGTGCGGGCGGCCCTGCACCTCCCAGCGATGCAGGTCGCCGCCGACACCGCAGCTGTAGTTGCCCCAGTCATCCTCCACCGCGCGCGCGATGTGGAACACGGCGCCGTTGTTCTGCAGCTCGTAGCGACCCTTCATCTCGCCCAGGGTGGCGACGTCGGTCTCGTTCTTGGTCCAGGTGAAGGCGAGGTTGGCGGCGTTCGCCAGGCCGCAGGAGAGGGTGAGACTCCCGCGCAGCTCGTACACGACGACCTCCCCGCCCGCACCGACCGTCGCGGGGGCCGCAAGCTCCGTCACCGGCACCTCACCTGCGCATAGTCCGAACTGTTGAAACCACGTTACAAACCCACATGCATATTCCTCATAAATTACAGTAAAATCAGCGCTTTAGCGAGGAGCTACCGAACCTAACCGCGCGCAAGGTCCCCAGTTACTATGTAACGTAACAGTAACTGGGGACATTTTCTTTCGACTTCAAGGTCCACAAATTGAAATCAAAAGACGGTAATTTCGTCATAGTTTATCCGCGACTGCCGTATACGGAGGAGTTGAGCCCCAAAGTGGTTTGTTAACTATATTGCGCAGTATATAGTGTATATTGCGTTAATTAATAAAAGGAAAGTAAGAATCAGTAGTCAGTGCGGTAAACTTGAACGCGCTACAGTCGACATTAGAATTTTACCTTATTTCGACCTTATTCCTGTATAAATATAATAAGGTGCAAAGGCTATACCGTACATAATTCTCGCGAATACCGTGCGACATCACGAAAGTAACCCAAGGCTAATGAATTAATATCGCGAACACGTCACAACGCTAGGACATTATTATTTTGTATACCTTTTATGTCCTTATTTATTGAGCAGACTTCATTCATTTATCGAACCGACGGGCTCGTTGTACAGGCGGGTACAGCTCGGACCGGCTCGCCTTCGCAGTGCTGCTGTGCATGTAGTTTAATTATCAAGACCGGGCTAAAGTAGTGTGGGAATGAGCACGCTGACAAGTTTTGGGGGCTAATAACATTTTCTATCACAACATAATATTATGTAATAACATAACTGTAAACATTATCATTAGAGGGCGCAGGGTATAAAAATTAAAAATATATAAAACAGAATACAAAAGATTTTAAATTCGATTGATTTCGTAGTCTAATCTAGGGTAAGGATTGGCGGCGTTATCAGTACAATCAAGCAATAAGTGGTCGGTGACCGACACTGGCGAGTGGCGACACATATCGTATGTCTCGGTGGATTGTGGAGGATTGTCGAGTGTCTGTAACTCGCGTCTCGCTACGAAACAGGGTCATCGATCGAGCGGCCCGATGCGGCCCGATGCGGCGACGCGACGCCGCGTGCCGCGCCGACCGCATGTTTTAACTACGTTTTTATAAGCGACTAGCTTATGCCCGCGGCTCCGCCCGCGTAATAACAGTATCCCACGGAAACACTGTAATTTTTCGATTTTGTTTCAATCCAGAGCCTAACTACTACCATACCAAATTTCAGCAAAATCGGTTCAATAGTTTTTGCGTGAAAGAGTTACAAACAGCCATCCATCCTCACAAACTTTCACATTTATAAAAGTAGTAGGCAAAATGTTACAAAATATGAATAGGTTAGCACCCCCTACCAGTAAAACATGTCTGATAAATTAAGTTACCTCTTAATGGGGATCAAAAAATCAACGTCCTGCTGTACTGGAATGCACTGTTAAATGTTATGTCATATTATGTGACCAGTGAGACACCCCGAGCAAGTGTGTTGTAAATGTAATATAGTATTGTAATTTGTAATGTAGAGCTCAGCGTTAGTATCGCCAGCCAGGCAGTGTGTGTCGACTGTCGGGCGTCCTCTTGTATGACGTATCTAGCACCTTATCATCGGGCCTTGAGCTCACGAAAACAGCCGATTGACGTAAAGACGCACGTTATCTCGTGGACTACCGCATTAGTATGTATATTAAACTAATTGTATCTAAGTCTCCGTTTATTCAATAAAAATTAAAAGATCTCTAAATCTCTATGTAAAGACGTATTTTAATTCTTCGTGAATCGTGTTTTTGTTAAAAATACTGTACATATTCATAAAGTAACTACAATAGTAATATCGAGTACGCGCTTACAATAAAAACATAAATAAAATCGACTCGTCGCAACGTGAGAAAATCACAAAGTTTCACTAATAAAGAATACAGTAGGATACATAAATTAATAAATTATGTACGTAGATGATTCTCACAAAATCATCTTGGGACTTGGCATCAAAGCATACGAATTTCTCGTTTGCATTTAAATCGTAAATAATAATTTATCATGTTATTGGGACAGAGATAAATATAAGCGAAGAGACATCTACTCACTACAGTTCTGTTCATAGTTATTTTACCTCTGACCTCTTAAAAGGATCTCTCCCAGAAACTCTAGAGGTACAATAACTCTGAATTGACTATTGCCACTACGCCCATACAGGCTGAAAAGTACTGACTACACAAACAACACATCACAACATATACTAGGCTAGGACAACAGCATATACCGACTGCGGGGGCTACACTGTGCACAACCATGGGGTGGTGTACACCTGCCATCATGGCCGCAGGAACACGGTGGGCAGGTGCATGTTGTAATACCCGCTTCACAGTTCACACAACTTGAGGAATTATGTGATAATGTCATAATTGTGATATCAATAAAAACTTACATGATTGAGTATAATATAAGGTTATGTGTGTGTGTGTGTGTTTGAAAATATAATGACAAAAATATCGTTTATATCGTTTATAATATAAGTTTAGTTTCCATTCTAAAAAAATGGTTTGATGATTATATTTTTCATCTTTCTACAAGTATTAAAATACTAAAAGTGACTTATCTTCTAGATCCCACAACAATATTTTATATTCCTGTGGTTTGTTGTGTGTGACATCCAAATGCAGACAGTATAATTACTATAATATATTTTATGAACTACCTACAATACAGTTCTATAGCAAACCAATAAGCATAATAATTAATGTATTTTACATTAATTATTATGATTATGAAACATTATTTAAATGTATACTTATGCTTAAAAGGGCATACTGTATACAATATACAATATACACAAATATTATATACAAATATTTTTTATATTCAATTGAATATAAAAAATATTTGTGAGGCCAATCCCCCAATAGGTCAGTGCCCCGAGAAATTCAGCTAAAACTTGATACTATATTTGTAAAATAAAACTATCGCCTATTTATCGTAAAAAGTGCAAGTGAAATTAAAGGAGTAAATAATAAAATAACAGACTATGAATACGACAAAAAAGTAGATACACTATCACCTATCTACAAGAGGACGAGACTGACGCGGCACGCGGCTACATAGTACAAGCCCTAAGCTAACAGCGAGTACAGTAGAGTGCGCATTGCTAGCTACATCAAGCGAGGCTCATGCAGCGGCGCGCGCGGTACCGGCTGCGGCAGCGGCGGCGGGCAGCACGACGACGCGCACGCGGTGGTCGCGCGCGCGGCTGCACGTGTAGAGGCCGGCATGGTGCGCGCGCGCGGCCGGCGCGGTGAGACGCGCAGCCAGGCGTGCGTCGGCGGCGGCCTCCGGCTCCGCACGCAGGTCCGGGGGCGGCGCGGCGCCGTCGCGCTGCCACTCGGCGCGCTGCTCGGGCCGCAGCCGGCACTCCACCGTCAGCGGCGCACCCGCCGCGACCGTCACGCGCGTCTCGTCGCCCGCGCCCTCTGCGCGCCACACGCACGTCACTCCATCCGTATCAACAACGCATTTATCTCGCCGCTTACTCAGCCGCCAGTGTTTAAGATAAGTTTTCTTTCGGAAAGAGCCATACTACAATAGGAAAAGCCTCGAGGAGTGCAGCCAGTAAACCTACCATGACATCGCCAATGCAAATTCTCTCACCAATATTGTGTAACGAATGTAATCCGCCATATAAGTTACTACATGCTACTTAATCATGAACTGCTTGCATTAGTTACTCCATACTCCCTAAACAGTAACAGTAGGATAATATACTTAGTTTACTATTTAGAAATAGAAGAAGCCGTAACCCAATTATATAAAAAAGGGTCAGAATTTTCTATAGAACATTAGTCCCTAGTTCCTACCTTTAAATATTACTAGCAAATAATTCATGTTGTCCATAAATTTTAAACTTTTGTAGCTTGTCATGTTAAGGCATATTGTGCGTTGGTGCTATTAGTGCATGATAAAACACACACCCAGTACTATTGCCCTGAGACTGTTGCTATATCTCTTCTAAAATCACCCCTGTACTACTAGCTAGCTGTGCACTAGCAGTCATGCTTCCGTTGTCTACAACGGAAGCATGACTGCTGGCTGCTGGTGCTGGTTAATCTCTCAGCATAATTTATAAATCAGTAATTTTCATTTTATAAATGTAGCAACTAAAACTCAAATCACACCGAAATGGTGCAATCAAGCAAAACTGTAATGTAAGTATGTGGCGCTCGCGTACTAAACAACAAAGTCGTACAGCTCCCGTTTAAAAATAGTTTTAATCGCTATTAAATCCAAAATACCAGTTAATCTATAAATATGAAGTATAGTGCTAAATTATCAAAAATCTAAGTGTGAACTGAACTCTATCAAAATTAAATTGTGCAGTGTCGTAAATTCTCAGCCGTTGGCAGATTTAAAACTTCGAAGATTAAAAAGACTTATTAGAGGTATGGTGTCCCAGAATATCGTAATAGCTTCTGATAATTGTTCGCCAGTGTTGTGATTTTAACAAAGTATAATTGCATTGTCATTAAAGCACCGTACTGCCATTTATCGGTAAAGGCTTGAACTACGTATTAACCTGATTCACCACAAGTCAATACTGCTTCGTTGGTTCAACTATTGACCACTAGAGGGCTCTGCATCATCTGCTCCACATCCACACAAGCAATCAGGACTCTATTTTATCTCCAGGCTAAAGGCGTTATTTAGTTAAAATGCCTGGGAAAACTTATGCAGGCTGTCTTCTCCCTATCAAAAGCCGTGATTACCTCCAGTGTCCTCAATGTCAACAAACCTTCGATCTAGACTGCGCAAATATCCCAGATAAAAAACGTAAGCAGATATCCAATGACTACAGACACAACTGGAGATGCCCTAGCTGCATATTGACTCAGCGAAAGCTCGGCGACAATACTAACACCCCGGTCCGCCAGGCACAGGTGTTTATTGAGAGTGACTCCGAAGCTGCGACAACCCCCACTAGAGGAAATGACTCTTGTTACGTCACTGAGGATAGGCTGCGCGATATCCTAAGACAAGAGATAGCAGCGCTACTTAAAACTAACATTAAGAAACATGTCACTAAAGAGCTCTCCAATATTCACCAACAGATTGACAGTTTTCATGAATCTCTTAATTTCTTTAACGAAAAATATGAGACAGTGCTGAAAGAGCTCGAAGACAAGACCGTTGTTATAAAATCTCTCGAGGCCGAAAATGGAAACTTATTGTCCACCGTAAACAACCTCTCTAGCAGACTGACAGTAATTGAGCAAACTTGGCGCGAATGTAACGTAGAAATAAATAGCATTCCGGAGCGTAAGTCTGAAAACCTACTAACCACAGTTGCTAACCTTACCAAATCTGTAAACCATACAATTTCCGAGAGCGAGTTGTTACACGTGACCAGAGTGACCAAACTTAACAAAGACAGTGATCATCCCCGTGCTGTCATTCTGAAGCTCAGTAGTGCTCGACGTCGTGACGCGCTTCTTGCAGCAGCAGCAGCAGCAACTTACAACAAAAAGAACCCTCGTAACAAACTAAACACAAGTTACCTTGGCTTCGATGGCTCTATCAAACCCGTCTATGTTGCTGAACACCTTTCGCCAACTCTGAAGTCTCTTCATGCGGCCACTCGTAAGAAATCCAAGGAGGCAAACTACAGATTTGTGTGGGTACGTAACGGAAGAATATACGCACGCAAAGATGAAACGCATCAAGCCTTGCACGTACGCCACGCCACGCACAACATGGACAGCTTGCAAAAGATCAAATAAGCTCTGAGACTCCACATCTTTTGCTCATCAACTTTCTCTTTTCTTTTTTTTCCTAATTGGTCAACGTTACTGCGATTTTGTTTAATTAATCATGTGTAATTTATACTATCAAAATGTTAGAGGTCTTAGAACCAAAACAAATGATGTATACTTGAACGTCGCGCAAGCAAGCTATGATGTCATTGCATTTACAGAAACTTGGCTGATCCCGGATATTTATGATGGAGAGCTTATCGATGAGAGGTACACAGTATATCGTAGAGATCGATGTTCATCGTCAAGCTTGAAATCCGACGGTGGTGGCGTCATGATCGCTGTCTCGCGTGACATTCACTCCACACGTGTCCAGTCTTGGGAGACCGACTGCGAAAAAGTCTGGGTTTTAATTAATATCAACTATAATGAACGTAACACCCACAGCCGTAAAAAGATCTCACTATGTACTGTGTACCTCCCGCCACCAGTCTCAATTGGCCTTCTGTCCAAATTCCTTAACAATGCTAGTAATGTTCTAAACTATGTAGATGATTTAATTATCCTGGGAGATTTTAATCTCAATTTTATCGACTGGTCAAAAAATCAATGTTTCGACTACATGATATCTAATAACTTGAATAATTCGATTTTAGGGTATGAATTAACAGATTTCATGTACGCTAACAGCATGTTCCAATATAACATCAAAAACTGCGATAATAGAATGCTCGATTTAATTAATCTTAAGCACCGCAACGATTACGAATATGACAAACCCGCCGAATGTTATAAGTAAACTGGACTCAAAACATCCAAGTATATCGTTTTCACTACAGGACGTCATGATGGCTACGACTCTACAATCCAAAGTACGTTCTGACTACAACTTTTTCAAAGTCGATTACAAAAGCATTCAGGCCGATTTAAACGCCATCGACTGGGAAAATAAGCTCTTACACCTTAGTGTCGACGAACAAGTAGAGTCATTCTATACCGTACTTATGGACATTGTCGATGCTCGTGTTCCCAAACGCAAGCCAAAAAGGTCTAGCCAGCCTCCATGGTTCACGCAAGCTTTGATCAAACTTTAAACTGAACGAGACAAATTGAGACTTAGATTTCAGAATATAATAATAATAGAGAAATATCTAATAATAATAATAATCCACGCGACAAACTTGAATACGATATACTTCGCAGATGCTTTAAAAGTCAATCCAACAAATGTTACGTAGAGTATAAACAAAACTTTAGCACAACATCTACTCTAATCCTAAAGCATTTTGGAAACACGTAAAGGATAAACGTATAGGCAAATCCCTAATACCTACTGAAATGTTTCTTCATGATGACCATGCCGATACCGGTCCCAATATTGCAAATTTATTTGCCGATCATTTCCGTTCCACATATTTACCTACTAATATGAATATACCCCCTACCGCGCCATCAGTAAACGTGGACCGATCGGTCACATCTACGAGGGCTGCACTAAAAGTATCGGGAATGGAATATTTCCACTGTTCCTGTCATATTCAATCTTTTTAATTTAAAACTCCTTGGTTTTAAAAATCGAATACGGTTAATTTATTTAAAAAAAGATTCTCGGTCTTGTCACAAGGTCTTGTCAAACTTGTTTAGTCGTTGAGAAAATGGAATTGACTCGAGAAAATTCTAGAGCGATGATTTATTATGACTTCCAAGTGGTTTAACACAAAAACAGTGTGTTGACCGGATGATTTCTGCATTTGGTGATGAAGCCCCATCCAAAACCACAATTTATCGCTGGTTTGCTGAATTTCAACGTGGACGTGTCAAGCTCAGTGATGATCCCCGTCAAGGTCGTCCAAAAACTGCAGTCACCCAAGAAAACGTTGATGCTGTGCGTAAGCTGATTGAGGAAGATCGACATGTGACATACCGCGAAATTCAGGCAACTTTAGACATTGGCATGAGTCAAATACAAATAATCTTGCATGAACAATTAGGTGTAAAAAAGTTGTTTTCCCGATGGATACCGCATTTGCTCTGTGAAGAGCAAAAAGCGGCTCGCGTTACTTGGTGCGTCAGAACTCTCGAAAGATTCCACGCAGGATCCTCAAATGCTGTATACAACATCGTATCAGGTGACGAATCCTGGATATACGCGAACGAACCCGAAACAAAAAACCAGTCACGAGTTTGGGTGTTCGAAAATGAGTTAAAGCCAACAAAAATTGTTCGTTCACGGAGTGTTGCAAAAAAAATGGTGGCCACGTTTGTCTCCAAAACCGGCCATGTTGCGACTATTCCTCTTGAGGGACAAAGAACGGTTAATGCAGAATGGTATGCTAACATTTGTTTGCCACAGGTCGTTTCTGAACTCCGTAAAGAGAACTGCAACCGCCGCATCATCCTCCATCACGACAATGCGAGTTTTCACACCGCGCACAGAACAAAGGAGTTTTTAGAGCAAGAAATCATAGAATTATTAGACCATCCGCCGTACAGCCCCGACCTAAGCCCTAATGATTTCTATACTTTCCCTAAAATAAAGAATAAATTGCGTGGTCAGAGATTTTCATCACCTGAAGAAGCTGTGGACGCCTACAAAACGGCCATTTTGGAGACCCCAACTTCCGAATGGAATGGTTGCTTCAGTGATTGGTTCCATCGTATGGAAAAATGTGTCAAATTTCGCGGAGAATACTTCGAAAAGCAATAAATACATTTTTAAATAGTAATGTTGTGTCACTTCCTTGATTCCCGAAATTTTCAGTGCCGCCCTCGTACGTGCCAAAAGATATGATCTGACATAAAATTAAATGTCTTAATACCTGTAAAGGCGCCGGTCCTGACGGTAATCCTGCAATGTTCATAAGGAAGTGTGGCACGCCCCTAGTCTATCCATTGTTCCTTATCTTCAACAAGTCCCTACAGTCAGGAATATTTCCCAAAAAATGGAAGTCGGCTCGAGTTACTCCCATTCATAAGAAAGGTGACAACAATATGATAACCAATTATAGACCAATTTCAATCTTATCGTGTTTTGCTAAAATATTCGAATCGGTGGTGTGCCCTACTATCTCAAAACACATTGAAGTCACTCTAAGCGATAAGCAACACGGCTTTCGGCGGAATCGTTCAACTGAATCAAACCTGCTGTCATATGTGTCCTTCTTATCTCGAGCAGTCGACTGTGGATCACAGGTAGATGCAGTCTACACCGACTTTAGTAGCGCTTTTGACAGGGTCAATCATGTTTTACTGAAACGCAAGTTAGAATCGTACGGGATTCATGGCCCCCCTCCTATCCTGGCTTGCCTCTTATTTAGAGGACAGAACTCAGGTTGTTTTGGTGAACGGTTATGAGTCATACGAATACGCTGCTACATCTGGTGTTCCCCAGGGATCCCACATCGGTCCTCACTATACTCCGCATTTATTGACGACGTCTTATCTTGCATTAGCCACTGCGAAGTCTCGATGTATGCAGACGACCTCAAATTATATAGTCGTCTCTTCTCATGCTTTCAAGCTTTCTACTACAGTGCGATCTTGATGCCCTGAGTATTTGGTGTATCCTCAATGGCATGGTCCTGAACCCAAAGAAATGTGTCCACATCAAATTCACCAAAAAACATTTACCTTATGGGTCCTCTTACCACATACAAGGGACCCAATTAGCCGAGGTAAACGAGGTCCGTGATCTTGGTGTCGTGTTTGATAGTAAGCTTAAATTCAATCGACATATCAACACGATTATCAAGAAATCTGCTAGCATGCTGGGCTTTATCAAACGCAACACCATAGGATTCAAACCTGCGACAAAAATTCTGCTCTTTAATTCATTAGTACGTAGTCACATTGAGTACGCAAGCTCCGTATGGAGTCCGTCCTATGTCCAGTTATCTCAGAGAATCGAAAAAATCCAGAGATCGTTCACGAGACACTTGGCTTTTTCAGACAGAGGCATTTCCCATAGAAGCCCATACGAGCAGTGCCTGAGTTTCTACAAAATTCTACCACTCAGCACCCGGAGAAAAATCCATGATCTTACCTTACTCCACAAAATCATTAACGGCAATGCGTCATGCTGTGATCTTTTGGAACTGTTCTCTTTATCAGCCCCTTACAACCGACCACTGCACCCCATAAGTAAGCTCTTGCATGGACCACCTTGGAGAACTAATGTGGGGAAACATGCTCCACCCCAGCATATCTGCGACTTGTACAATTATATATGCGTAAGAAATAGAAGTATTGACATTTTCCACGATAATTTTAGTGCATTTAAAAAGAAATTCCTAACCAACTTTGGCTTAAATGGCTCCAGCGCTAGTCAGTAATTTTATATTATCTATTTTATAAGTATTAAATTCAATTGCATGAAATTTAAATTAATTTAAAAATATGTAAATGAAATCTATATTTTAAAGTAACATTCAATATTTTAAATGTTATTTTGTATCTTTTGTAGTGATTCCTTTATTTTATATATTGTGGTTTATGATTTAAAAATTGTATTGCGAATGTTGTGTTGCCTATAAAGGCGTGTGCATCAGTTATTTATATGTTTTGTAAAATCTTTGATTGTTTTAATGTATATGCTGCTGGTAACCATAATAAATATAAAATAAATAAAAACTGTGTTTTATAGTGATGAAGATAAAGTTTAAAATTATATGACAGTTATGCTGCTGGCCGCTCTGCTGCCATTTCAGTGTAATTTGAGCCTTACTTTCTACTGTTAAGGGTAATCCCAGTTCTACATCAAAACCCGGGGTACAGATGAGTCATTCATCATTAACAGGTAGCATTTAAGTAAAGTAATCTTACTGTCAGTCATTGAGTAATGTTTGTAATTTTATGTGTGCAGTTAACAAAAAGATTAATAAACTTTTTAACAGTACATATTGAATTAATATGTTTTATTTTCTTAGATTCACAAAATTAGATAAAATTGTTAAGTATTTATTTTGTTTCACATTGCTTTCCAGGTCTTGTCAGGGTTCTTCTTGTTGTATCATTTTTCTCACTGCACTGGACACATTTCAAAGCTTGTTTTCAAGACTTTGTGAATGAGTAAGATCTACTGGTTTTGCCTATTCAAAAAGTAGCACAGGATGTGTTTATTGTATTGTGTTGTATAAAGCATGAAATGTTATATTTTAAAGATGTAATTACTAGTGTCCTAATTATTTATATCTTCACTTATCACACTTTATCTAAGGGGACAAGGGGACAACAATTAAAAGAAAAATCTCTGATTCTACACAAAATGTTACATACACATTTTCCTCATATTTCCATTTTCCTACGACTCTCCTGTGTATTGTATGTTTAACTACGCTGACAATGTCTACTTTGGTCTGATTTTACTAATTTCATTCTATATGCATAATATAATTTGTGTTTTTGGACATTATTTTTGGGTTTCACTATAGAGCTGAGTAAATAAAGTATTTATCTGTCTCTTTCAACAAGTGAACAATATTTGTTAAGATTATAAACTATTTCAATATTCCATTGTTTATTCTATTTAAGATAAACATGATTACTGTAGCTGTTTTCCTGAATTGTTAGATAAATTATAAACATATTGTACCTAGTCTGTGAATGATTAAGTATGATTTTATAAAATACATAAGCTGAGAACATCTTTAAAAATTACACATTTTTACTTAGTAAACAAAAAAAAAACAAATAGCTTTATCAAACCCTTATTAATTAATGACCTCATTCTTTAATTAATGACATTAGGACACAGACTGGCCATTTGCTCTCCACTCTACACACACCAACAGATTTTCATTAAATTAAAATAAACTAGTAATCTTATGTCACACAAATATACAATAATTATAAATAGATTTGTTTTATGCAGAGATCTGCATAGATATGCATAGATATGCCACTCCTAAAAGAAAGTGTGAGGTGTGTAAAATAAAGCCTAAATGTCTTCATGACAGAATATTTTAGACTAGGAAAATATCCTACTGCATACATTAACACAGCAACAAAGACCTTGGCAGACCGAACGGCTGAGCAACTCACGTCTGATCATGACATCACCACATTACTTTACTCTCATTCGGGACAGTAATAACATGACCTAATACATAATGTTCTCCATGCAAATTAACAAACGTAATTACTCACTTTGTGCTTCTGAGGGAATCACACTTGCTAAAAATAGCAGCGCCACTGGGAAACAATAAACCATTCCGCCCATTCTTCACCGAGTATTCTACACTACTAGAAAATAAAAATAGCCCAACCGCCGTAGGGCTTGAACTTTCTGGCTACTAGGTTTGACAAATAATAAATTGGTCACGATCTTCCTGTTAAAATAGGTTAGCGCATAGATGGTATTACTACTGAGGTTGGCGCATCGCAAATCGCACCAATCGCACCTCCAGTCCTATCGCGCACGTCACAATTAGTGTTGCTAATAATTAAAACAAGGATTTGTCACCGAGTAAAAATCGCGACATTGATTTACATCAATGCCACCAACCACCTCATTTTGTGGAGAAATATTTTGTTATTACAATGCCATATACGTATACATTAGTATGTAAAAGAAATTATTATTATTCTTAAACTTTATTGTATCGCATTTTTTTTTAAACAACTTCGACATGTGGGGTAGTTTTTGATAGGCCTTGGCAACACAGCCTTTTATGTTATATGATTTTGCCACAGATTCTAACGAGAATATCTCGAAATATCACGCTCCTTTTCATGAAAGATAAATAATGAATGTTGCCTAGAATTTTTTTTTCCTCTATTCGATGTAAGACAACATGATAATAAAGAATCTAGAACCCATTTTCGTATATCTTAAAAAATAACGAAGATACAAAAAATTTAATTTGCAATATGAAAGAGAGCGATATATCGGCCTGTGATGTCACGAGTTGCACCCGCCATACATTTGATTATATAAAATGTATGGCGGTGGCAACTTGTGACGTAACAAATCGTTTGGCGAGTTAAGGGGTGTTTCCCTACAGAAATGTTGAAGTTGGGTGTTCTTAAGTCCAAAATAAATCGGAACTCAAGGAAATACGATAGCAGTAACCCGTTCAAGGTGTTGTCATTAAAAATATAGTTATATTAACACAATTTTATAGCGTGTGTAAAGTATACAGTCAGCGGTAATACTAAGCAAGCGTTAATGTACGACTCCACTCGTAGAGCGAGAAAATGATGTGCAATATTTTTTTATGCTTATAATTTTAATCGCGTCAATCTAAATACATACCTATTTCATTTCGATTTATGATCTCTTATGTAATAATCGTATGTAATAATAATAAGTAATCAACAATTTTAAAATTTAATTTATAAAAATGTGATATTCCAATAGGAATCACCTATCAATCACCACATGGAGAATAGAGGTAAGGAGTACCATCTCTCTAAGGCAAAAAAGCTAAAAAGTGTCCGACAAAAGTAATTAAACAATAGTTCCAAAACTGGCCATAATGGCGCTAGAGTGGCAAGGGTGTGTGATATGAAGTTAGCAATAAGAGATGAAGTAAAGTGAGTTGAGTTTAGTTATTTAAAATTTTTGACGACTTTAGTAGATTAAAAGTAGTTAATTCAGTAAATCATGAAAATTCTAATTACTAGTATAGTCGAAAATATTTTAATATATAAAACCGAAGAAGATGCTACGAGGGCGGCACTGAAAATTTCGGGAATCAAGGAAGTGACACAACATTACTATTTAAAAATGTATTTATTGCTTTTCGAAGTATTCTCCGCGAAATTTGACACATTTTTCCATACGATGGAACCAATCATTGAAGCAACCATTCCATTCGGAAGTTGGGGTCTCCAAAATGGCCGTTTTGTAGGCGTCCACAGCTTCTTCAGGTGATGAAAATCTCTGACCACGCAATTTATTCTTTATTTTAGGGAAAGTATAGAAATCATTAGGGCTTAGGTCGGGGCTGTACGGCGGATGGTCTAATAATTCTATGATTTCTTGCTCTAAAAACTCTTTTGTTATGTGCGCGGTGTGAGAACTCGCATTGTCGTGATGGAGGATGATGCGGCGGTTGCAGTTCTCTTTACGGAGTTCAGAAACGACCTGTGGCAAACAAATGTTAGCATACCATTCTGCATTAACCGTTCTTTGTCCCTCAAGAGGAATAGTCGCAACATGGCCGGTTTTGGAGACAAACGTGGCCGCCATTTTTTTTGCAACACTCCGTGAACGAACAATTTTTGTTGGCTTTAACTCATTTTCGAACACCCAAACTCGTGACTGGTTTTTTGTTTCGGGTTCGTACGCGTATATCCAGGATTCGTCACCTGATACTATGTTGTATACAGCATTGGAGGATCCTGCGTGGAATCTTTCGAGAGTTCTAACGCACCAAGTAACGCGAGCCGCTTTTTGCTCTTCACAGAGCGAATGCGGTATCCATCGGGAAAACAACTTTTTTACACCTAATTGTTCATGCAAGATTATTTGTATTTGACTCATGCCAATGTCTAAAGTGGCCTGAATTTCGCGGTATGTTACATGTCGATCTTCCTCAATCAGCTTACGCACAGCATCAACGTTTTCTTGGGTGACTGCAGTTTTTGGACGACCTTGACGGGGATCATCACTGAGCTTGACACGTCCACGTTGAAATTCAGCAAACCAGCGATAAATTGTGGTTTTGGATGGAGCTTCATCGGCAAATGCAGAAATCATCCGGTCAACACACTGTTTTTGTGTTAAACCACTTCGAAGTCATAATAAATCATCGCTCTAGAATTTTCTCGATTCAATTCCATTTTCTCAACGACTAAACAAGTTTGACAAGACCTTGTGACAAGACCGAGAATCTTTTTTTAAATAAATAAACGGTATTCGATTTTTAAAACCAAGGAGTTTTAAATTAAAAAGATTTTAATATGACAGGAACAGAGGAAATATTCCATTCCCGATTCTTGTAGTGCAGCCCTCGTTAGATTTAATTATACGTTTAAATTTTGCCGCTGTACTCCCGTCTGCGTCTGTAGCGCCTACTATTTAACGCTATTTTACGGACACTTTTCATGTATGGAGAAGGTACTCCTTAATTCTATTCTCCATGAATCACCAGCTGCGTTTGAACTTTTTAAAACACATTTTTTTATATGTTAAAGGTAAGGAAACTAATCGCGGTAAAATGTGATAGGAGCAACATGAAAACGAGGGACGGAAATTTTGATAGCATACCATCAGGAAAATAATATTATCATGAAATATAATAGCTCCCCACTGATTTCAGTGACGGTGGCCGGTTTAATTGAAACCAGGCCAGCTACGCAGGAGTTATTTTATAGTGCCCAAGTGTGTGCGCAGTACACAAGAGCACTCTCTCTTCCTTTACTCTCGTAACCCAGTGGGACGAATAACCGACACGACTGGTGAGATATCAGGCGCAGGTCCGACTTTTTACATGCCCATCCGACGCATGGATCATCTTTCTTGTCAGACAATCAGGTGATCAGCCTGCATTGTCCTAACCAAACTTGGAAACAAGATTTTTTTGTTGTTCCAATGCGGGAATCGAACCCACGACCTCCGAGTCGAGAGCCAAGCTCTAAACCACTAGACCACGGAGGCTGTTGAATCATGAAATATACAAAATAATACGTACAATAAATAATACAAAAATAAAATTAAATACTTATTAACAAACTTAAATCATTGATTAATATAAATTCACTTAAAACACTGAAATATTTGACAGGATTATATAATAACACATCATACAAGTAGGAAAGGGAACATGAAGGGAGCGCAAAGAGGATAAAAATGAAGTATGATCACATAAAGGACACGAGAAAAATATGTGATCTAAAGTTCCCGTATCCTCCCCGCAATCACACGCATCATTATTTAAAATGCGAATTCTAGTTAAATGACTAAGAATACACATATGTCCCAATCGCATTCTTATTATCGACGAAATTACAAGTTTGGAACTATTGATTTTATTAAACCAAGACTTTTTTGGTATTATAGGCTGCAATTTGGACATACGATTACCCTTATGTTGTTCAGTAAACTCCCAATACTTATTCCAGTCATCGTATAAATTAATTGTCGGTAAATTAAGAAGGTCGTAAGGATAGATTTTAAATGGATGAGTGACCACTCTGCACTGCATCCTTAGCTATATCATCTGGCTTTTCATTGCCTAAGATTCCTGAGTGGCTAGGAACCCAAGAAAATGCTACAGTATATCCCTTTTTATCACATTTACTACCCGTTTGTTTCGAGAATGCCCTCGCTGACCGTTACAAATGACGTCACAGTGACAACAACTAGTACTGGTAGCAAAAAAGGTGATTGCCCGATTATTTGAAACTTGTGTATAGTCTAAAGGTTAATGTAATTTTTGAATAAACTATTTTTGTCTCCCAACAGATAAATATATAGAGATAAATTAGACAATGTCTGTCGGGGTTTGTTTTTGTGTGTGTGTGTGTCTGTGGCATCTTATAATGTATAATTTAGTAGTTGTTATAGGCTATGCGACTAGCAACCCATCACGATTTTGATCCCGCATTCCACCCATACGCCCACTAACATGCTACTTTAGCCTCTGTCTACCTCTGTCTATAGGGGATACAAACGTGATAATATCTCAGACGAAAAGAATAACATAGACGGAACGTATTGAGCAAAATAGTGAAGCCGAATAACGCTGTCAATGTGTCAATGTGTGCGTGTGACAGTAACATCGAACGTCGGCTCTCGCCTGTGACTGACGGAAAGTATGAGCGAAATGATATTACTTAGCTATTTGGTAGGTATTACTTTTTTCGGCTTCATCCGGTAGTACTAAACGTTCCGTCTATATTATTCTTTTCGTCTGAGGATTACATGTATATATGTCGTTAAACATTTTCTGTTAATGTATGGTTAATGAGAACAAAAACTAAATGACTTAATCAAATTAAGACATTTATTACAAAATTTTAATTATAAATTAAATTAAAAAAAACATTTATTACAAGCTTATTAATTACAAAATAATAGTAAGTAGACATTTTAAAAATATAAATAATGCATGGTTTATCCATTATTTAAAAAATGGATTAACGCCTGCTTATCACAAATATATAAGAAAAACTATTCATCCATAAATTCAACACCCGACATTTCTCCGGCATCACTCTTGTCCATATTATAATCATCACTCGATTCAGCTGTATTGTCTTCACTGTCAGCTCCTACCGAAATAATAAGCTCATTTTCAATAGTCTCTTGCAATCTATCTCTCTCCCAATATTGTTGGCGTAGACGGTCAACATGGTTAATTTCCTTTTTCCAGTCCTCCGCAGTGATACTGGATATGGCGGTACGAGTTAGATTTTCTATTTCCTTTTCTGATTGAGTTACGTTTTTTTGGGCAACTCTTTGTTTTACCAAATTCCATATGTACTCAATGGGATTAAGATCGCATTGGTACGGAGGTAACCGTAATACTTCATGACCATTGCTTCTAATGAGTTCATCAATTTCATATTTTTTTAAGGGCTTTGATTGACATATTTAATAATATAACTCGCGTTTTGTCATCTTTGGGTCATAGGATATACCATTTTCATGCAGCCAATTTTGCATCACTTCTTTGCGAGCTACTGAAATGGGTGGTTTATCAATTTGTTTGCTGTGGTATGGAGCATTGTCTAGTACAAGAATACTGTTGCTAGGCATGTTTGATAAGAGTTGTCGCATATATTTGATAAAATTATCCGAATTCATTTCGTCATGGTAGTCCCCCTTCCTACTTTTGCATTTATAAACGAGATCTGCACCTTCGATAAACCCGTTGTCGTTCCCAGCATGGACCACTATCCAACGTTGCCCAGGATTGAAATTTTTTTTGACGCTGGCGTCTGTTGAATTTTGCCAACATTTTGATACAGTATAATGACTGTGAATCCATGTTTCATCAAGATAGATGCTTTTTATTAACACCTAGTTCATCATTTTCACACAACCTACGTAAATAGTAAGCCCTCCATGCCGCTATTTAGGGTTTTTGAATTAAATATTGTCTAATATTTTTGCATTTTTTAAATTTATATCCGAGCTTGTTCGTAATTATCTTCCAAATAGTATCTTTTTGACCAGGAAAATTTAAATCTTTCTTTGCTTCTTCTAAAACTTTGCGTAGGGTAGGAACCTCCTTTTTTACGGTGTAGTATCTTTCAACGATATTACGAATTGAACAGACCATAAAATCGTCTATGTCTAACCTTTTCTCAGGAGGTATTGTTTTCTTTGGTGTAGACAACTTTATTGTTCTCGGCATGCTCGAAGTACTACCAGGTTCAGGTGAGGCTGCCATTTGTTTCCTTGCTTCGAGTTTTATATTTTTTAAAGTACGTTCAGAAACTCCAGTAGCTGCGGCGGTACGTTTCATAACTATTATCAAATGTTTTTAATAATGCTTGATTTTTTTTTTCATTTTCTAATAGCTTCAATTCTATTTCTGTAGGTACATCCGAATCTAACTGTGTTGGATTTTTTAGTCTGGCAATACTTTTCATTGCCTTGATGTATTCAATGCTGTAGGGCGTGATTAAAATTTTTTTTCGTTTCTCCTCTTCAAAAAATGACATCAACTTCAATAATATATTGCGTTCCGCGCTATGCAACACTTTTCTTTTTTTACTCATAATGTCGTAAAACACAGTTAGGTAATTTAACAAATGAAAACGTAAAATCAACACGTGATACAAGAGCGCGTAACTCACGGGCACGGGCGCTTGCGATGCCAACGGTACTAAGCGGGTGTAGCTTGCGGCGCGGTGCGGGACGCGCGACGGGAGGTAAGGGCATTCACGAAGCAAACGGGTAGTTTAAAGAAACACAATTTTAAAAATTTATCAAAAATTTTCGTCATTTTTACTTTTTAAATTGTGTCTTAAAAAATTCAAACTTCAAAATGAAGCTTTCCGTACACAAACACGTGCAATGTTATTGACATCTTAAATTTACAGAAAATAAATGTAATTTTTAATATATCAATCACATCACTTATTGAAATGGCAATAAACCACCAAAATCACAACCACAGTACAAAAACCTATTGACTTTAGTCAAAGAATATAAATAATCTAATAAAATTTTATTACTATTACTAACGTACTTTATAATATTACTAACGTACTTTAGTGTTACTAACGTACTTTAGTGTTCCTTCTGTGAATTTTCTTTTTCCAAGATAAAAGCTTTATTTTTGGGACTCATCGTATGTGGGCCAACACGTTGGGTCACCGGACAGTATGTCAGTTTCTTTAGGCGTAATAAATTACAAAGAAGAAGAGGGAGTTTTGTCGGGGAATCAATGGGTGACGTTGTGGATTTTGTATTTTTTTAAATTTTTGTTAATTCGGTTCTAATGTGTAATATTGGTAGAATATTAACCATTAAATATTCGTTAACGTGCACAAGTGTGGCTAGTGGTACAACTTCAAAAATCGTACTACTTTGTGTTTCCTCCAAAACTCCCTAGAAACTTTCAGTAAAGCTTCTACCACTTTACTGAATCGACTGACTTGACTCATTGACTGCACTATCTATTTGGACTTTGACTAGACTTTAGACTTGACGATTTAGGAATACGGTGTTGAAAATTGAAACGAAAATTCTATTTCCCGCCTTTTTAACTTGACACTGGCAAATGGTTTTAAGCCGACGCCATATATTTAAATTAAAAAAAAGAAAAAGAAGAAGGAACATAATTCAAACTAAGCGGTCAGTACAGTAACTACTCAGACAAATTAATTTTGATACAAAAATAACTAAATTTTAGATAATTTTATTCAATATGAATAGTAATAAATTACATGTAGAAATAGTGCAAAAAAGGAACAGCGTTGCAAACAAGTCTTTTATAGTCGACGTAGTTAAGGGTTTTCTTTCCAATTACTCTTCCATAACTCCGGGTGCAACCATTCACAATTATGAATTTGAAGAGAATCCAAATCTTAAGGAACATGTGGAGTGCATTTCATTTTGCGATGTGGAGCAGGACTCCGAAATAATAGGAACGGAAGCAAATTTTATATACCATGTTTACACACTGGACACTTTCGGCGTGGAAACCGACACCATGACGGACACTGCGTCGGGCGAGGAGTTATCTGCAGCCGACGTCTGGGCGCTGCCGGCCGAGGAGTTTCACGGGTTGTGGGAAAGCTTAGTGTTCGATTCGAAGCTCAAGGAGGATTTGCTAAAATTTGTGGAAACCGCTTTCGAATTCGCCGATCTCGGAGTGGATCCGAACGTCATCAGCTGGAACAGAGTCGTCCTGTTGCACGGTCCGCCCGGGACCGGCAAGACGAGCCTCTGTCGGGCGCTCGCCCAGAAGCTGGCCATACGACTCGGAGATAGATTTCCTCGAGCTCGTCTACTTGAAATCAACGCACACGGTCTCTTCTCGAAATGGTTTTCGGAAAGCGGAAAACTCGTGGCGAAACTGTTCGATCGCATACGAGAGATAGTCGAGGATCCCAAGATGCTGGCATGCGTGCTGGTGGACGAGGTGGAGTCGCTGGCGCACGCGCGCCGCGCCGCTCTGGCGGGGCTGGAGCCGTCGGACTCGATCCGCGCCGTCAACGCGATCCTCACGCAGTTAGACCGGCTCAAGAGGTACCCCAACGCGCTCGTGTTGACCACGTCCAATGTGACAGGCGCCATCGATGTAGCATTCGTGGACCGCGCTGACATCAAGCGGCACGTGGGCCCGCCTTCGGAGCGCGCGGCGTACGAAATCCTGCGCGGCTGCTGTGGAGAGTTGATGGCGCGCGGCGTGGTGGCGCCCCGCGAGCAGCTGTTCGCGCTGCGCGTGCTGGAGGCGGCGCGCTTCGCGGACACGGACGGCTCGCGCGCCTCGCTGCACCTGTGGGCGGCCGCGCGTGCTGCTGCCGCGCACTTCATATCGGGCCGCGCGCTCCGACGTCTGCCTTTTCTTGCCCGAGCTCTATACAGTGGAGCTCGGCCATCCCTTTCACAATTTATAGAGGCTCTGCATACTGCGTTGACAAGTCATTTGACCGATGCCAGTGACCTAGCAAAGGGCGATTTACCAACAGAAACGAATAAATTATAATATGTCATAACACACTTGAGTTCTATGTGATATGGTAGGAAGTATAAGTAATGGACTACCTATTAGTTATGTAGCTATACTAATTGTGATGCTCGCTGTTGATATTATATTGACTGTGTTAATGAATTCATGTTACTTTGTAAATATAACAATAAGTTATTGTACAATCACTGTTTTTAATTTTTATGTATATCTACCACAATAACAATAACACAAAGTTAATTATTGGTTTAATTTAAAAAAAACCTGCATTATATAGTCCATACTTCATGTATTATTAATGAAGTCTATAATAGGTGATTTTTAATTTAAATTGGTAGTAAAAATTTTGTGGTACCGATTTTTTTTACCATTATAAAAGAGTCGATTATGATGCCATATCATTGCCATTAAAATCATTATTTACTAATTAAAACAAAAAAAAAAAAAAAAATTATTGTGACAATCCTGACATGCTGACAATCCAGTCAGTCACAATAATATTTTTATTTAACTTTAATTAAATAGCAATGATTAGGCATAAAATATATCAAGTATACATAAAATTGTCTTTACACCATACATAGCAGACATCGGGAGACGTAAAATAAACGGAGTTGTAATTCAAATTCATTATAATAATTAAGAGAGGTCAATGTGCGGCGACGCGTCACCGGCCGATGATCCACAGCATGTTGAGGCCGGCGGGTCCGAGGTGCAAGCGGCGCAGTGCGGGCGGGTCGCGACGTGCGGCGGCCGCCAGCAGCAGCAGCAGTGCATGCAGCAGGTTGTTGCGGCCGCCGCCCACTGCGTGCGTGGCACCGCCCAGCCGTAGCGCAAACTGCGGAGGCCGAGCGCGCACGCGTACCACGCCCGGCCCGTCCGCGCCCTCCGCCCACACTCCCGTCGCCGCTGCGCCCCCCGCCCCGCCCGCCGCTGGCGTCTGGCTGTCCAGGTACGTGGCGAACAGGTGCAGCAACAGGTCGGCGTCGGTGGGGTGCGCCGGCGTCCACCCCGCGCCGCCGCCGTCCCAGCGGTACGCGCTTAGGCACCCGCCCGTCGCCAACTCTGCGGTTAAATATATTTTCACGCTATTAAATCATTATTTCGCCGAGAAAGTATATACTCACTACGAATTGTCGATTTCGAGATATAACATACTTTTCTTGGCAAAGCGCCGTCTAGTTTGTGATTTTGTGTTCTTATACGAAATACTTTTATCATCGTTAGGTTGAGCTAATTAGCAATATTGAGTTTTGTATGCACACATTATGTGTTAAGTGTTGAATGTAAGGAAAATAAACTTTTTTATGCCGTTTCTGAAGTGCATTCGACATTATATAAAGTAAATGTCATTTTCGTGACACGGGCCACGGGCACTGCCGGTCGACGCTCCAAAGCAACTACAAAGGGTAACGCGTTAACCGATCAAAAGTGCTATTGAATAGATAAATAATGTCAAATTCAACTCAGAAACTGGGCATTAGTGTACTTACTACAATCCAGGACGTCCAATGTTAGTAATGTGCATAGTCTAATCATTGGTCTCGCTGGGCGCTCTACCAGACCGAGCTGACGTGCTTGTCAAATACTGTATATATACTCGTACTCAGCTGGGGTCGGATAACCCAGTCATATTGAAAGCTTTATGACAGGTGTACATCTCGAATATTTTATTTTATTCTAGTAAAAATCGGAAGAAATGCCAAGTTACGTAGTAAAACTATGTAAACATAATTGGACCAGACATAAGAAGGACACTGAGATCACATATTAACATCAGTAAGTATCGTATAATTTCGAAATTTGAACATAAAATTACATAAACTCAAAACGCCATTCAGTGTTGCCGCGTATGCAAGAATCAAGTTCCAATATTATTATGATGTGAATTATTGAATTGAAATAAATTATGTGTAATATTATTATCGTACTAGCTGCCTCGACACACATTATTCTGTCTTGTCTAATAAATAAATAAATATGAGGCCTATTCATTCATATACATACCTAACATTTTTCTGAAGATGAAGCGCATAAGAATAATATAATAGTGATATGTACATTTGCTTTTAATTAATTTTTAATCCTACTACTAAAATTATAAATGTGAATGTTAAAAGTAAAGTGTTCCTTCGGGATACTGTATTTACGCGGACAAAGCCGCGACAAAGCAAATTCTAGTTTTTGAGTATTTTCTCAGCTACATTTATAACCAATAACTTAACTAATAGACCACACCATAAGATATTTTCCTATTAAATCGGGCAAAAGTTGAGTAGCTGGCATCACAATTTTTCACGCACCTACTGTGCGTAATTTGTCAATTGTCACTTTACAGTGACAATAGACTTTTTTATTTATTTATTTAAATATATGGCGTCGGCTTAAACCATTTGCCAGTGTCAAGTTAAAAAGGCGGGAAATAGAATTTTTGTTTCAATTTTCAACACCGTATTCCTAAATCGTCAAGTCTCAAGTCTAGTCAAAGTCCAAATAGATAGTCAGTGCAGTCAATGAGTCAAATCAGTCGATTCAGTAAAGTGGTAGAAGCTTTACTGAAAGTTTCTAGGGAGTTTTGGAGGGAACACAAAATAGCACGTTTTTTGAAGTTGTACCACTTGCCCATACTTGTGCACGTTAACGAATATTTAATGGTTAATATTCTACCAATATTACACATTAGAACCGAATTAACAAAAATTTATGAAAAAATACAAAAATCACAACGTCACCAATTTAATTCCCCGGCAAAACTCCCGACAATTGACTTACATGTGAAAAAAGCCTTGAGAGTAGCCGCATATACGAAGCTGTTTTTATTGGGGAGTGCGTCATCTAGTCGAGCGAGCGAGACCAATCATATATCTTTGGTAATGTGTTAATTAGAAGATCTTAAATATGTAAAATAAGTATTCGAATGACTTGGACCCGTTTAAACATTATTTTTGTAAAATTAAACAAAATGCAAATATGAACAAACAATATAAAATATAAGGTGATCGAATGTGTATGTGTTGTAGCTTTTAAGTTTATTTACTAGTTACATTTTAATGACATTAGATATACGCCTTTGGCTAATCAAATCAAAAGTGCTATTGAATATATAAAATGTATCTAATGTCAAATTCACCTCAGAAACCAGGCAAAAATAGTATAAAAAATATAATATGGATATGAAAAACTTTAAAAGTATAATCCGACTACGCAAATTCTAATATAGCCCATGTTACTCCGGCTATTATTACGATACTATTGACACGTTATTCATTGAAATCGAATCAGTAGTTTAGGCGCTACGCTGCCACAAACGTCCTTCTTTTTTGCTTCGTAGTTGGGTAAAATGTAGTACCTCTACAACTCTCGCTCGCAACTTCCTGCACGTAAAAGGAAATTTCTCGCGGGATCGTACATTTGTCACGATGAAAAGAAGTCTTATACTTCCCCGTGGACTATAAATAAATCTATTCTATATTTATAATATACTAGCTTTTGCCCGCAGCTTCGCTCGCGTGGGAGTGTTCGTGGCAAAAAACTCTTTTAGCAAATGCACTTACCTACTACAACATAGTAATAGCACAGAGTCATAATATATACTTTATAATACATTTTCACACGTACTTTTTAATTTTAAGATATATCCTAGATATAATCTCCTAGATAAGGGTAATTGAATTGTATCCGTCTAAATAGCTTCTGAAAATAACAAATTATTTCTGGTCATTTTTTAAAACTTAGAATGGGTATAGTAACCTATGTTTAAAAGATAAGACATATCTATACCATCGCGATTCGAGGACTTTTTTGTAGACCGATAAAAGAGAAACAATCCCACCATACATTGCTTTATTTATCTCAAACGAATAAGGTTAGGCAGCGTTTTCGATAAAAGTTCCCAGACGGCAGAGACAGTTAGACTCGGCGGGGATACAGACAGATAGACTCGGCGGGGATACAGACAGATAGACTCGGCGGGGATACATACAGATAGACTCGGCGGGGATACGGACAGATAGACTCGGCGGGGATACAGACAGATAGACTCGGCGGGGATACAGACAGATAGACTCGGCGGGGATACAGACAGATAGACTCGGCGGGGATACATACAGATAGACTCGGCGGGGATACAGACAGATAGACTCGGCGGGGATACATACAGATAGACTCGGCGGGGATACAGACAGATAGACTCGGCGGGGATACAGACAGATAGACTCGGCGGGGATACATACAGATAGACTCGGCGGGGATACAGACAGATAGACTCGGCGGGGATACAGACAGATAGACTCGGCGGGGATACAGACAGATAGACTCGGCGGGGATACAGACAGATAGACTCGGCGGGGATACATACAGATAGACTCGGCGGGGATACAGACAGATAGACTCGGCGGGGATACATACAGATAGACTCGGCGGGGATACAGACAGATAGACTCGGCGGGGATACATACAGATAGACTCGGCGGGGATACAGACAGATAGACTCGGCGGGGATACATACAGATAGACTCGGCGGGGATACAGACAGATAGACTCGGCGGGGATACATACAGATAGACTCGGCGGGGATACAGACAGATAGACTCGGCGGGGATACATACAGATAGACTCGGCGGGGATACAGACAGATAGACTCGGCGGGGATACATACAGATAGACTCGGCGGGGATACAGACAGATAGACTCGGCGGGGATACAGACAGATAGACTCGGCGGGGATACATACAGATAGACTCGGCGGGGATACAGACAGATAGACTCGGCGGGGATACATACAGATAGACTCGGCGGGGATACAGACAGATAGACTCGGCGGGGATACAGACAGATAGACTCGGCGGGGATACAGACAGATCGACTCGGCGGGGATACAGACAGATAGACTCGGCGGGGATACAGACAGATCGACTCGGCGGGGATACAGACAGATAGACTCGGCGGGGATACAGACAGATAGACTCGGCGGGGATACAGACAGATAGACTCGGCGGGGATACAGACAGATAGACTCGGCGGGGATACAGACAGATAGACTCGGCGGGGATACAGACAGATCGACTCGGCGGGGATACAGACAGATAGACTCGGCGGGGATACAGACAGATCGACTCGGCGGGGATACAGACAGATAGACTCGGCGGGGATACAGACAGATAGACTCGGCGGGGATACAGACAGATAGACTCGGCGGGGATACAGACAGATCGACTCGGCGGGGATACAGACAGATAGACTCGGCGGGGATACAGACAGATAGACTCGGCGGGGATACAGACAGATAGACTCGGCGGGGATACAGACAGATAGACTCGGCGGGGATACAGACAGATAGACTCGGCGGGGATACAGACAGATAGACTCGGCGGGGATACAGACAGATAGACTCGGCGGGGATACAGACAGATAGACTCGGCGGGGATACAGACAGATCGACTCGGCGGGGATACAGACAGATCGACTCGGCGGGGATACAGACAGATAGACTCGGCGGGGATACAGACAGATAGACTCGGCGGGGATACATACAGATAGACTCGGCGGGGATACAGACAGATAGACTCGGCGGGGATACATACAGATAGACTCGGCGGGGATACAGACAGATAGACTCGGCGGGGATACAGACAGATAGACTCGGCGGGGATACATACAGATAGACTCGGCGGGGATACAGACAGATAGACTCGGCGGGGCTACATACAGATAGACTCGGCGGGGATACAGACAGATAGACTCGGCGGGGATACATACAGATAGACTCGGCGGGGATACAGACAGATAGACTCGGCGGGGATACATACAGATAGACTCGGCGGGGATACAGACAGATAGACTCGGCGGGGATACAGACAGATCGACTCGGCGGGGATACAGACAGATAGACTCGGCGGGGATACAGACAGATAGACTCGGCGGGGATACAGACAGATCGACTCGGCGGGGATACATACAGATAGACTCGGCGGGGATACAGACAGATAGACTCGGCGGGGATACAGACAGATAGACTCGGCGGGGATACAGACAGATAGACTCGGCGGGGATACAGACAGATAGACTCGGCGGGGATACAGACAGATCGACTCGGCGGGGATACATACAGATAGACTCGGCGGGGATACAGACAGATAGACTCGGCGGGGATACAGACAGATAGACTCGGCGGGGATACAGACAGATAGACTCGGCGGGGATACAGACAGATAGACTCGGCGGGGATACAGACAGATAGACTCGGCGGGGATACAGACAGATAGACTCGGCGGGGATACAGACAGATAGACTCGGCGGGGATACAGACAGATAGACTCGGCGGGGATACATACAGATAGACTCGGCGGGGATACAGACAGATAGACTCGGCGGGGATACAGACAGATAGACTCGGCGGGGATACAGACAGATAGACTCGGCGGGGATACAGACAGATAGACTCGGCGGGGATACAGACAGATAGACTCGGCGGGGATACAGACAGATAGACTCGGCGGGGATACAGACAGATAGACTCGGCGGGGATACAGACAGATAGACTCGGCGGGGATACAGACAGATAGACTCGGCGGGGATACAGACAGATAGACTCGGCGGGGATACAGACAGATAGACTCGGCGGGGATACAGACAGATAGACTCGGCGGGGATACAGACAGATAGACTCGGCGGGGATACAGACAGATAGACTCGGCGGGGATACAGACAGATAGACTCGGCGGGGATACAGACAGATAGACTCGGCGGGGATACAGACAGATCGACTCGGCGGGGATACATACAGATAGACTCGGCGGGGATACAGACAGATAGACTCGGCGGGGATACAGACAGATAGACTCGGCGGGGATACATACAGATAGACTCGGCGGGGATACAGACAGATAGACTCGGCGGGGATACAGACAGATAGACTCGGCGGGGATACAGACAGATAGACTCGGCGGGGATACAGACAGATAGACTCGGCGGGGATACAGACAGATAGACTCGGCGGGGATACAGACAGATAGACTCGGCGGGGATACAGACAGATAGACTCGGCGGGGATACAGACAGATAGACTCGGCGGGGATACAGACAGATAGACTCGGCGGGGATACAGACAGATAGACTCGGCGGGGATACAGACAGATAGACTCGGCGGGGATACAGACAGATAGACTCGGCGGGGATACAGACAGATAGACTCGGCGGGGATACAGACAGATCGACTCGGCGGGGATACAGACAGATAGACTCGGCGGGGATACAGACAGATAGACTCGGCGGGGCACAAAATTATTATAAATAAAGTATCCTA
This sequence comes from Phengaris alcon alcon, assembly GCA_037179445.1. Classification (NCBI taxonomy): domain Eukaryota; kingdom Metazoa; phylum Arthropoda; class Insecta; order Lepidoptera; family Lycaenidae; genus Phengaris; species Phengaris alcon. The sequence continues at coordinate 986,742 of JAYRCH010000231.1, forward strand.
TGTCCGTCTCCTGGTTATAAGCTACCTCCCCACCGATTTTCAGTCAAATAGGTTCAGCCGTTCTGAGTTATAAATAGTGTAACTAACACGACTTTCTTTTATATATATAAAAACCATTGTTTTGAGTTCTATGTCGTTCATAAGAACGACATAGAACCCAAAACAATGGTTTTAGAATTTTTGTCTGTTTTGTACAGACACGTTTGTACACGATAATCTCAGAATCTACTGGACGGATTTTGATGAAATTTGGTATGGTAGTAGTTTACACTGGATTAACACATAGGCTACTTTTTATTGCGGAAAAATGTACGGTTCCCGCAATATTTGTTTTTGCGCGTACGAAGTCAACGGCTTAACCGATTTGAATGCAGTTTTCACTAATGCGTTATGGTTTGCTCCACTTAAAATTTAATGTTTGTTTAATTTAAATCGGTTCATAAATATAAAAGTTATGTCAGGCTAAAGAATATAACATATAAAATGCTATAGAATAACTGATCAGTTGAATTGGCTGCAACTTTACGTAGGTATTACCTAATTATTGATGTATATTAATACCAGGAGTAATAAGTGAGAAGTTCTATTATGGTCGTAGCGCTAACCCATGTTAAGCAACGTTAAGATGGGTGACCCATGTTAAGATGGGTGACCACAATGCCAAATATTTTTAATGTCAAAATCTATACGCCTAATACCTACGAACGTTTTCCTAGTCAAAAGATTTTCGAAATAATTAAATACGATAACGAAGATATCCTTACTTATAATATTATAAACGCGAAAGTTGTATGTATGGATGTTCGTTACTCTTTCACGTAATAACAACTGAACGGATTTTGATGAAATTTGATATGGTAGTAGTTTATTCTCTGGATTAACACATAGGCTACTTTTATTCGCAGCAAAAAGTACGGTTTTCCGGGAATTCTTTTTCCCGTAGGAAGTCGCGGCTAACATCTGGACTATACTAATATTATAAAGAGGTAAAGTTTGCATCTTTGTGGGTTTGTGACTTACCGAGATTGTAAGGGGTAATCTCTGGATCTATATAAACCGATTCTTAAAATTATTTTACGAATAGAAAGCCACATTATTTGTGTGTCATAGGCTCTTTAACCCGAAAAATTATATTTCTTTTCCGCGGTAGTCAGATTTGCATAATAAATCGAAAAAATTAAAACCAACTTCCAAAGTAAAATAGCACAAAAAACTATGCAATAAATCTTATTTTCTAAATAACTCCCCATTTTAAATTCGGCTAAAACTACTATTTTTAACTATTTCTCTACACTAGCTTCCCAATTTTTAAGTCCAGCCCAAACAATATCCTGATAAAACAATATTTTACACGTTTAAGTCAAATATGTTGATCCATAGGGCGACAGATGCGAACCTGTGATGCGGCGCACAAGGTAGGTCTGGTCGGGGAAGGGCTCGAGGAATGGCAGCAGCGGTCGAAGCTGCGGCAGCGCGGCGGCTGCGGCGCGCAAGCGCTGCGGCGGCACTCGGCCCGCCCGCAGCGCGCTCGCCTCGGCCAGGCCGGCGCGTGCCAGCGCCGCGTCCGCCGCCGCCAGCTCGCGCACTAGACGCTCCAGCACAGTGGCGTGCAGCCAGCGCCGCAGGTTGAGGTTCCACTGCGTGAGGCGCTGCCCGTCCAGCTGCAGGTGGGCCTCGGCACCGACCGGCGTGCTGCTCTCGGGCGCGGTTGCGGCGGCGGACGACGCCAGGCGGTAGGGCGCGCTCGCCACGGGCGACGCCCACGGCCCTACTGCGACCGCACCCGCATCCGATTCCGCGTCCTCCAATTCTGCGCGCCGTCTGTGAATGTATGGCGTCAGTTTATCAATGTAGGTAGAACAGTATATGCTAGCATTCAGTGGCGAAGGTTTAGAATTCTGGTTCTCCTTCATAGGGAAACCCTCTAGCTTGTATAATAGGCAGGGATTTGGATGAGGTTACTTCAAAAGGTAAGTGAAGCCGATAGGAATAGAGTTATAGAAGCACCACGCCACTCCTAGCATTTCATTACTTTACGAAGCAGCATTATAGCCGCTAATTTGAACACCGCTCCGCGCCACTCGGAGCCGTGTTTGAGGAAGCTGCAGTGGCCTAAAGCAAGAAGTCACCTAGGTTAGTCTTATATCGATAGGATGGTAATATAAAATGCATTTACTCACTTGAGATAAGCGGCTAGGGACTGGGCGTCGTCGATGAAACGATCCTGTGTTGCGTCGAACGCTCGCACGTTGGCGCTCGGCGAGTGCGGGGAGTGCGTCTGGTGCGGCGCGAGCGGGGAGGGCGGCGAGGGGGGCGTGGCGGAGCGGGAGGGCGGGGCGGAGGAGCGCCACGCGCGCGGCGACAGCGATAGTTCCGCTTCGCTCACCGACCACTCCGCGCTCTCGCTCACACCCGACACGCTGGCGTTCTGCTCCGACACCACAAACGACGAGTCTGTCAAAAAATCACAACCACAGTGAGATCATAATATATATGGGTTTTGTAAAAATTTTAGACTATAAAATAGTTTTAGGCCGATTTTAACGTCTGTGTATGCTCCAAATAAAAATGTGTGTGACACAAAATATGCATAAGTTTATTGTCACGTAAAATAATAAAGCACTTTATTCTGTGATTAAAAATAGAATACAATTTTACAATTATTTTTTTATTATAATTACAGAATATCTTTAATCTCAGTGTGCCTTTTGGCATAGGCCTTCTCTAACAGTTTCCATTGCGGTCTGTCTTGGGTTATTCGTCTCCACTTTTGGCCAGCAGTCACTTTAATATCGTCTTCCCACATTCGACGTTGTCAGCCGCGGTTTCTTTTCACGTCTCTTGGGTACCATTCTGAAACTGCCTTGCTCCATTTTCCGTGTTTGTCGCACATCATATGTCCGGTCCACCTCCATTTTTGTTGGTCAATTAGCTGTAGAATATCGCTCAATTTTGTTTTTTCTCTAATTTCGGCATTAGTGACTCTGTCTCGGAGTTTCACCCTATGCTGCGCTCCATTGTTCTTTGGCATTTGGCGACTTTATCTCTTAGAGATTGTGTAAGTGCCCATTTTTACATCCGTAGGTTAGACATGGGAAGATGCAGGAGTTAAAATATGTTTTTCTCTTGAGTGCCATACCCAGTTCTTGTAACTTCATGACTTCCTTGAGTGCCTAAAACTTCCTCCACCGACTGGCAATCCTTATGTCTACTTCCTTTGCTGTTAAGACTTTTAGTGAAATAAGTTGGCCTAGGTAGGTGTATTCGTCTACGAATTCTAGGTTGGCTCCGTTTACGGTAATGTCTGCCTTTGTTGAATTCAACATTATTTTGGTTTTGGTGAGGTTCATACTTAGTCCAACTTTGTCGCTTTCTTTGTTTAGACTCTGAATCATTTGTCCAAAAATGTCTGGTCTCTCCTCAAAAAGAACAAGGTCGTCCGCAAATCTAAGGTGGCTCAGTTTTTTTATCCGTTTATATTTAAACCAAAACCTCCCCAGTTCATGTTGCGAAAGATGATAACAAGGACTGCTGAGAAAAGTTTAGGTGACAAGGGGTCTCCTTGCCTGACAACTCTTCTTACTGGAAAACACTGTCCCAGTGATTCGAGCTGTATGCTGGCCTGGCTGTGTGTGTAGATATTTTTAATAATATTTATGTAAGTAGTGGGTATCCCTTGGTGTTCTATCTAGGGTGTCCCACATGTATTTGTGGTTCAGACTGTCAAAGGCTTTAGCGTAATCTAAAAAGGCGATGTAGACAATTTCGTTATATTCGTTATACTTTTCCAGTTTTTCCACATTTACACCACACATTCACCACATTCACACTGTCAAGCAAATGCTTGACAGTGTGAATGTGGTCCAAGGTAGAAATGTCTCATACCAAATCATTAATTATATTTCACTTATAAACCATAATCATAACAATGACAGACGATGTACAAAAAACAACGATTGCCGAAATACATTGAAATTGCGGTCGTACTTTACCTATAGTTTGTACAACATCAGAAAAAGATAAGCAGGTTATATGGTGCAATAAATAAAGTAGTTGTCGAGTGTGTGAGCGGAAACCTATGCGATTTTTTCAGAAACTTATTCAGGGACCAGGGTGCTTAAGGAGGAAGCATACTAGGGCTGCGGCCTGGACGCCAGCGGGCGGACGTCTTGATCAAAGTACATAGATTTGTATGAAACAGTTCTCGACGACAGCGGTGCGGGGGACGGAACACGAGCGTCGGCCGTCGATATATGGTCGAGCGGAGACCGCGCGGTCGAATAGTCGTAGTGACATTCTGCTTATTTTCCTTAGAATGTTGTTGATTGGCGAAATCATATCAGCAGTTTTAAATAGACCACCATTATGGAATAGTAAATACTATGACCATAAAAATAGAAGAGTAATTAAAGTGTCCTTTCGTCTTCGGTTGGCATAATTTTGATGAAACTCTCTTTTGTTTACTTTGTTTGTAGTATGGGTTAATGCATTCCTTCGCCCACAATATCTCATAATTATCTGATAAAAGAACTGCTATAGAAAATATCACGTCGCAGTATCAATATCAATTGTGTATGCCCTCGGCACGTCACTTCACCTCAAAAAACCGAGCGATCTGGCCACTGGCATTGTGAACGGACCACGTTTACTGCCCGCAACGCCCGCGCCGCCCAGGCCGCCCGCTGGTGGCCAGGCCGCAGCCTAAAAGGGGAGGACAAAGTTCTCAATTCTAGGTTTTTCGCCAATATCTCAAAAACGATGCATTGTAGCAAAAATTTTTCTAATATGAAATAAAACCTATAAAATTATCTATAACTTTGATTCTATAGAACTTTTCTATATTCCAAACGTTTTCAAACTACATGCTCCAGAAATGTAAAAAAATCAAAGTTATTCAGCTTGGCACGTTGCATAAAAACAGTTGTCAGAAATATAAGTCACCTTGCAAATCTTTTTAAGATATTAAAAAAATAAAACGAATCATAATTTGAACCCAAGACACCAATTTGTCAACAACACACTAGAATCACATAATTTGTTTTGAAATTTTTGATCATATTTTGCATGACGAAAAAATAAACAAATATTTTAACATGTGCAGTTTCCCACAGACCTACCAGACCACAGCTAGATCGATTCTTGCCCCCAAAACCCTCTTGTATACTCTCTCTTATACATTGCATACCCTCTTTCATGGAAATTTTTGAATCCTTTTTCAAGAATCGCTCGTTAAATGTATGAGATAAGATAAACTTATTAAATGTAACTGACCTAAATCGGCATCAGAAAGTCCTAACAACTTCTGCTGCTCTCTTGAAAGTGTCACAGGAGTGGTATTCACTGGCAGGAGACAGATTGCATACTGTATTAAGTTAGCAGCGAAGACCACAGCACAGGCCAACTCCAAATAGTGCATAGTGGATGTGTAGCCTGGACATTTGCAAGACCTGAAAATGATAATTATTACAGTATAGGTTAAAAAAAATTAAGATATACCATAGTCATCCAGAATATAAACAATGTACAAACTTATGTAAATAGACTGTACATATTAAGGTTCTACATTGGTTGCATTTACTTTTGATTTATTTATTAAAATAAGTCTACCAACTAGTATTATAGATCCAAGACAAATAATAAGGCATACTCAGCATACAAAATGAAATGGCGAAAATATGACTCGTGGGTTTTGATGGTGACAATGCCCAATTACAGTGGGTAGGCTATCCCTAATAAATGTAGCAAGTTTGTAAACGGCAAAGTCATCACACTTTGAAAACAAGAAGTTTTAACGTGTAAAACACAATATTATAGCTTGCTCGAACCTACAGGTATCCTAAGCTTTGATTTTACTGTTTGAAAACTCAAAACATCGATACTTACAAATCATAAACAAACACCAACAGCAGAACAGCATTTAGTACTATCCATTTTAACGACTCTGAACGTTTTTTATTTGCATAATTTAATTCCATAGTACGTTGAACTAAGCTAGTGTTTGGACTTGGGGACCTGAAATAAACGAAAATAACAAATATGTACAATGTACTTATACTCACTAACCCTTAACAATCTACTGAACAATTACAACCACATGGTATTAACAAGCATGCAAGTTATGTTATTATATCAATTATGATAATCTTTTTGATTCATGAATTAGCGAGTAAACTTGTTTGATAATTGATACACTCATGGTATTCCTTACATGGTATTTGGTTTTATGGCAAGTAGGGTGCAGAAACTATTTCTCAACTTTGAGATGCATTCGAGATATTATGGTCACAAAAATAAGCGGTGCTAACGACTAGCAGTATAAAATTTCATTTTAAATTCGACAAAATATCAAAAATACCGACTTTCAGTTTATAACAATGTAAAATGTAAATGTAAAACAATATATCTTCTTCTTCTTCTTTATGTATGGCGGTCTCAGTGAGTTGCCAATGTTCGAGTGCTTAATGTGTTTAAACCCTGCTCTACTGTAGGTCTAGTGAGGAAACAAGGGTACAGTGTCCTACACCATAAACATTTGATTAGAGTTTTACCCGGGAGTTCAATGGGTGACGTTCTTAATGTGTAATATTGGTAGAATATTAACCATTAAATTCGTTAACAACTTCTAAAACCGTGCTATTTTGTGTTTCCCGCCAAAACTCCCTAGGAACTTTCAGTAAAGCTTCTACCACTTTACTGAATCGACTGACATGACTCATGGACTGTACTGACTACCTATATATTTGGCCTTTGACTAGACGAGGGGTCTCCAAACTTTCCAGCCTTAGGGCCATACTGATTACTCCAGTAAGTTCCGAGGGCCAAAAGCATATTATCATTGTTGCCGGTGGTAAAAAGTGAAATAGTCCACTGATGAAAAAAAAAGTCCGAAAAAGTACGCAACTTTGAAAATAAATTTTGATACTCGTTTCTCGGACTTTGATGCCATTGCGAATCAAATTAAGATTTTTCAGAATCCTTTTGATACTGACATTGAAACCCTAGCCCCGGAACTTCAAATTGAACTTCAATCTACAGTGTAGTGATATAATTAAGAACAAATATCAAAACTCATCTTTGTTGGAATTTTATAAGGGTCTTTCACTGACACAATTTGATAATTTGCATAAATTTGCTCGTGGGCTGTTTTCTGTTTTTGGTACTAGGTACTTATTTGTGTGAGAAGACCTTCTCCAAAATGAAGTACACAAAAAATGTTTACAGATCTAAATTAACTGATGAGCATCTTAAATCTCTTTTAATAATTGGTACTAGTAAAATTAGTCCACAACTACAAACTATTGTAAGTGGAAAATCTCAATTACATTAGTAATCTCATTAGTATTTCATATGTCATTATGCTTGTTATAAGTTATGTTTTTATTTGAAATGTATAAAATGTTAGTTGGACTCATTTCAATAATTTGTTAGTTATTATATACTGAAGTTAAATTTTCTGCATATTATACATGTCTTACTCATTACAATTCTGTGTTTCTTTATCCAACTTATCACAAAAACAATAACAATAAGCCTACAACAATGTTATGAGTAGTTAACCCATTACCATATCAATGTAGATGTCATATTAATAATTATTCAACATAAAATTAGAATACTTCAGTAAACTAAATTTAATTTGCTATAAAAAATATGTTCTCTAAAAGGAGTTTTCAAGTATGCTAGCTCTCCGCGGGCCGGACAAAATCTGTTCGCGGGCCGGATGTGGCCCTCGGGCCGTAGTTTGGAGACCCCTGGACTAGACTTTAGACTTGACGATATAGGAATACAGTGTTGAAAATTGAAACGAAAGTTCTATTTCCCGCCATTTTAACTTGACACTGGCAAACGGTTATAAGCCGATGCCATATATAAATAAAAAAAAAAAAACATTTGACACTTCTTACCCTTTTTTTTTATTATATACCATCGGCATAAAACCATTTGCTAGTGTCAAGTTCAAATGGCGGGAAATAGAACTAAAGTTTCAGAGTTTTGCCGGGGAATTCAATGGGTGACGTTGAGAATTTTGTATTTCCTCATAAATTTGTGTTATTTCGGTTCTTAATGTGTAATATTGGTAGAATATTAACCAATAAATATTTATTAACGTGAACAAGTGTGGGCAAGTGGTACAACTTCTAAAAACGTGCTATTTTGTGGGTCCGCCAAAACATCCTAGGAACTTTCAATAAAGTTTCTACCACTTTACTGAATCAACTGACATGACTCATAGACTGTACAGACTATTTATTTGGACATTGACTAGACTTTGGACTTGACGATATAGGAATACGGTGTTCAAAATTGAAACGAAAGTTCTATTTCCCGCCTTTTTAACTTGACACTGGCAAATGGCTATAAGCCGATGCCATATATTAAAAAAGAAGAAGAAATAGAGTTTTGACATTGACGTAAGTACTACATGTATCGATTAGGTATCATAATTTACGACAAGAAAGTGATTATTTTTATGAAGTGGTGAAGAATAATAAATAATTTACATATTAATATTGATATCGGAGAACAAAAATTATGAGTGTGTAGGGCGAGATGTTAATGGTGTAATCCTGTGAAGTGATGGCGGCAGACACGGCAGTGGCGGTCAGCCCTGAGGAGACTCTGGAATCTCTACTACGAGAAGCTGAGGCGTTAAAACAAAAGTTGGAAGAGGAAAGGCAAAAGCTAAACGATGCCACACGTAATTTACTAGACTTGTTACTAAACATCACGACAAATCCTATTTATTATAATAATAATATGGAGGTGCCATGTTATGTTTTTTAAATTTTACATATTTAGCTGAATTAAAACTTTTTTCTCTACGTTAAGAATGCGTTTAATTAAATCGTTCGAGGCACCTACACTTTCATTGTCTATTAAAAATAATGGATAAATGCTCTGTGCCACTGTTATACTGGATGGGTGCTTAACCAAATATTTTTCTGATTAACATAAAATAGAGACACATTTTAAGTATATTTATCAATATTTTGTGTTATTTATTTTCTATTTAGTATCTTGTGTTGCTGAGCGATTGGAGCCAATACCATATCCTAACCTGAAGATTAGACGGGTGTTGAAGGGTCACCAAGCCAAGGTGCTGTGCTGCGACTGGTCTCCCGACAAACGCCACATTGTGTCCTCCTCACAGGTGAGTGCAATATGAAAATAATGGTAGGTATTACAATGGCTGTGTTTGGCGGAAAAAAGCTCTTGGATTGCACTCGTAAGCAAAATGACAATCGCTAAGCTGTAAGTGCTAATGCTAATGCTAGTTTCCTCTAGGATGGTAAGTTAGCGTTAATCGGGGAACCTAACCTAATTTATATATTTCTCAATCTATAATCAATTTATATATTTATTATATTCAAATATATTTCACTATTTTTTGGGCTGACATTATTGTTAATTTTAATAATACTTTAATTAAATTAATTGCACAAAACACTTTTATCTGATTTCAAAACAAACAAAATAAATAAGCAAAATGGTGGATTGTGTCAGCGCTAATAGTATGGCAACACTAGCCACAGTTAACACCAGCTCTGTATATAAAATCAATTTAAAATTAAAGTTCTGAGTTTAAGTGCCCGGAAAGTGAATAAAAACGCAGAATTATTGACAACTAACATCTGGAAATGTTGTCTTGTGTGAAACTTATCATTTAACAAATAAAATAGACATTTGTGATTTTTTATTTATTTAAATATATGGCGTTGGCTTATAACCATTTGCCAGTGTCAAGTTAAAAAGGCGGAAAATAGAATTTTCGTTTCAATTTTCAACACCATATTCCTAAATCGTAAAGTCTAAAGTGTAGTCAAAGTCAAAATAAATAGTCAGTGCAGTCAATGAGTCAAGTCAGTTTTCCTAGGGGTTTTTTTTTGAGGGTTTCAATTTTCAACACCATATTCCTAAATCGTAAAGTCTAAAGTGTAGTCAAAGTCAAAATAAATAGTCAGTGCAGTCAATGAGTCAAGTCAGTCAATTCAGTAAAGTGGTAGAAGCTTTACTGAAAGTTCCTAGGGGTTTTTTTTGGAGGGAACACAAAATAGCATGTTTTTTGAAGTTGTACCACTTGGCCACGCTTGTGCACTTCAATGAATATTTAATGGTTAATATTCTACGAATATTACACATTAGAACCGAATTAACAAAAATTTAGAAAAAAAAATACAAAAATCACAACGTCACCAATTGAATTCCCCAGGAAAACTCCCGACATTTGTGTTCGAGATTAAACCATATACATTTTTTTTTGTGTACTAATATGTAGTGTCAAAAGAAATAAAGAGAGCAGAAGGCTGAACATACAAAATAATAATTATATTTTTAATATTATAATAAAATGGATTCATATTGCAATGGTGATTTTATTACTTTGCGTAGAAGAAGATCTTTATTTGTATCAAATATTACAACACATTAATCACCAATTTTTGATACTACAATGAACAGTATGCCTAATACATCATTTAGTGACACTTTTTAGAATGTATTGATCACATGAAATGGATACAAAAATCATCAAATGAACTTCTTTCAGCTAACAAGAAACAAAACAAAAACAAAAACTGCACTCGCCCACCACTACAACACCAAGTCTGCGTAAAGGGAAAAGGAACACAATTCATGACTCCAATAGGTACTATAGTGTAGAGAGCTCACCTCTTTCTAATAATAAAAATCAAGCATTAGCAGCTAAAAATGACATTTTACAGATTTTAAAAATTAATTATAACTTAGATTCGGAAAAATAAAGTGACACCAAAGCATATGAAAACCTAGCAAAAGGAGACAGCGAAGAGACAACAAAATATAAGCCAAATAATATAACAACACTATTAAATAACAAAATAAAAAATAAAAACTAGACCATACCAATACAATACACATACACATAAATACAGAATAACGGTTGTTATTTTAGGAGATCGTCAGGCTAATGGAGTACGCAAAATTATAAAAGCTACTTTAGGAAATAAATTTGAAGATATATGTATATGGAAATCTGGATCAAAACTTGATAATATTTAAAATACACTTAAATATGACCTAAAGAACCTAACCAAAAAGGATTTCATCATAATATTTGGTGGATGCAACAATATTAACCCCATTAATATCACGATCAATTTAGGGATGTTTTTTGAAAACAATACAATATCTTGCTATCAGAAGTACCCAGAAATAATAATCTAAATGAGAAAAAACTAAACAAACTTATAGAATATATGTGCAGCATCTACAATAATACCACATATCTGGATATGGACTACAGCAGATATGTACCTAAAGGACGTTATTTTAAGATTAGTTTAAGTAGATCATTGGTTAGAGTAGTGCTTGGATTAAACTATAAAGATAATTATGAGAAATACGAAAACTGTAATAAATCTGTTCTTAACGAAAGTTGATGCTTTTAGTTAACTTAGATGAATTATCAAGCAAGCAAATATTAATAGATATTATATGCATAGAGCACTTCATAATGTCTGGTCATGAAAAATTACTCTAGTTACCAAATTATAAACTTGCAGCAATCTACACAAGAAATAAATATGGATCTTGTATTTGAGTAAAAAACGGTTACGAATATAAAGAATTACCAGATATTATGAGGTACTCTATAGCGGGAATAATTTAATTAAGCGCCATTGAACTTACTCAGCAAAATTTGGTAATAATATGTGTGGAAAGACCCCCTAAGCCTACAATTTTAAATAAATTTTATGAAAATTTTGATGTTATAATGAGAAAAAATTTAATCAAAAATAAAAATCTAATTGTATGCGGCGACTTTAATATAGATATTTTGAAGAATAATAGGCATGCTCAAGAATTTAAATACTTTCTCTTAAGCTACAATCTAAAGTTACAAGTTATTGAAGTAACCCGACATGCTAGCAATAATGGTCGTGATAATTTTGCGTACAATTTAAACAAATCTGTCATTGTAAAGTAAAGGATTTTTTATTGTCAGATCATAACCACTAAAATAAACAAAGCTCGTTTAACAAAATAATGAATGAAGAATGAATGAATGAAATGATTTTGTTAAATCCTATCTATTCCTAAAGGTAGGAATCGCATAAAAAGTTATCATTTTGTGACGTGTACAATACAGAAGACCCTGATAAATCATATAAGTAATAACTTTATAGAAATTTTTCAATTATTACATAATTTAAGTTTTCCATTTAAAAAAGTCACTTAAAGATCTGACAAGAAGATAACTTGGTTATCTAAAGGTATACGTATGTGTAGAAAAAAAAACGTCACTTACTTTGGCAACACATTAAAACCGACAAAGGAAAATAAAACATTATTCATTAATTATTCGCGTAAACTTGAGAAAATTATTAAATTAACACAAAAATAAATCAATCTCAAAATAAACCTAAAGCAATATGGCAAATAATAAACAATAATAAAGGCATAAATAAACATACATATAAAATAAATTACAAAAATACAGAATTTACTGACCCTTATCTGAGCTACCAGAATCATTTCATAACTTTTTCGTAGATCAAATAGCGACAATATTACAAGTTGATATTACCACTGATGTTATAAAAAGAAATCCACACTCCTATCTTTATTCGTCCCGTATGTCATTGGTGGCATCGAGTCATTAAAAGATATAAAAAAGTTTTGTCTATGAAGGCGTCTCCACAAAGGTGATAAAATATGTTAACAGTTATGTAGCTTCTCCTTTAGCACATGTTATCAACGCGTGTATGTTAGCTGGAAAATTTCCAGATAAACTGAAACTCGTTAAGGTTATGCCACTATACAAAAAAACGCTAAAGATGAGATAACGAACTATCTAAATTATAGGGAAAAATTATAGGGAAGGTTATTTACATTTCTATAAATGATTTCTTAACTAAATTTAATATTTTATGTAATAAACAGAAGGGTTTTAGAAAAAATACTAATATTAGGTCCTTACATAATATTAAATTGGCGTTTTGTCGTACTGACCACTTGGATCTCAAATATATCTTCTTTGGTTACGAATTCCAATTTCAAATTAATACCGCTATTAACTCATGCACTTGTGTTTCGAAAACCGTAATTTCATATGTTTTTCCTCTTTTGGTTTTTTCTTTGCGTCACTCTGTTTACAAAATTGAAAACTTGAAATATCGTATTATTTTGTAGTACGAGTTACGGCTCGGATTAATGATGTGTATTGTGGCGGTGTCGCAAAAGAATAAACAGTGCGTTTTTGGTTCCAACGTTTTCGTTCTGGAAATTTTTACCTGCAGAACAAGCCACGTGGACGGCCGGAGACCAAAGTTGATAATGAGAATTCGAACAATTTCGAACACTGTTTTTTTATTCGGAATGCCACCTCTTATTACGTAGAATGTTACATTCTCTTTGCTTCAAAGTTTGATTTCATTTTAAATTTCACATTCCTTTTTATGCGACTCCTAGCGTCAAACTGTTATATTTCACTTGAATTTGATAAAAAACCACGAGAAAACGACGAACCACCCTTTTAACTAATAAATACATTAATTGTAAATAAATATATAATTGTTTAAAACACAAATTGTTATGTAGTTAGCAACGTATGAGTCTGATTACTAACTACATAACGTACGTTATGTAGTTAGTAATCAGTTTGGTTTTACTAAAGGTCGGTCCACAACAGATGCAGGCATCAGTCTTCTGTGCAGTATATTTGAAGCTTGGGAGAGGTCACAGGATGCACTTGGTATATTCTGTGATTTATCCAAAGCATTTGACTGTGTGGAGCATGATACGCTGTTCAGGAAATTATACTATTATGGTGTAAGGGGCACGGCACTAAAGCTTCTAAGCTCTTATCTAATAAATAGAACACAAACTGTAAAAGTTAATTCCAAAAGGTCTAATGGTACTAAAATTAAACTAGGAGTACCACAGGGGTCTATTTTGGGCCCTTTTCTATTTCTCATCTATATAAATGATCTACCTTATCTAGTTAATGATAAGCATGAGATAGTACTTTTTGCTGATGACACTTCACGAATTTTTAATGTGAAGCGACGACAATCTAACAATGACGAGGTAAATAGTGCTCTCTCAAAAATAGTACATTGGTTTAATGCTAATAATTTACTGTTGAATTCTAATAAAACAAAATGTTTAAAGTTCAGCTTGCCAAATGTTACGCAGGCACAAACCAATATACTATTAAATAATGAGAAAATGAAATTAGTAGACACCACTGTATTTCTAGGTATAACATTAGATAGTAAGTTACAGTGGGGACCACATATTGCTAAATTGGCAGATAAGCTGAGTTCTGCAGCATACGCTGTTAAAAAAATTAGAGAAATTACCGACATAGAGACCGCGCGATTAGTTTACTTTAGCTATTTTCATAGCATAATGTCGTACGGCATCCTCTTGTGGGGAAACGCTGCGGACATTAATACAATATTTGTGCTGCAGAAACGTGCTATACGTTCTATTTATAAGATGTCGACTTTTGAATCTCTAAGGGAAAAGTTTAAAGAAATAAAAGTTCTGACCGTCGCATCTCAATACATTTTGGAAAATGTGTTATATGTAAGAAAGAATCTAAATAACTTCAAAAAGAAATGTGATAATCATTGTGTAAACACTAGAAATAAGAACAAGTTAGATATGCCAGTGTTCAGACTAAGTTCAAAGTTAGTAAATCCTTTAAAGGCCAATGTATACGCTTATACAATATAGTCCCAGAAAAGGTTCAAAACCTTCCCATTAATAAGTTTAAAAAAGTAGTTAAAGAACGTTTGTGTGCCAAAGCGTATTATAAAATTAATGACTTCATTCAAGACGGCACACCTTGGGAATAAGGTGGCTCCTTATCTTATCTTATTCTTTGTTACATAGACATAAGTAAACATTGTAATAATTTTGATTTTAAAAGAATAATTTTCCATCTTTTTGGTAAAAGATGGCCCCAGACGAGTTTCTTGCCGGTTCTTCTCGCTGGGTTAGTTCCCGAACCGGTGGTAGGCATCACGTAGTATCGACGTTCAAAAAGAGTATTTAAAAATACCAATTTTGAATAAAAATTTTTTTGATTTTGATTTTTTGATTTTGAACGAATAAAACGTAACAGCTTGGATAGGCGAGAGGGAAGGATCCTATCCTTCGTTGGACAAGAATAAATTTTATTGTGAAACGCAAGTTAAAGATAAACAACAGCTAACTGTTTAACGGGGATAGCTATATTTCTTTAATCTTAGATATGTTATTGAAAACGACCGTTAGTATTATTCAGTATTCCCTATCCACTGTGGAAATAACATTTCGGGTGCTGAAAACAAATAAAAAAAAAAACTAGCTTAGTCGACATTAATCAAGTGCAGTTAATTATGCAGTTGTAATATAAAATACTATGAAATACCTTTGTTGTGTGCGCCACGGGAAAATTAATCTAGTCTTTGAATAAAGTGAGTGTGTGTTTATGCGAATATAAATTTTGTATTTCTCCTAAGATTTGACAGTTGACACGTCATATCCTGAAATTTTTTCATGCCGTAAGGTGGATCGATAAGGCTCCAAAAACATTGTAACGTCTAATTGTATTCCCTACATTCTATGCAAATAAAAACTATCTATCTATCTATTGAAGTTAGTAAACGTGTCCTGGCCGACAACTGTAATTTTTTTCCAGTGCTAGCAGACATTGTCAAGCCCTTTTTTCCGCCAAACACAGGCATTGTACTTGATGTATATTATACTTGTCATTTGACAATATACTTATTTACAACTTTTGACAATATATTGTTGTCTGTGACAGACTAATGAATTTTGTTTACGTTTTAGGATGGGAAAGTTATCATATGGGATGCTTTTACTGCCACAAAGGAGCTCACCATCGCCATGCCGAGCACCTGGGTCATGGCATGTGCATATGCTCCTTCAGGGAACATGGTGGCTGCAGGGTAAGTGTAGCGAGCTACACTTAGATGATAAAAATGATAGATGCTGCTGTTAGTAGAGATGATAGATGCTGCTAATGCTGTATGCTGATGCTGTTCTGATAGGTTGATGCTGATATAGGGTATAAATGATGAACCCCGTTTGGTGCGTAATAACGAAATGTGTTTATTGTAAATAATGATTAAATTTATACGTTACAAAAATGCTTATCTAAGATGCACGCGCAAATCTTATTTTATAACAAATCTTATAAAATAGTCATAACATTACAAAATAATTATATAAAATTGTAAATTAAGTTAAATGATAAAGGAAATTGTATGATATAAGTATGTAAAATGTAAAGGATTTTAACGAATATATATATAATTATAAAAACAATATATTATGTCAATCTATGCGCGGTAGTCTATCAAATCTAACCGGCGGTGGTGGCGGCTGATTGCCGACTCGACGCATAGGCAAGTGGTAGACGCTGGTACCGCCGGTGGGTGCGCGTTCCTCGCTCCGAATCAGGCGACGCGTAGGTGGGGGGCGCATGTGCTGCACCGACCTGCTCGTCTCTGATAGTCCGTACTGGTGTTTGTGGTTGCTGTGTCTCACGACTGTTGTTTGATGTTCTCTTCCCTTTGATATAGTAAAACAGACAAGACACTGAAACTGTTCAGACTATAACAGTTAAAACAAGGAAGTATATCAAAGCGTAGTGGTGTTTGTCGTGAGCTAAGATGTCATCGATGCTTGCTTTCTTCAGAGAATGAATCTGTTTCTTGATGGTCTCGTACAATCCGTCGTCTTCTTTTGTTATAGGTTCGGAGACTGATGTATTTATAAAGTTATTTAACGATGATACTGTAGGAAGTAACATTCCTTGCATAAGTTGGCTGTCAATATGTATATTGCTTCTGTAGTCATGATGTCCAAGTAACGTAAAGGTGTCCTTTCATAGTGCAGTCCTGACCTAGCACAATGATGCCGCTTCCACTAAGCGTGTGTGACGTCAGGCTGGCCGGACACATGACTCGCACATGACGTTGCCCACAGCTGATGTGTAGCCACGCTGCGCTTGAGTGCAACTTGATCCACCTGTCCGTACATTGCCTTGCCTTGATTGTAAAAGACTATTCAACGTCCCACACGATGAGTCAGAATGAAAAAATATTTTTAATTCGCACTTCACATGTATGGAGAGCCCCCCCCCCAAATGTAAAAATATTATTATTTTATGATGCCAAAACCGAGATTTATACACAGTCTATAACTATACCAAATTTTATCCATTTATATTCATAATTACACAAGCTAGAAGCGCGGTCAGACAGACGGACGGACAGAGCGAAACTAAGGGTTCCTTGAGTATTTCGGAACCCTAATAAATTGCAAGATTTTATTAAAAAACTATTGTACTCTGTTTTTCCTGAAATGAAATAAATAATCTTACTACTACTTATTGTATAATTTCTTATTAAAAAACAGTACAGTTTAATACACTGGGCTGCAAAAGAAAAGTTTCACTTTAAAATTTAATTTTTTCCAAACAATAATTTAATGTTTTATAGCAAACTTCATTAGCTTTCTGAAAGTAGAAAACGATAAAATTGCTATAAAACAGGTTTATTTAAAATATCTAACTTCTATAGCATTGAGAAACATAAAGTTTAAAAATGTAGTTCTTTCTTTTGCATGATTATATTATAATTTTGTGATTATAATATACGACAGAAGAGTGTAACAAGAAGATCTCGGCGTTCAACTATTTTTATAATTAATGTATATAAGATAATATCTTGGAGGAAAAATAAACTATATTGTTTCTCTGTAAATACGAGTTTATTATGTCGATATCAAAAACATTACTTTTAAACAAACTAAAAACTACATTAAATAACATATTATCATACCTGTAAATACGAGAAACGACAATTATGTTTATTGTTATTCCTCCAGTATGGTATTAAATTAAAATCTTTTGTAGGTACATCTTTCTATTCTTTGCTTTTAACATTTTTCCATTTCAATAAAATTTGACAATCTCAATAAGACTTCAAAATAATTTCTTCTAAAAATATTTAAATATCTAGCACATAACACTACTTTAAATAAAAACTTAGTTTATTATTTACATGTATTTACTTGATAATGTAATAAGTTTGATCTGCACTTTTACTTTCACTTTTGTTTGGTGACACTTCTAATTTGTAAAGGTCTGTTGTACGTGCTCAATCCAATCTAACGGATGTAATGTTACACAGCGGGCTGGACAACAAGGTGAGCGTATTCCCGCTGGGCGAGGAGGAGCCGGCCGCGCGCAAGCGCACTGTGGCCACGCACACGTCGTACATGTCGTGCTGTTTGTTCCCGCACACCGACCGTCAGCTTCTCACGGCCAGCGGCGACGGCTCCTGCGCGCTGTGGGACGTGGAGAGCGGCCAGCTGCTGCAGAGCTTCCAGGCGCACGCTGCCGACGTCATGGCGCTCGACCTGGCGCCCAGCGACGCCGGCGACACGTTCGTGTCGGGCGGCTGCGACCGCGCCGTGCTCGTGTGGGACATGCGCTCCGGCCACGCCGTGCAGGCCTTCGACGCGCATCAGTCCGACGTGAACAGCGTGCGCTTCCACCCGTCCGGCGACTCGCTAGCATCCGGCTCAGACGACGCGCTGTGCCGCCTGTTCGACCTACGCGCGGACCGCGAGGTGGCGCGGTACGGGCGCGAGGCGATGCTGTTCGCCGTCAACTCGGTGGAGTGGTCGCTGAGCGGGCGGCTGCTGTTCGCCGGCTACAGCGATTACACGGCGTGCGCATGGGACGCGCTGCGGGCGACGCGCGCCAGCGTGCTGGCTGGCCACGAGCACCGCGTGTCGCGCGTGCAGCTCGCGCCCGACGGCACGGCGCTCGCCACCGCCTCCTGGGACACCACCGTGCGCGTCTGGGCCTAGGTTCGTCGTTCGTGTTGTCGGTGTACATATTTACGTTTGTGACAGTAGGCGTCGTGTAACTCGAGTCCCGCCCTCGGACGGACTGTCGTATCGGTGCAATAAATCCTATTTATTCGTCATTATGAGGACTGTATGTATGTCTTAGGTGTATTTATTACGATACATTTTCCCCCTTACTAATAAAAAGATTTACACAACGGATAACTTAAACAACGTTGCTGTCTTTGTCTGTCAAGTGACTTTCCAACGCATTAGACAAAAACAGCAACGTTGTTTAAGTTATCCGTTGTGTAAATCTTTTTATTAGTGAGGGGGTAAATGTATAAAGTTATTGCAGTTTCAGAGTTGAGTGTAACAAAGAAGTGCATATTCCAAAAATATACTAATTCCTATTGAGTGTGAGGCATATAATAGAAGATTTGTGTAATATTATTGGTACTGTCATTCCTAATATTTTTTAATAACTTTTTAGACTATGTTGTTGTGCAGTTTTGAAAAATTAGTTTATAGTCATTATAGTATTATTAACCATATTCAGAGATGTGATTAATCGTGAAAAGGTCTGCAATATTTATATATTGCTATTATTTTATTATTATAAAATCTTAAAAAGGTTTCCGACACGTTGGATGTAATTCAAACTTTGTTGGAATTACATCTTTTATGTTAAAAAAATCTTCGCACTATATAAACTTTTAAATTACGTTTAGCCCGTAAGTATAATAAAGTATTAAATTTTTATGATAATGTGGTTAAAACTTAAATAATGTTTCATTGCTTTATTTTGTGAATATGTTAAATTGCTCATTCAGACTTCAAAAGCACAAATCTATAGTATTTTTAAGCAAAATATTTAGCAATTAGTTGAGTCACTAAATCTCAGAAAATTGCAATTGTAGGCGTACCTATATGGCTCGTATGTCGAGTGCTTCACAAACCTCGTGATGGCTCATCATTAGAGCCGCGTGCAAAGCCACTTCAATATCGATGTATGTAGTGTACTGTGTAGTTAACATTTCGATGAATAAAATATTTGCGCTGCGACCAGAGGTCGCAGGGCTTTTTACCAAAGACATAAGGACTTTTATTTACCATTCCCCATTTTA
This sequence comes from Phengaris alcon alcon, assembly GCA_037179445.1. Lineage (NCBI taxonomy): Eukaryota > Metazoa > Arthropoda > Insecta > Lepidoptera > Lycaenidae > Phengaris > Phengaris alcon. The sequence continues at coordinate 1,006,724 of JAYRCH010000231.1, forward strand.
AGATTTCCGTAGTAGGGGAGAGTTGTGACAACGTTATTTCGCGCCAGGTTTTTGTGAGGCCGTGTTACAACTTATACGTAAAATAGAGCTCTGCAAAGTTTTTTTTTTTTAGACAAAGTGTTTGGTAAAGTGTGAGAAAATAAGCATTTATTCTATCCAAGGTTATACCCTGGATCCAAAAGTCTGAACAGAACTCTATACTCCTTATTGATACATGTTTGGGGATTTCAGCGATATTTAAAGAATCGCAAGCATATGCCAATGTCAATTACAGTAATCATTATAATCACCACCAATCACCATAATCACACCATACATCATCACATTATGATGATATAATAGGTACTTCTCATAGTGTTGTACACCGACACGGATGATATCTTCGAACATTAAATTTCTGTTTGTGGACTGGACCTATTTAACCGACTGCGCCAGAAGGAGGGTTATGTTTTTCGAGAGTATGTATATAAGATAATATGTTGAAAAATAAACTATTTTGTTTCTCTGTAAATACGAGTTTATTATAAGTCGATATCAAAAACATTACTTTTAAACAAACTAAAAACTACATTAAATAACATATTATCATACCATAAATACGAGAAACGACAATTATGTGTATTGTTATTCCTCCAGTTTGGTATTAAATTAAAATCTTTTGTACATCTTTATATTCTTTGCTTTTAAAATTTTTCCATTTCAATAAAATTTGACAATCTCAATCAGACTTCAAAATAATTTCTTCTAAAAATATTTAAATATCTAGCACAACACTACTTGAAATAAAAATTAGTTTATTATTTACATGTATATAGATGTATGTATAATTGTTTGGCACGCTCTGCGGCCTGAACGGCTCGATGGAGTAAACTCCATCAAGCCGTCAACGCCATCAAGCTAAAGCTTGAGATGCGTCTTTAGATTCGTATTTACTGTGAGAGTGAAAACTATTTGACGCAGACGGTTTTTTTTTTTTTTAAATATACTACACACACCGGCATATTTAGCGGAACATAAAATAAAGGTTTGATATCAGTAGGGGAAGATCATTACCCTTCGTACGCGGGGCACATTCATACAGTCAAAATAAAACTTGAACGAAACAACGTACGGTCTTGCTTTTGTATGTGCGCGTGAGTCGAGGTACCAACTTTACGTCAACGTAGTATCGCGCCATTCGCACTGGTGAGAGTGAAGTGACAGGCACGAACGTGTTTTCGCGCTCGGTAGGGGAAGGTGAGGACCCTTCGTACGGTTTCCACATTTTATTATTTTTTTTTTTTATTTTTTTCATGAATCAATCACCTGTCAGCTAAAATTTATAGTCTAACTATCTGAGATTCATATAAAAAAATGACAAATTATTTCATCTGATGTTTCAACTATAACTATGATTTGAACTAAATCTGGAATATGTACGAATCTGCCCCAACAACGGGGCACCTATATACAGAGTTGGGGCTGCCTTCGTACGCTGTGGGGTAGTTCCGTACGTGCGATTAAAACGACACATATAAATCAAAATTATTTTATTAGCAATGAAATTAAACACAAAAATAAAGATTTAACTTCTTGTACAGGACTGTATAATTCCACAGGGTTTCAACCGCCGGCTCAGATTAGACTCGAAGATAGCAAGATAGCAAGGTTACACCGATTTGGGCAGAGCCGGGGCGATAATAAAACACTTATTTTGAGGAGAACTATTTTCACTTTTTTCGCTTTGCTTACCTGGCTCATGGCAATGCCGTATAGAGAGCCCCGCCCGTACGCCTCTTTCGGGCCGATTTGCTATCTCACTTTTACCTCTCTATACGGCTATTTTCCATAATTTTCCCTATTTTTCATGAGCCAGGTGAAGCAAAACGCGTTATGTGAAATTATTTATTATTAAGACCATATACATAAACCCTTATATACTAGAGACCTTATTCTATAAAAAAGATATTTACAATCTAAAGCTTACCATATAAGAAATCTTCTACATTTTTACCATTATTTTCTTAATAACTATTTAACCCTTTATTATATATTCTTATTCGTTACACTACACGTTAGGTATTATGTTTATTCACATAAATCAAAAGAAGCTACGTTAAAATTAGCTTTAGTTAAAAATATATAAGCAACATAACCTGCACTTGATAAAACACCATATAACACGATTTTTACACATTGATGCCATATAAATCTATACATATAGTCACTGAGTATTCACTATTATAGTTTTATGTACTGTTTTTAATTACACGTTTATCGTTCACATTTAAATTCACTCATGTTTTACGTTTCGAGGCCGCTGTCCTTAACACTTCTATTAAACAAAAATAAAATACTTTTCTTATAGTCAACAAAAATTACATAGGTTTTCTTATGTAAAACAAAACTTAAATGACTTTTCTTAAAATTAACGAAAATTAAATTACTTTCCTCTAACAATAAAACATAAACTTGCTTCATTTTCTACGTAAATTAGTTATATTAAATTTAGAATCACATTTTTTAATCTTTGGTGCGGATTAGCACTGCAAAAAGTTGTTGTTAATCAACAAGATAATAAAAACTATTGAACAGAAAAATTAGAAAAATTTACTGAAAAAGTAAAAAGTTTTGATGTTCTAGAAGTACAAACTGTTGGAGGCTTAGGTTCAGGAAGAATCATTTCAACATTAATATATGTAAACAGTATAAATATCTTCAACATTAGGGAAAACAAACGTCCACGAATAGCCTGGATTCTTTCTTAGATAAGATACTTTAAATTCAGTCTGACTATAGTGACCGACAACTTTTCCTACATAGTAAATAATACTTTTTTTCTTAGGGAACCTAACTAAAATAAACGAACTTTCTTTAATATTTTCTGGTATTACATCAACCGTCAATTGGCTTCTGTTCATTTCAAAATTTTCATGCTCGGTTCCATCTTCATCTGTGATAGAAGTTGAACTCTCTTGAAAGCTTATATCAGATCCATCACAATCAGATTCATCACTTTCTGTGTTTTTAGCTTTCTTGTTCTTCGTTTTTAAATTAAAAACAGCTAAACTACGTTTCATTTGTCTTGCCCTAGCCCTTCTTTCCTGTTCTAGCTTTTTCAATTGCTTTTCATTGTGTTTCTCTTCAATTAGCTTTTTTTCGGGTGTGTCAGTATAAATACGTGATTTTCCTGGCCGTCGTCCTTTTTTTGTTTTATTACTTCTTGCAACAGTTGTATAGGGTCGAATTGCCTCTGGTGTCAAAACTGTCTTCAAAGGAGCTACTATTTGATGGATTGGTGAATTGTTCAAAGCATCTGGTTCACAAGCATCTAAATTAAACCTTTGTAGTTCATCATCATAAGTTATCAATGGTGAGTTAATAGCTTGTTCTGTAGATTCTCGCGGAACCTCCAAGAAATCCTGTGTTCCAGAAGTAGAGGGTTGGCAGATATCAGAGACACTTGGCTGCAGAGTAGGTGCTGACAAATCTTCAACGACGTTTTGAGTAGGAGGCACATGTTCTAAGTTACCGGATGTATACATCTCAGTTGGAGCAAAATCTTCGTCACCAAAGGCTAATTCATTAAGAGGCCATATTCCGGGTTTGTTAAACCAGCTTATGATATTTTTTGCTGTGAATGAATCGAAAAATGAAATTTTCACAAGCTTTGGAATATTGTAAATTGTCAATGCTTTGCCTGGGTTCATTATATGCCAATTATTGAAAGCAATTTTCAACTTTCATTTAAATGGTCCAAAGACGGACACATCAAGTGGTTGTAGGCGATGAGATGTATGTGGTGGAAAAGATAGGTAAATTATGCCATTTTCTTTGGCGTAGTTGATGGCTTCGAGAGAGACATGGCTTTCATGGTTGTCACACAACAATAATATGGGGTTATCTTTTGTGCAGAGTGTGTGCTTCTGGATATGTTTTAAAACAGAGACGAATATATCGCTATTTATCCAGCCACTTTTATTTGCAGCGCCGAGACTTCCTTCTGGTGCTCCTTCGAGAAAATTATCTTTATAATGAACGCGTAGAAACACGAAAAGTGGAGGAATGGTATTTCCACTGGCAGATATAATGCCACCAAAAGTTACGAGCTCGCCTCTTTCAGCTGATACAATTTGTCCGACTTATTTTTGACATCTTGGAGCCAAGACTTTGGGTAGTATTTAGAACGGTAGATACACCTGATTCGTCGAAATTAAAAATTCTGTCAGCAGTTAATGGATGTCGTTCCAACACTGTCTTCAAGTTGGTATAAAACTCGGTAACCGAAGTTTTGTTAAACGCAAAAGATCTGGCAGCGCTTGTGTTTTCGGGTTTGCGTAAACTGAGTTCCGGGTTTCTTCTGCGAAAACCAACATCCATTCTTTCCCAGCCATCTTAATTTCTTCCCACTTTGCTGGATATTTCAAACTCAAAGATTTCGCATACTCATATGCTAGCTTTCTTGCTTGAATCGTCGTAAGTCCATAATGCATCTTACAACATTTGATAATATAATCATTTAGCAGTTTTTCTTCTTCCATAGAAAAGACTTGGAAACTTGTATATTTAGAGTCAAATGTACGGTTTCTTGACACTTCAGCATCATTGCTATTCTTGTATTTTTTTACTCGGCTTTCTAATGTTGACAATTTCAAACTGTACTTGTCCGCAGCTTTTCTATATGACAATACTCCTTGCATAATATCCTGTATTGCTGACTGCATGGATTCTTCATCCACAGCTTGTCTACTTGTCTTTTTTGGTTTATAAGTCCGCACCATGTTTCTGTGAAAAGTTATAAGAAATAGGTATTAAAATATATATACGTACATAGCAAAACACAGGACAAAGTTAATGCAAAAATTAGCAATTAGCACACTAACACACTAAATCCTACCTACCTACCAGTTGGGGCACATTCGTACGCGTTCAAACGTGCCCCATCTAGTTCTGTCCGAAAGTACCCCACTAACTAAATAACAACAAAATATAACCTCTTTTAACATTAATAGGAAAACGTCATAAATTAAGTATTGAAAACGTATCTTAAGTATATTTTGCTACTTACTGATAGAATACTCTACACGAAAACTTATTTTATCTACGGTAACAATAGACAAAAACATTGATCAAAAAATTACTTACCTATCATATAAGGTTGCTGGCTGGTTTATACGTCATTTAATTTAAAAATAAATATTTTCAAATTAAGAAAACAACTGAACATCACATTTTATGCAATTGTTCTAATTTTATTCAAATACACCTTATCTGGAGCGAACTTCGAGTATTTCTTCCTTCTGAGATTGATTCAAAATTTCATTGAAATACTGTTTTTTGTTAGTTTTTTTTTAATCGCGTATCTTTTTGGAGTTGAGGACTGAATTATGCCTGACTTAGCCCCAACGGAGATTGCCAGGGCACTCGAAATGCGAAGAAATGGTCAAACCTACAGAGTGATATCCAGAGATCTTCGGGGACCAGTTTCAACGATCCATCGCAGTATCCAACGGTTCAGGGAGACCGGTACTTATGTGAGAAGAGCAGGACAAGGCAGAAAAAGACGCACTTCGAGTAGGGATGATCGTTTCATTCGGCTTCGTGTACATAGGAACCCCCGTTTGACGGCCGTCCAAGCCCGACATGAGTTAGAAGCAGTGCGGGGTGTAACCGTAAGTGAGCGTACGGTACGAAGAAGGTTCGAAGAAGCTGGTTTGGGTTCATTTGTGCCCGCCAAGGCTCCAAGGCTCGAGGTAAATCATCGTAGAAACAGGTTAACTTTTGCTCAGGAATATCGACTTTGGAACGCGGACCAATGGAGTAAGGTATTGTTTAGTGATGAGTGCAGAATTCTCTTAAATCAAATTGACGGCAGGCAAAGAATATATAGACGCAAAGGAGAACGATACATTCAGACAAATTTTGAAACTAGTTGCATACGGTGGTGGATCAATAATGGTTTGGGCGGGTATTTGTTTGGGAGCTCGCACAGAATTGGTAGTGATTGACAGAGGGAGTCTGACTGCAGACCGCTATATCAGAGAAGTTTTAGAAGAAAATGTCGTACCGTTTGCCCCATATATCTGTGACGATTTTGTTTTTATGCAGGATAATGCTCGGCCGCATACCGCTCAAGTAACTCAAGCTTATCTTAATGATATGAATATCACTGTTATGGAGTGGCCGGCGAGATCACCAGATATGAACCCAATAGAGCACGTTTGGGACTTGCTGAAAAGAAAAGTTAAGTCCAGAATTCCAGCTCCTGCCAACGTGGGTGAACTGCGAATCGCCGTAGTTGAGGAATGGCGGAGACTATCCCAGGAGACCATCGATAACATCATACTCAGTATGCCTAGACGGGTAGAAACTTTAATAAGAGCACGTGGAGGAAATACGCGATATTAATTACCATTTTTCTAATTAAATTAATTGTTATTTTAATATTAATTTTCACTTTTCCCGGTTACATGAAAAGTTCAAAAATGTACTATTTTTCACAAATAGCCTTTACTCGCAAAATCTGTTCTTAATGTGATCTCATTTTAAGTAAAACAAATGAAACTTTAAATAACAAAAGAAGTGTAGTAAGTAGATTTTAAAATAAAACCATTTTTTTTTCCACAGACCGAGGTGGTCCGTGCCCTTGTTAAGTTAGTACATTTTTTATTCTTTATTTATTCATATAACGTCAATTTATTATTACATATTTAGTTTATTCCCTCGACCCATATCTCCTTAACCCTTGCTCCTAGACCCCCCGAGTGAGGGCTCATTGGAATCGGGAGAACGAGCCCTATAATTTGGCTCCAACAGATTCCCTAAATTCCACTTGACCACCCCACAACTTATCCAAATCCCATCACCCTCACCCCATACCCTATACCCTCGTGTATCAGATCCGATACCCCACACAAAACAAACACAGAATGTCATCAAAATCAAGCAAGACATTCCACTCGGCCCAGTCGTCGAAATCAAATCCAGCAGAGACGACGGCGCCGGGTGCATCACAAACATCACAGGTGGCCAAAACATATAGCAGGTCCCTGAGAGAGAAAGTACTAGCTAAAGCACTCCCCAAACTCTCGCCAGCACCTCAAACATCACAAGCCCCAGAAGACCAGGGGAGCCCAATAGAGCAGACTGAGGCGATCCATAAAATCCAGATGTGGGAACAGGCGGAATTACCACCACGCCCAATCTTATCCGAGGACGAAGATGAACTGTCCGGGCTTTCGGAATCATCAGTGTGCTCGGAAGTCTCCCGCATCCGGACATCGAGGAAGAGTCTGCTGTTAACCACGGGACGCGGAATGGGCATTGAGATGGACGCAGCAAACAAAGCAGCGAACTCCATGCTACAAAAAGGGAAGGAAGCGCTGGAACAAGCGGGGAACATGAAAAAGGAGTGCAAGTTAACAGCCTTAGATGCACTCCAATCCCTGTACGAGACAGTGCTCTCCCTTTCGGACTCCAGGTCAAGACACAAGTACAACCTGGAGAAAGAAAGGAGCCGACATGCCCAAGAACTGGTGAGAGTGGAAAGGGCTCACATTAAACAGATCCAACAGCTAACAAACGAAATGGCCAAGCTCAGGGAAACAATGGACGCCAGCTTAAAGGAGACCATAGATGTGCGAAAGTGGCTAGAATTCGAAACGCAGGAGCCACACCGCCAAATCAAGGAAACCAGCAAGCTGGCGCCCATCATAGACACAAATATCAAATCCCTGGCCAAAACAATAACGGCGGAGCTAAGCAATAAAAAAGAACCCGCCGTTCAAGACGAAAAGGCCCTAGAAAAACAACTAAAGCCACACATATCCATCATAAGATCTAAGATGGAAAACCTACAAAAACAACTACAGAAAATGGAAGAAAAAACGTTGAAAATCCAGAAGGAAAACACCAACGACATAAAGGAGTTACACAAAGCCACAACCACAAAACGCTCCTCACAACAACGAGGAGCTAAAAACACAAATGGAAAAAATGGCCACAAAACTGAAGGAGATCCAGAAAAAGCTGCAGCAGCCCTCGACCGGACCAACTCCCAGCGTCATCAACATGCGGGAACACCTGGAGCCGATGTCCGAAAGGCTAAAGGTGGTATCATCTGAGATAAAATCTCTAAGAACCGAAAAAGCAGAGATACCACCCCAACCAACAATAAGCCTAGGAACGGAGATGGCGCTGGTAGAGATAATGAAAAACTAGTCGAGGCCAACATACGCTCAAGCAGCGAAGAAACCGCCACCACCACCAACAAGAAGAGAACAGCACAGCATAATAGTATCATCAAAGGACGCATCGGACACAAGCGAAAAGACCCTCAAAATAATACGGACAGTATTAGACCCAAAGAAGACAGGGGCCAGGGTAGACAACTTGCGGAAGGTGAAAAACCAGAAGATACTATTGAGCTGCGGCAACAAAGAGGACCTCCAGCTAATATCAACGAGGATCCAAATGTGCGAGAAGCTGAAACAGGAGAGAGCAAGACAAAACAATCCTCTCCTCATCATCAAAAACGTGTTGTCTTACCACACGGACCTCGAACTCGTGGAGCACTTGCGAGCTCAAAACAAACAGGTGTTCCACGGAGTCGAGACTAAAGAGCAACAGGTAAGAGTCAAATACAGGAAAAGGGCACGTAACACCCAAGAGTGCCACGTGGTATTGGAGGTGTCGCCGCAACTACACAAAAACTTTCTAGAAGTGGGTAAAGTCTACATAGATCTCCAACGAAGACCAGTGGAGGATCAGTCCCCCCTCATACAGTGTGCCAAATGTCTTGGATATGGGCACACTATGAAGATCTGCGAGGAGGAAAAACCACGCTGCAGCTACTGCGGAGAACAATCCCACAACTGGAGCGAGTGCGGCGACAGGAAACAAAATAAGCCACCCACGTGCTACAACTGTAAGTTAGTCTCAAAACCATCGGCGCCTCTGGACACGGCACACAGCTTTCAGCAATGAGTGCACGGAGAGGCACAAATGGGACAACATAGCACGTGCAAAGATCTCATACCTGTGCTAAGGATGACAACACGCAAAACAAGACACAGTCTCCC